>CM058040.1:13649687-14205480 GCA_030169165.1 Centaurea solstitialis | reverse complement strand
GCGAGTGACGATCAATGGTGGCCGGTTTTGGTTGCCTCGATCGATCGACAACCACCGATCGCTATGGTGGCCGATTGCCACTACGGTCGACGGTTGTGGTGTGCGCCGCGCATGGCGATGGCGGCTGTGGCTGCTGTCGTCGATGGCGTGGGTGGTGGCGTTGTTGTTTTCGCCGGAAAGCGGCGGTGGTGGAGGCGCAAGCCACTGCTGCTGCCGCATATCCAACCGGGTGGCGATGACGTGATCGTTTTATCGTTGTCAACATCGGTGATGGCAATTGGTGGAACCGGCGGTCGATAGCCGCCGCAAAGAGGCGTCGACCGCCACTGATTTCGAATTCCGACCAAAGAGGGCGGCGGCGGTGGTGTTTGCACTACTGCTGTCACCGGTATCTGGTGAAAACCAGCTCGCGCCGTGAGTGGTGGCTTCGCGCCGCGAACAGCAGCTTCGCACCGCGAGAAGCGACCTTCGTGTCGCGAGCAGTGGCTTATGGTGGTAGCTGTTGTTTTCCGGAACACCGACCAGTGCGAAGGCGACGACACGTAGCTGTTGCTGTTCGCGGTAGGTAATATCGGATAAGGGTTATCCAAACCAGATAGGTTTGAAACCCTAGGGATAATTTTAACTTTATTATTATTTTAATCTTTTGATAAATTAGAAATTAATTATCCGTTTATGTTATAGTCAAACCCTTTTAACCAGTGGTTGTGATGTTATTTTTCCATATGTTTTGTTTATTATTGGTTACGGGAGGCCTGCGTGCCATTTACAACCCGGTTTTGTAATGTAATAAATAAAATCGAGACCCGAAGACGGAGCCAAGGAGATAACCATGGAGCTTGGAGCCAGTGGGAGCGCCGAGAAGATTTGTCCCTTAGGAATAAAGACCGTCGTTTTGTGTTGGCTCACGAAACGACAATAGTAAAGGGTTTTTGATATGACATGTTTTTAGTGCGTGGTTGTTTATTTAATAGTTATACAAATTGCGTGATTGTTTTAGTTACGTAATTTCCTTTTAAATATAAACGGCTTTAAAATTAAATGTTTTAAAAGAAAAATTGGATACAAATACAGTTTGTGTTTGGATCCAAAGTTTTTGAAAACTGGCAATTTTAACCCTTAACAAAATCATAGATTAGTAAGTGCAACCTACTTTAGGGGCACCTCCGGTGTAAGGTACATAGGGCGTTGTAAGTGAACACACTATGAACGCCCGTGTTTAAACCGAAACTGGAGGGTGATAAAACTCTGCGAATTATCTCTGGGTGGTACCGGCCAGGGTTTGTCCAGGTCCCGGTGGTGCAGTCTATTTTGGTAATTATTTATTCACCGGGTGGTACCGGGCCAAAATGCACTAGAGGGACTAAATATGCACGGATTATATATCCGATGTCCCGACGATCTAGAAATCGTATTTTCGAATTAAAAATGCGATTGGTATAGTTTTACCTACCATAAATCGCATGAGTCGGTTTGACATGATCACATGCTTCCCGACACATGTGAAATATGGATTCTAGTCTAATAAATTCATTTTAAGGGTAATAATTTATTAGAGATTTTATAATTATAAACTAAACTTGGAATTTTATTCTTTATTGTAGATGTCTTTTTCTGTAATCCCGTTTTATACCCCTGAAGAATCACTGAGACTCATCAATGGAAAATGGAAACTTACAGGACAAAATTTTCCAGTTTGGAAAATGCACCTTGATAATATCTTGCGTGCACAGGGTAAGTTTTACGTTTTAGATAAACCTGTATCACGACCTAAGAGTAATTCTCCTGAAGAGGAGTTTACTAAGTACTTCAAGTACATGGCGGATGAATCGGATGTCATGTCAATTCTGATTTTCTCTATATCATCCGAGTTCACGGATAGATTAAGAGATAAATCCTGCCACGAGGTCGTGAAAGATATAGAAAGCCAGTTAGGTTTCTATAGACATACAGGTAAGCTTCTGATAATGAAAGAGATACTTTCACTAAAGCTGAAGAAGGACCAGTCAATTAAAGACCATCTTATGGAAATGAGGAGGCTATTTAAATGCTTGACACGTTTGGGGTACAAGATGACTCAGGAAGAGTTAATGTATCTCATGTGGTACTTACTCCCGAAGGAGATATGTGACACAGCTAGTGCCTACATGAAAGAACCAAAGACTGACGTGGCAGCACTACATGAGAACATTCTGGCCAGTCTAGAGCCGAAGCCAGCACCTGCTGATCTGGGGGATCTGAGTTGCCCAGAATGTGGTAGCAAGGATATTTGCGAGCACTCGATGAATATCGACCAGATAGAGATCGGTTTACCCGATGCTCCAGGTATCTTTATGATAGATTGCTTAATCACTTCTTATGAATCATGGGTAATTGATACAGGCAGTGGTAACCACATTTGTAATTATTTACAGGGATTCACTAGAAGAAAGACTTTGAGGAAGGACCGTTCGAACCTACGAGTTGGCGAAGGCACTCCGCTGATAGCTGAAGCTATAGGATCTTATAGTCTTTGTTAGTTTACGTGAACGAAACTGGACTGCTGGCAGGGAGTACACCACTACTGCACCACCGTGAGATCGGTTGCTAGACCACCGCGTGTTCCTTCTTTGGATCGATGGAGAGAGAGAGAGATGGGAGGGTTTGTGGTTTTTCTCTGGGGTTTCTTTTCAGTTAAGATTGATTCGAATGAATAAACTGATTAGGGTTTGCCATATTTATAAAATTAAATATGGTAATACCCAATAAAGAAAGTCCGTTTGATTAAAAGGTCCATTAAGGTTATTTAATCAAACTCAAACTCTTTATTTAATTAATAAACTATTAATTAAATAACTTAACCCTTTAATTAATTAATTAACTATTAATTAATCCAATAAAATATTCTAACTGATATTTTACATATAACTAAATAATAAATTACTTTTATTATTTATTTCTCACTCAATAATTAATTTGTACTAATTAATTATTCCATCAAAACACTTGATCTCTAATTGAGTGTGTAGCAGTGTGACCCACTAGTGTCTTATAACATTGGACACGGTAAACCTTGTTACTATCTTGCACATAATCCTAACAGACTCCCACTTGTGCCAGACTAGTAACTATACTGTTACCATTAGCCTAAGGAGGTCCCTAGCCAGACACTTAGGTTAACCAGGTTATAAGATCTCTTACATCCAGAGATACAATTCACGCTTGAATTGGTACACAGGTTCATTCCTTTTGCACGCGATATTTCTAAAGTGATTTAAGACATGGAGTGGAGGATTCATTTCTTAAAATCAAGTATTTCTTGACTCTGATTTCGATTGCCTGCGGTAACGGATATTACTAAATAACCCCTGTTATTCTATCCGAGCGTGGCCACGCGATTTCTGCCAATCTTAATCGTCAAGGGGCCCGGAAATATCTCTCTTTTTGAAAGAGGTGCAAATCCCTTATTGACTACTTGCATTTGGATCCACGGCTTCCGCTGCATCTAGTCACGTCCCGTATGGCCGCCCTGTTACGGTGCAGCGTTAGTACGTGCTAAGAGTACAACAGTCCTCATGTTTCCAAACCAAGTATATCAGGTCTTAAGGACAACCTATCAAGTCAGTGCTTATGACTGAGGCTCCATGAAGCAGACTTGATAACTGGTCACTTCCAATACCCAAACACTCTGATGAGTACCTATAAATACTTGGTCACATCACTTGTGCTTTTATTCTCTACTTTGAATAAATCATCAAGTATTTATAATAGCGTTAAACTTCCTATTGAAATTCCCATTTCAATAAGTGGCTACGGAAAATTTAGAATTCATACAAAACTTTGTAAAATCATGGATACGTTAAATATGCGAAAAATAGTTAATTTAGAACAATCATGAAAATAAAACCTCCATTTATTTCCAACACACTGTGAAAAAAACTTTACACGATTACATTGCTTCAAAATTAAACTATAGCAATAATTAATAAACTAAGAACTAGCTACTGGCTTCCAGGTACTGCATCCCAATGGAATTTGCATGTGCCTCATGCTTCACCCTTGCTAGTGGCTTTGTCAGCGGATCTGCGACATTGTCTTCTGTTGGAATCTTGCATATTCTCACATCTCCTCTTCCAATGATCTCTCGGATGAGGTGATACTTTCTGAGCACATGTCTTGACTTGTGATGCTCTCTCGGTTCCTTTGCTTGCACCACGGCTCCCGAGTTATCACAGAATATATCGATCGGTCTCGAGATACTGGCAACCACTCTGAGATCCGATAGAAAATTCCTTAGCCAGACAGCTTCCTTTGCCGCATCAGATGCTGCAATGTACTCTGCTTCTGTAGTTGAATCTGCAATCGTGTCCTGCTTCGAGCTCTTCCATGAGATCGCGCCTCCGTTAAGGGTAAAGACGTACCCTGACTGTGACCTGAAGTCATCTCTGTCGGTCTGGAAACTAGCGTCAGAGTATCCAGTGACGCTAATTTCATCCTCAGATCCTCCAAAGACCAAGAACATTTCTTTCGTTCTTCTTAGGTATTTAAGAATGTTCTTGACAGCCACCCAATAAGGTTCACCTGGATTCTGTTGATATTTGCTCGTAACACTTACTGAGTAAGCAACATCGGGCCTAGTACATAACATGGCATACATGATTGATCCAATTGCAGAAGCATATGGAACTGATTTCATTTTGTCCTGTTCTTGGCTAGAAACAGGACATTGTGTTTTACTTAACACTATGCCATGCTGCATCGGGATAAATCCTTTCTTGGATTCATCCATCCTGAATTTCTTCAGAATTTTATCGATATACGTACTCTGACTAAGTCCGATAAGCCGCTTGGATCTATTTCTGTAGATCTTTATACCAAGTATATAAGCGGCTTCTCCAAGGTCTTTCATCTGGAAACATTTGCTTAACCAACTCTTTACACTCTGTAAAGTTGTACATCGTTTCCTATGAGTAGAATATCATCTACGTATAAGACCAAGAAGGTTACTATGCTCCCACTGAACTTAGTGTAAAACACACGGCTCGAACTCACTTTTGGTAAAGCCAAACTCTTTGATTCGCTCATCAAAGTGTAAGTTCCAGCTTCTAGATGCTTGCTTTAATCCATAAATGGATTTTAGCAGTTTACACACCTTATTAGGATTCTTAGGATCTTCAAACCCCTCTGGTTGTTCCATATAGACATCTTCTGTTAACTTTCCATTCAGAAAGGCTGTTTTGACGTCCATTTGCCAAATCTCGTAGTTAAAATACGCTGAAATGGCCATAGAATCCTAATTGACTTTAACATGGCCACTGGTGAAAAGGTTTCATCATAGTCGATACCATGAGTTTGCGTGAATCCTTTTGTGACCAGTCTGGCCTTGAAGGTGTGTACATTTCCATCCATGTCGGTTTTCTTCTTGAAAACCCATTTGCGCCCAACAGCCCTACAGTGTTGTGGCAAATCAGTCAACTCCCAAACTTGGTTGTCATACATGGATTGCATCTCGGCCTTCACGGCTTCCTGCCATTGTTCAGACTCACTGCCTGACATAGCTTCTCCATAGGATGTTGGTTCATTCAAGTCTCCACTGTCTTGAGAGACGAGAAATCCAATATACCTATCTGGTTCTTGTCTTACCCTACTGGATCTGCGAAGGCCCTGTGTTTGCACTTCCTCAATTGGCTCTGATTGAGGTTCAACATTGCTATGTTGAATTTCTGGCTCACAGTTGGTGTAGATCTACATCCTTTCTGGTGTTCTCTAGACTGAGAAACTTTTCTTCCAGAAATTTCCCATTTCGAGCAACAAAAATTTTGTTCTCTTCAGGGTTGTAGAAGTAATATCCCACGGTGGTTTTGGGATATCCAACGAAGAAACACTTGTCGGATTTGGGCTTGAGTTTTTCTGAGGTGGGTCGTTTGACGTAAACCTCACAACCCCAAATTTTCAGAAAAGATATGTTGGGCTTCTTACCCTTCCATAGTTCATATGGAGTCTTTTCTACCGACTTTGTTGGCGCTCTGTTCAGTATGTGTGCTGCTGTTTCGAGCGCATGTCCCCAGAATGACATTGGCAGCGTAGAGTGACACATCATCGTTCGTACCATATCAAGTAAAGTACGATTTCTCCTTTCTGATACACCATTCATCTGAGGTGTATACGGAGGTGTGAGTTGGGATACAATCCCACACTCCATTAGATGATTGTCAAACTCGTCACTAAGATATTCGCCACCACGATCTGACCGTAAGAACTTGATTCTCTTGTCAAGTAGATTCTGTACTTCATTCTGATATTCCTTGAAATTTTCAAAGGTTTCAGATTTATGTCTCATCAAGTAGACATAGCCATACCTACTGAAGTCGTCAGTAAAGGTAATGAAGTACCGGTATCCTCCTCTTGCCACATGACTGAAAGGTCCACATACATCTGTGTGGATTATTTCAAGCAAGTCAGTAGCCCTTTCATTTTCATTGTTGAAAGGTTGCTTTGTCATTTTGCCAGATAAACAAGACTCGCAATTATCAAAAGGTTTATAATCGAAATTGCCAAGAAAACCTCCTTTTAGGAGTAGTTCAACGCGTTTCTTGTTTATATGGCCCAAACGACAATGCCAGAGGTAAGTCTGATCCTCAATATCCTTGGATCGTTTACTTATATGATAGATTTCACTACTGTTGTCTTGTAGATTTACTATATATAGACCATTCACGGGTGTAGCTTTAAAATAGAAAATGTTACCTTTAAAGACTGAAATCATTTTATAATCATATTTATAATAAAATCCTTGGTCTACTAATAAATCAAAAGACAAAACATTCTTAATCATATTTGGAATATAATAACAATTATCCAGTTCCAAAACTAGACCCGAGGGTAAACTAAGACTATAGGATCCTACAGCTTCAGCTATCAGCGGTGTGCCTTCGCCAACTCGTAGGTTCGAACGGTCCTTCCTCAGAGTCTTTCTTCTAGTGAATCCCTGTAAATGATTACAAATGTGGTTACCACTGCCTGTATCAATTACCCATGATTCATAAGAAGTGATTAAGCAATCTATCATAAAGATACCTGGAGCATCGGGCAAACCGATCTCTATCTGGTCGATATTCATCGAGTGCTCGCAAATATCCTCGCTACCGCATTCTGGGCAACTCAGATCTCCCAGCTCATCAATTATATCAGTGTCTATGAGATTTGCAGGTTCGGGTACTGGCTCTAGACTGGCCAGAATATCTTCATGAACTTTATCCACGTCGTTCTTCGGTTCCTTCATGTAGGCACTAGCTGTGTCCTGAACTTCCTTTGTGAGGGAAAACCACATGAGATACACTAACTCTTCCTGAGTCATCTTGTACCCCAGACGTGATAAACATTTAAAAAGCCTTCTTATTTCAATAAGATGGTTTTTAACTGACTGACCCTTTTGCAGCTTCAGGGAGAGAATCTCTTGCATGATCAAAAGCTTACCCGTATGCTTGTAGAGACCTAACTGGTTCTCCACATTTTTCACAACCTCATGGCAAATCTCCCGTGAACTCGGGTGACATAGAGAAAAGTAGAATGGACATTACATCCGATTCATCTGCCATGAATCTAAAATACTCAGCAAATTCCTCTTCAGGGGCATTGCTTTTAGGTCGTGACATGGGCTTATTGATCACATAAAGCTTACCCTAGGCACTCAAAACATTCTGCAAATGTAACTTCCAAACTGGAAAGTTCTGGCCCGTAAGCTTCCACTTGCCCATAATAAGGCGAAGTGATTCCTCAGGTGAATAAAACGAATGCTAATTGGAGACATCTACAGAAGAATATAAATTCCAATTTAGTTTATAATTATAAAATTCTAATAAACTATTACCCTTAAAATAAATTTATTAGACTAGAATCCATATTTCACATGTGTCGGGAAGCATGTGATCATGTCAAACCGACTCATGCGATTTATGGTAGGTAAAACTATACCAATCGTATTCTAACTCGAAAAATACGACTTCTAGATCGTCGGGACATCGGATATATAGTCCGTGCATATTTAGTCCCTTAGTGCATTTTGGCCCGGTACCACCCGGTGAATAAATAATTACCAAAATAGATTGCACCACCCGGGACCTGGACAAACTCTGGCCGGTACCACCCGGAGATAATTCGCAGGGTTTTATCACCCTCCAGTTTCGGTTTGAACACGGGCGTTCATAGTGTGTGCACTTACAACGCCCTATGTACCTTACACCGGAGGTGCCCCCAAAGTGGGTTGCACTTACTAATCTATGATTTGTACAAGGGTCAAAATTGTCAGTTTCCTTTTTCAAAACTTTGAAAAATTGGATCCAAAAACTAACTGTATTTGTATCCTTTTATCTTTTAAAACAATCATTTAAAAAGCAATTTATATTTAACAATTACGTAAATTAAACAACCACGCAATTTAAATAATAAAAGGCACAGTCATAGCCTAAACCCTTAAACTAATGTTGTTTTGTGAGCCAACACAAAACAACGGTCTCAACCCTAAGTGACAAAAGTCTTCGTCTTCTGGCACTCCCACTGGCTCCGAGATCCATGGTCGTCATCTTGTCTCCGTCTTGATAATTAAAACTAACTATTACAAATGGGTTTTAAATGGCACGCAGGCCCCCAAACTATTTTAAAAATTACAAGAAGGGTTGTAAATGGCACGCAGGCCTCCCAACTATTCTAAAACGGATAAAATAAAACACAACCATGGGTCTAAAAGGGTTTAGCTATGACTTAATACAATTAAACGAATTAAAATACAACTGGATTTTAATCGGATAATTATAAAACCAAAAAATTAATTTAAAACAAATAAATCAATTTAATCCTGAATCGTTTTAACCTTATCTGATTAAAAAACGATTCCTTCCTCGAAGTCTATCCGGAAACAAACCTCAACTGAGACCCGTTAACGATAAACAATCGAAACGAACTACAACTTCGAATTACCACCGATCTGCCAAAACGTGGCCGTCGATCGGCGGTTTCTCCATTGCCGGCGACGACGATGACACGACCGCCACCGCCGCCGCCTGTTCGAGAACAACCGGCAACAGCCGACGCCACCAAACGGCAGCCATCGACCGCCGCCGTGGTTGTCGATCTCGATCGCGACGACGACAGCAGCAATTGCCACCATCGCCGCCGTTGTTCCGGCGAAATCAAAACCACGCCACCATCGCCACCGTGGATGCGACGACAGCGGCAGTCACAGCCACCACCGTCGCCGCTCGATCGGCTCACGTAAAACAACCACCACTTTAGCTGTGGTCATGCGGCGGATGGAAACCGCAATCGCCGCCACCACCGCGACTGGTGGTGCGGCGGTTTAAGGGTTTGGCGGCTAACGGCAATCGCCGCTGCCACCGTTTGCTATACAACCGATCGCCACCGCCTAGGTGGTCGATCGCCATCGTCTGCCGCCGCCCGACGTCACAGCCACCAAGCGGGTGGTGTGACCGGCGGTTTCACGTTTATTCGACACCACCGCCACCACAATCGGTGGCGCAGTGGTGGTTTCTATCTTTGATCGGTGCTGGCCGACGCCACAGCCACCAAGCGGGTGGTGTGGCCGGCGGTTTCCGATGCGATGACAGTCCGCGGTGGTTTGATTCTCCGGCGATCGGCCTGGAGGTCCGGCCGGCTAACTGCCGCCGTTCCACCGCCGATCGTCGTTACATTAGGTTTACTAAAAATCAGATTTTTTAACACGAAAAAGTAACGATTTTTATAAAACCCAATTAACTAACAAACAGCTTAAACCTGATCTGTTAGGTTTAGGAAGTGGCTCTGATACCACTGTTGGGAATCGTGGGCTACAAAACATGCACAATGGAATAAAATTGCCCGATTCCCAATCGAGGATCCAATCCTAAACTCATACAAACACAAAAGAGGGTTACGAAAAGTTACCTCGTTGTTAGTTTACGCGAACTAAACTAGACTGCTGGCAGGGAGTACACCACTACTGCACCACCGTGAGATCGGTTGCTAGACCACCGCGTGTTCCTTCTTTGGATCGATGGAGAGAGAGAGAGATGGGAGGGTTTGTGGTTTTTCTCTGGGTTTCTTTTCAGTTAAGATTGATTCGAATGAATAAACTGATTAGGGTTTGCCATATTTATAAAATTAAATATGGTAATACCCAATAAAGAAAGCCCGTTTGATTAAAAGGTCCATTAAGGTTATTTAATCAAACTCAAACTCTATTATTTAATTAATAAACTATTAATTAAATAACTTAACCCTTTAATTAATTAATTAACTATTAATTAATCCAATAAAATATTCTAACTGATATTTTACATATAACTAAATAATAAATTACTTTTATTATTTATTTCTCACTCAATAATTAATTTGTACTAATTAATTATTCCATCAAAACACTTGATCTCTAATTGAGTGTGTAGCAGTGTGACCCACTAGTGTCTTATAACATTGGACACGGTAAACCTTGTTACTATCTTGCACATAATCCTAACAGATGAAAATATGGAAGTCTTGCTCTCCAAGATTGATTGCTTCCTCCCTAAGAAAGCCTGTGAGAGATAAAGATGGAAAAAGATCTGACAAATCCGTATTACCTTATCTGATACATCTCACGTCGCGAGCTTGGGCTTCAGCGATCACAAGATTGGGTCTGACGAATTTATTACAAATACAACCTTAAGCCTCTTTTTCCATATTAGTTTTATATCTTAACTTTCGGTTAGTTTTTAGAGAAATTTAGGTTAGAGCCATGGGAGCCGATTAAGGCTTCCAACCAAGGAGAAGAAAACTCGAGAAGATGACGCATACGAGGAGGAGATTTGGATGTATCTACATCAAAAGATTTCTGACTATGGTTTGTCTTTTGATTAGAATTCTACCTAGTATGTTTATGTGCTATGTCTCTTGTTTTACACTTTGGATTGATGAACTTATTTTTGGTTTGACTTGTATTCATGATGGATGTTAGTTCTTATTTGTTTTAGTCAATTTACTATTTATGATCTTAACTTTCGGTACTTGAAATCGTTGGTTAGGTGTGTTTATTATCTGACAATTAATAGACAAACCTTTATCAGTTAAACAACCTCTTTTACCTTTCACTTTGGTGACCTGGTAGACAATCTCTTGGGTTTAAGGGATTGGAGAGTAGGGTTCGATAACCTGGTTATGAATATGGTTTAATCCCGGCTAAATAACCTGGATAAATTAATTGAATGAATCTTAAGGAATTCAGATATCAATGTGTTAAAGGATTGATGCAAACCATTATAAAGTGAGTCTTATATTATTCATTGTGAATACAATCTTCTCTAAGTTGTGTTGTTCAAAACCCTCTTTTTCCAAAAGTAAATCTTTTTCAGATTAACCAATTATAGCTTTAGTAACTCTTCTACCTTAACTGTTCCTAGTGGTAAGAACGATACCTGACTTATCTGTGTTATAGTATTACTAATCAGGTACGCTTGCCTGTTTGTGGTAGTTTAGTTGGGTAAATAAAAAGGGTAAAACTTGGTTAATATTAATATTATATATATATACACCACATCAGGGTACAAGACCTTGTCGGTGCAATCGCGAAAGCCGAGCTTCATGAGGAAGCAAGGCACAAAGAGAAAGATGAAGGAAAAGGTAGGGGAGAGAAAAGAACCCTCGAAGTCAAAAAGCCCTCTTCGGAGAAGTGGAAAGGGAAGACATTGAAGTATCATGAAATCGTCGGTGAAGTGTTTCGTATGTGATGGCCCACACCGAGTTCAAGAGTGTCCGAAGAAAGTTGGGTTACATGCCATGGAAGCTCAAATGGAAGAGTACAAAGCGGACCCAAGAGATACGAGAATGGGATCCTTGAGCTTCTTCAACGCGGTCGAGACAAATGAGGATCCACCAAAGTCCAGACCATACCTACAATTCATGAATGTGAAGATAAAGGGATTAGATGTTTGTATTTCGAATAACTTAAAATATAGAAATCAACAAGGGCATATTAGGTAGGAAAAAATTCGATTAAACTAGATTCTATAGACGAGAATTAGATAAGTAGATAAATAATCGTGGAAGGTCTTTTCTTGATACCGTCCATTTCATAGTTCTATAACTTATCAAATATTGTATCTTTCTGATTTTGGTTCCACTCATCTTCTTTAAAAAAATGCAATTCATTTCCATCATCTCCGAGCTAATATTGCACCAAACATGAGATGATAAGTATTTGAATTAGCATGTCTTGTGTCGTACTACTTGCCAAAAGTTAATTAATAAATCATAAATTAAGGCTTGGTGTTGGGGAAAAACCCACCAAGTTCGAATCCGGGGGTGAGCAACCAGGGACCACTGAGTATTAATCTTAGGGGAGCATGCTTTAGCTCTCGGTAAAAATTACCAAGGATGTAGTCTGGGTAAACCCAGATGAACCTTATCAAAAAAAATCATAAATTAAATTAATGATCATGATAAAAACGATGAGTTTATGAGAAACTAGAAAACACGACAAATTGTTTAGGCTTGACTTGGAAAAACAATGAGGCTCAGACTCAAATACTTTTTCAATAATCGAGCTCGAAATTGATGTTCGTTTAACAATATTTAAGCTTCACATACTCTTTTATAAGCTTAAACAAAAGATCGGTAACTCGTATATTGACTCTTAACTCGAGAATCACTAAATTCATGTTTAAGCTTACGTAGCTCGTTAACCATGCTTGATAGCCATAAACCAATTTTCTTTTTTAAATTTATATTTTATTTTGAAAAAAGGTGGCTGTGACCAATTTTTAAATATCATTCGTTGGAGATCATCTATCTGACAGCTTGAATCCGACTATATAATAAGTGAGAGTTAAAGACAATCCTAAAAATCGATCAAAAAAAAAAAAAGACAATCCTAAAAAAGAACCAAATAATTAAATAACCATGAATAAAACGGACGAAAAAAATATATCAATGCATGTATTTTAAATAAAATAAAACAAAACAATCATCATCTTGTATAGCTTGTTTCGCTCTAAGTTTTTGACAACGTTTAACTAATTTATCATTAAAAATATAGGTGGTCCTTTATATTTTTTGTAACCTTCAATTTAAATCAGCATCCACTGAATCATTTTAATATAATATCTGATTTGTGTATGTAAAGTCTACCTCCGTTAAAAATTAAATACGGTTCATTAAACCCATGTGTTTTATTTTCATAATAGTAATTATTGGTTGAAATTTTGAAATATAAGAGCATCCACAGTGGTGGAACCTCCAAGAACCTCAGTTACCATATTTTTTCCTATCACGTCATTGTCATCTCAACATATCAAGAACCTCCTTAAAACTCTACAATGAAGGTTCTTACAAAAACCCCACTTCCCTCTTTTTATTTATAACTTAATTTTTATTTATGTAAACTATTATAAAACAGAAAAGGAAACTATTACAAGAACTTGGGTTCTTGTTTAAGCACCCGGGTTCTAATAAGAACCTGTGACTGGACAAGAACCTCTGTCTCATAGTGGAGGTTCTTGTAAAAACCCCATGAAGAACCTCACGAAGAACCTCCATTGTGGATGCTCTAAGACCATCCTAATTCATAGACTCTCAACCCAATCAACTCAATCATCACATCAGGAATACATTAGCTTTTCACTATCTTACCCAAACCAACCCAATCTAACACAATCCATCTACAATGATAGACTCTCAATCCAATCTAAATAATTTAAACAACAAAAGGAAAAAAAAAAGAAATAAAAAAGAGATAGAGAGAAAGGAAAGAGAGGGTGAGGTGAGGTGGGGTGAGTGGTGCGCGTCTAAGCAATCGGCAAGGGGAAGCCGAACCCATGGACCCCAATACACCCACGGCGGTGTACCCTAAGAACCAGATGGCAAGCCAAAGCCATCGAGTAGGGTGGACTGCGGATGGTCTAAGTTTTATTATAAGAGGAATTATATTTCCTCTTACTTTTTTAACTTATCCATCCTTCTATTCATTTGGTTATTTGACAAGTGCTAAATTTTAAAATTGATATAAAGAAAGAGAATTAGTGCATTACACGTGTTAAATAATCAAGTGAGTAGAATGATGAGTAGGTTAAAAAGGTAAGAAAAAATATAATTTCTTTTATTATAATTAATAGTTTTTATTTTAATAATTTAATTTGCTTATAATTCAATTTAAAAATCGACATTATTTGAAGCGAAGAAAACGAGTCTACATCAAAAGCCATGCGGCCCAAAATTAGTCAATATTTTATTTTTTGACGTTATAATCAATTAGCCACAATAAAAACACCATATCATTTTCATATTTTTTTTAATAAAAGTAAAATTTATTTTTGGTCCCTGAAATTCGTTAACTTGACATATATACTCACTAAATTTTGAGAACTTAAATATAGTTCTCCACACTTGTCATTTTACAAAAGTTTTGGTCCCTCTTGCTATCATGGATTAAAGTTTTCCGTTAAATCCAATTTAATGAAGGATGTCTTAGTCATTTTCATATCTTATTTTTCTAACAAACCGTAGGGGCTTCCATCTAAAACAAGAGTAATTCGTGTAAACTATGTGAACCATGGACGGATTTATAGAGGGGCACATGGTGGCACGGGCCACCGTCAAATTCCTCCGTCGTAGTGTAAAAAGTTACGGTGCCACCGTATCAATTTGTCGTGTGCCACCATATATATTTTGAAACTACAATAAAAACACAAGTTTTCCTTGGTTGAGTTGGTTAGTTATTTGCCTTATAACTATGAGGTCATGGGTTCAAGTCTTGTTAGAGATATTTTTTAAGATTTTTGGTTTTTTCTAAATTTAGTGTTTATATAAAAAAATTTGCTTGTACCAAGAATTGTACTTGAGACTTTATATTTGAAAAGCAATGAACCAACCACTAGGCCAATAGAGATTTTGTGAAAATTTTCTTTATATATTTTTTTATAGTTAAATGGTGCCACCGTTTGAAAAAAGTTCTAGATCCGTCCCTGATGTGAACCAATCTAAAGTTCTAAACCACCCATTACCTTAATCAATGGCTAAGATTAAATCACTTTAGATTATAACCTTCCTTCCATGATTCTTTGCAATCCCTAAAAAAACATTTTTAACATAAAATAAATAAAAAATCAAAATGTAAGGTGAGGTTTGGTTCGCAATGTTTACAGAATCTGGAGTTCACAAAAAAAAAAAGAACGTGGCATATATATAGGGGAACGATCAAATACAAATTGTCTATCTCGTTAGTTAAATTAATGAAATTCGTTGATGAAATTGTTTATATGATGAAATGAAATTGGTTCATGTATTTTTATTCTAATGAAATATTTTCATTTTTACATAAGAAAACACAAATATGTGATACAATTTTATCAAGAAATAATTATGTATAGTATTTTAATCAAACTAAACAATTTCATGATTTTTTTTTTTATTAATTTAACCTATGAGATCGACAGTTTGCACAGTTTGTATTCTAGTACCGGTTTGCAAAATAAATTACCTCTATATATATTAGTATTTATAATACTATAATATATGAATTTCTTAATTTTAATAGAAAACTAAGAAAATAGGTAAAATGATTAAAACACCTCTTATTAAATTGGACTTAACGGAAAAAGTTAACAAACGTTAAAAAAAGGAACCAAATCGTTATGAAATGATAAATATGAAGATTAAATCGGTAATATTCAAAATTTAGGTACGAAATTCATTAAAATGGATAAACATTAGGGAGCAATAGTTAAGTTGCTCTTTTAATAATTATAACGTGGAATACTCATTTTTCTTTATTTAAATCGAATCAAATTTACTACTTTCAAATAGTAAACCTTTTTTTAACAATTGAAAGCATATATGTAACCATGTAAATGCCTCAAATAATGCAATATCATCCATAAATTATCGATGTAACCTTTAAAAACCTTATTTACCTTTTTTTTATCACGTTATTTTCATCTCAACAAACTAATAACCTTCTTAAAACTCTACAATGGAGATTCTTACAAAACCCCACTTCCCTTTTTTTATTTATTATATAAATTTTATTTATGTAAATTATTATATAACAGAAAAGAAAACTATTACAAAAGCTTGGGTTCTTGTTCAAGCCAAAGTTCTAAATGGCGTGAGGCGTGGCGTGGCGGCGAGGTCAAGCCTTAAGCCTTACGAGTTATGGCGAGGCCATGGCGTTTTCCAAGGCGTGGCATAAGGCAGCAAATCTATAGACAATATATATGTGTATAAGTGTATTTATGTCAGTGTCTGGAACAATAACAATTTAAATTTATATAACATGATAAATAAAAGAATTTCTAATTCTAATTAATACCAGTGGGAATTTTAATTGATACTAATGAAAAACGCTAATCAAATTTTGAAATACATTAAAAAGAAAATTCGAAAAAAAAAATTGTACCGGCATAACGCGCCATGGCGGGGCATAACGCGCCATGGCGAGCCATAACGAGCTCGACGCCTTACCTCGACGCCAAGGGGAATAACGTGGCGGCCAGGCCACGCCTCGACGCCATGGCGCGCCAAGGCGGTGCCAAGGCGCGTTTTTTAGAACCTTGGTTCAAGCACATGAGTTCCAATAAGAACTTGTGACTGGAAGTTCTTGTAAAAACCCCATGAAGAACCTCAGAAAAAACCTCTATTGTGGATGCTCAAAGATCGTGAGTTAACAAGTAGAATACCTCTATTGAAAAGAAGCTAACGGATTGATCACACCAATCACACCATTACATCAAATCTATAAAAAAATTCTCTCGTCAGTTACCTACCACTCACGCCCATAGCGATCACATCTCAACACACCATATTTTGAAATCCACCTAATGGTTAATACCCCATTTATACAATAAAAAGGAAAAAAAGAGTGGGATGAGACCCACACAAACCACCGCTGTGTGATGGTGTGGTTATCACATGTGGTTAGAGCTTGCCACATGCTCATTGCTCACCACTCCGTCCACTCTAATAGAACTTAAACTAATCACCAATAAAAAACAACCTTTTATCGGTGAATAGTTGAGCGATGCCTAAGATCTAGTTAACAAATTTCGTTTCGTAATATTTAAACGTGAAACTCTTCAATAATTAATAATATATGTCCTTTATTTAACCAATTAGTATATATTTTTAGTCAATATCCTTTGATTGACAAATATGATTCTAAAAATCATAGACTAAAAACCAAATAAACCAGTGAGTCAAATTACCCGTTGACGAGAATCACCTTACTCTCTCTATAAATATCCTCACCCCACCCACGCCACTAGTACAAGTCCTTTTTCAAGAATGGTCATGATGAATATGATAGTGAAGGGTTTAAATATGGTGGTGATGATGATGATGGTGATGGCAAAGATGACCATGGTGATGGGATGGAGGATACTTCATAAATCACCATTTTCATGGCTTCTGAAACATCTTGAGCAACTATGGGTGAAGTTTGTTTTCATATTTCTTAAGTATGAGATGGAGAATGTTAGTCCAAGTTATGTTATTCCTTTTGAGTACTACAAAGTCCAACCCTTTGAGAAGTTCTAAACTATTAATTTGTAAGCTCTCTATACTTTAATTACTTTTTAAAAACATTGTGTATCTGATTTTAGCTTTTAAGAAAACCGTTGTACTTGTTGGAGTAAGGGAAAACACATTATGGGCATCGGTTTTGGAAATTGTAACAAGTATGTAAGTTACGATGGTTACATAAGTAATTTAGTCTTGTTCGTTTTGTCAATATAGAGATGAAGGATAATCATATAATAAAATTGTATTTTGTATGGTTGAACTTAGATGGTTTTTTCTTCCAACCATGGTATATGACATAAATGATTTTCCAATTTATGGATTTTATGCAAAACGCTCACTTCACATGACTTAGACTGATTGATTTTAAGCTTTTCTAACGAGTTATTGTGACCCGGGTGAGTCGATAGCATGTGGTAAGAATTGGGTGTCTTATACGATGCTTTATGAGATGCCAAACCCCAATAACTTATCTTTTTGTAGCTTTCATGTATGACATCCATTCACATGATTTTACATGTTTTAGTTTTTGTGGTGAATGGTCGTGACCACTAATGATTGATTAGCACCCGTCGGAAGTAGATCCAAAAAAAAATTTAGCACAAAATGATTAACATAGTATAAAATGAAATATATTAAATTATAAAAGGGTTCCATTACGAAAATGACAAACAAGTGGCTTTGCAACATTCAAATAGTATCCAGTAACTTACAAGCGGCATAGATCAAATAACTACGGATACTCTCTATGTTCTGTAAAACTATCCACCTATTTTGTGAATTGTGATGATAAAGCGTCCACTACAATAAAGTTGGTAATATTGGATGCCTAAATATCTTCTAGTTAAACCATGTATTCGGGGTTCAAACCCTGTAGAGAACATGTGGTGATATCCAAATCTTAGGTCTGCCACATAGCGGTATACTTAATTGGGTTGGGTCGCGACGAGGATTAGTCAGGTGCTCTTGTGAGCCCGGATACCCTAGGAACATGTGTGTGTTAGCTTACTATTAGTAAAAAGAATGTTCTATAGGACCTAATTAACTTTATAGGACCAACCAAAAAATGTCATATCTAAAAGAGTTATAATAAGTTTATAGGATGCTTTTAGACGTCGCAAAATTTTTTGTTACTACACTTTTCAAATGAAACATCATATTAAATACTATATAAGAGATTATTTGAGAAAAAGTGTCTTAAGTGCCATATAAAAAGATGGGTTTATTGGATGCTTCCTTTATAAAGTTATCTAATTAATACGACACTTTATTTTGAAAATGTTTAGAAATCTTGTTACGACATTGTGCTATAAATTTACACTTTTACCCATAAGTTTTTTGTTTTGTCTTATAAAACACTTTATTAGAACACTTAAGCGTACTTTAAAGTCAATTTTGATGCATCATAAGAATATAGGATGCTAAACTCCATAAAGTTATTGCAAGGCCAACCTACGAAATTTGGCTTTTACTTCAATTTTATAATTAATCATAAACGGTGGATAAATGATTGAAGTTTCATTTCATTAATGTATTTTTTGGCAACGAGGAAAAAGCACCCATTAAAGAATGGAATTGTTTCCTATGGATTGGAGTGCAAGTTTGGATGCTTAAAAGAAAAAAAGGCCAAATAATTCTTAAAAGAATTAGAAATTGTGAAAGACAAATGGCATACGATGTGACCCATGTTTTAATGTAATAGGAAAAGTTAAGATGCAACGGTTGGAGAAAAAGGAGATTGGAAGGAAAAAGGATGAAGAAAGTGATAGAAAGTTAGAGAAAAAGAAAGTAAATTACTTTTTTGTTTCTAATATCTTATGTAATTTTGGTTTTTAATGTAAAATGAATATTATGAAATATCACAACCATTCATGTTTATACTTTTTATTGATTTAAATATCACGTGATATTTTTATTTGATATTCGTAGATAAATAGTAGGTGTTTACAAGGCACGAGGAGTAGTGAAATTTTAAAAACAACATGTATGGAACATGTATCTAATTTTACTATCCGAAACTGAACGTGTGAGACAAGTACCCAAACCAACCTAAACCAAAAAGGTGCGGGTATCCACGGTTCGGCTTATGGGTATTCATATTTTGTCAAGTGTTTTGATAAACATAAATTATATACTTGAAAATGAAGTTATTTTGTGACAGACTAAAATAACACTAAAAAATATTAAAAAATGAAAATAAGAGTATGGATGATTGTCGTTGATACAGGTATGCAAAAACAATCTAGACTGAATTGACCGACAAACCAATGGCAGTAGGGTGAACAAAGAAAACACGGTATGTGATGAAGATTTTTTTAAAGATTAATATTTTTTTGTTATGAAGTATAATAAACATATTTTTCTTAATAAACTAAATATATACGGGGTGAGGCAGGTATCCGCGGGTAGTAAATTTTGAGAACCGAATCTGACCAGAGACTCAGTGGGTACCCTTATTTTCAGGTTTTTCGAGTCATGGTTTTCGCGATTTTGGATCATACGGTTCGGTTCGGTTCAGTTCGGTTCGGTTCTTCGGTTTTTTCAATACCCCTAATAAATAGATATCTCTCTCTTTATATATAGGAATTCTTGAGAAAAAAACCATAGAAGATGGAAAATGGAAGAACATTCTAGCAACCCTTCATCTAAACGGTAATATCTAAATTAAGTTATTTTTTGATTTTATGCACGTGTGCATTATGCAAATGTGCATATGTCTGTATGCATGTTACAAATTATTTGTGTGCACAAGTACATACTCTTCAGATGAAGGGTTACCAAGGTTCCTCTGTTTTCCATTTTTTGAGGTGAACCTTGTTGGGTTTAACTGTGATTCCCGAACCAAGAAACACTAAGATTTTGCGGAAGCGTTTTGTGGTTTAAACCCGGAAACCACTATCTTTCGTTTCATTTGTTTAATCAATAAAAGCAGTCTAAAAATACCTGGATTGCTCGAGTATTAATCCACCTATGAATGACCAACGAATGTTCCTCTAGCAGAACGAGAAACCCGAACTAAAACCGAACTGGTTATTAGGAGAGGGGAGGGGGCGGCGATAATGAGAGAGAGAGAGAGAGAGGGTTGAGAAAACTGGAAACTGAGAATTAGATCAATTGAATTAATTATCTTAAACCCATAAGGTTTATTTATATATGAAAGAAACACAGTTTCCATCTGATTCAATTTCTCCTTTGTAATTATCTTATTCTTTTCTTTTCTTACAAGAAAAGATTATTCTAGATAATTACTTATAATTAATTAAATTATTCTATTATATATTTATTTGTCTAATAAATATATAATCTACTTAATTAATTAATAACCCTCCAACTTTGGGATTTCTGACTGAAATTACCCAACTGACTATTATAAATCCCAACTCTCCATTTCTGGGTTTCATTTAACTTATTCGATTTATAGGTCCTCACAGGTGTGACCCTCAAGTGTCTTGTAACATTGGATGTGTAATTACTTGGTTTGTCAACTTATGCACATAATTACTAACAGACTCCCACTTGTGCAAGTTGGCAATACCGTCTTGATTACACGGACCTAAGGAGGCCCCTAGACAGGCACTTAGGCTAACCAGGTTACAAGAACTCTTATACCCAGACAAGTGATATAAACTTTCCGTAAGGAAATAACATCTATGAAACTACTGTTCATAAATTGGGTATAACTTGGTTTTTCCCTTTGCATCCCGATATTTCATCTGTGAGTATGAGCTTGGAAAGTGTCAACTCTAAATACTCAAGATTCTGTTTTCTCAACTTTCCGACTTTTACTGATAGGTAAACGACAAAGAACTAATCAGTTCGTTTGGGCATGGCCATGCACTTCATCAGTATATTCAGTCAGTCAAGAAGGGCCCAGAAATATCTCTCTTCAGTAAAGAGGTGCAAATCCCATCTTGCATATCTGCATTTAATACCACGGCTTCCGCTGAATCTAGTTACGCTCTTTATAGCCACCCTGTTACGGCGTAGCAGTTGAGTATACTAAGTATTCAGCAGTCCTCATGACATCAAACCAGATACCTCAGGTGATAGGGACAACCACTGTGAGATTTACTTATGACTATTTCCAAGAAGTAATCTCAACCGTGGATCACGTCCGATATTTGCTACTCTATCAAATATATGTGCAACTTTTGGTCTACAACACTTGTAGCTATTATTCAACAACTTATCATAATTATCCAAAAGTTCACAATGACTTTAACACCTTATCGGGTTCCCACCACGATAAGTTGTCACGGACAAATTTTGAATGAAAAACTGAAAACTAGTTTCACTCCTGGATTATAAAACATGCAAAATTTATGAAAGTGATAAAGAATTTAATTTTGTATAGTCCATATTACACTCTATAATAATAACAAAATTAATGACATTTCTTAATAACTTTTATGGTATCTATTTAACGTTTGTTAAATACTGATCTAAAATGAAGTATCACATATCTTCAGTTTAAATCTTTTGATTAAAGTTTACCATTTTAATCAAAGTGATAACCAAATAATACAAGTTTGTATTTACTGATACAATCCACTTGATTATGCTAATTATTGTTTTGCAAGCATATAAACAAAATTAGTCATTTATTTTATCATATTCCCTGAACTTGGAGACCTGGAATAACTCCTAGTTTTTCCCTGAATATGTAAAATTAAACTGCAATTTTCCTTAGTTACTGTGAAGATGAATGATTTCTACCTGAAATCAGATTCCATTTACTATGCTGGCAAATTTACTAGAATTATATCTTTATTAATCCAACATTTTAATTATTGACTTACAGTCATTTAAGACATTTGTTTCAAATACTTTGAAACTTTCATTCCCTTTTTGACTAAAAGGTAAATGAATTCTCATCCTAACTGGATCATGAATTCCGAGATATATAAAATCAATAATTGTATGTTTCATTCTTTATCTCAGACTAGATAGAGAATAAACTGGGCTCCCACTAACTTTTATGAAAACCAACTATTACTTAAAATTTACTATTGACTTAGTCAAAGTTTTGATTAGTCAATTCTATTTTAAGTAATGAACTTGAGAATTCTAATATTTATAAAACTTGACTGGATTTTGTTAAATCCTAATTCCAAAACTTGGAACTTTCCTAGTTTTTATAAATACTGTTATTATTAACCCTTTCTGAGTTAATATCCTAAATCCTCTTTTAAACATTTGAGTAATTAAACCTGATCACCAAATTTATTACTCATAATTGTTTTATTCCAAAAACACATTCCTATAGTATTTCGTGTGTTTTTGATTGTTTTCATATAAATTACTTCAATTTAATTAAAACTATTGAAGTAACTATAATAGGCAATATCTAGGATCTAATCAAGTCAAAACTTGACTTTGTCAGATTTAAAACTTCATGCATAACAGATATTTATTCAAGACAATAACTTATAAAATTTAAAAACATTCAATAAATTATAAGTATTTAAAATGTAGCCATAAACCAAAAATAACTGTTTAAAATAATAAAGAATGTCTTGAAAGAAAATATCTAAAATGAACTTTTATCTTGATCCTTGCAACTCCTGGGCATCTCACTTCTGACCACCTGCAATAGTCATTTGCTCTAGGTATCAGTATACTTGTAAACTAACAAGTAAAAAGTGACAAACTAAAGCAATCATAAATATCTGAGGTTTAAATACCTGCTTCATGACGCTTTGGGCAGTTTTGCCTCTAGTGACCGACCTCATTGCATGTGAAGCAGCGATTCTCGGTCCTAGCTTTATTTGGCTTGACCTTCTTGCCCTTGCCCTTGCCTTTGCCTTTGTTATGAACCTTGGGTGCACTCTGGATGGCCTGAACTGGTCCCTTCCCTTTGCTAGTGCTAGTATGCCCATGCTTCTTTTTCACCCCTCCATCTCTTACCATCAGGACGTCCTTGGTTTTGTTCTTGGTCCCCATATTCAATTCAGCTGTCTTAAGCATGGAGTGTAATTCTGCTATTGACTTCTCCATGTTATTCATGTTGTAATTGACTACAAAGGGCTTGTAGTCATCTGACAGTGAATTGAGTATAGTATATGTTGCTAGCTGCAACGGAACTAGGTGACCGAGCCTCTCCAGATGATCCAAGTGCCCGTTTCATTTTCATGACGTGGTCACTTACTGATGTCCCTTTAATCATCTTGCATTCATTAAATGCTTTTGTGGCATCGTAACGTTCTGTACGAGCCTGTGTCTGGAACATGTCCCTCAACTGGCGGATCATGTCATAAGCATTTGTGTTTATGAGCCCTGCTTGTAGATCTGGGCTCATAGTTGCAAGCATGAGACAGGCGACATCTAGCAGATCATCTGAATGCTTCTTGTGAGCATTTCTAGCAGCAGCCGGAGCATTTGCTGGAGGAGCCTCCCCAAGAGGCTCTTCAAGGACATATCATTTCCTTTCGTGTCTGAGCACAATCATTAGATTGCGCTCCCAGTCAAGGAAATTGGGGCCGGTCAGCTTGTCCTTTTCAAGGATAGAGCGGAGGGAAAGATTGTTAGTGCTGGTAACAGTGCTTGCCATGTACACAAAAACTTTTGGTTTTTAGCAACTGTAAATAGATTAATTTCCAACAAATATCAATAAACCCTTAAATGATCAATTTATTGGACTAGGATCCTTATTTCATACGCCCTGATGTGCGGTATGTTGTTGCTCCACCAGGCCCGTACTTATTTTGGTAGGTAAGGACTTTTACCAATCATATCTAACTGATATGACTCCTAGATCTTTTCGGAACCTCGGCAATTATCCGTACATGTTTCGGTCCCTCTTAGTGCATTTTGGCCCGGTACCACCCGGTGAACTTAACAGTACCAAAATAGATCTCACCATTTTGGAAACCTGATCACTTTACTCTGGCTGGTACCACCCGGAGATAATTCACAGAGTTATGTAACCCCCCAGCTTCAGTTTGAACGTGGACGTTCAAGGTGTGTTCACTCAAAACGCCCACGTACCTTACGCCGGAGGTGCTCCTAGATGGGTTGCACTACTGATCTATGATTTTCGGGGTTTTGAAGAACTTTTATTTCCAGGATTTTTTTTGAAAAACATAATTCTAAAAACTGATTGTTATAAAGGCAACTGATTTTTTTTAAACTAGTTGTTTCAAACATACATGTTATTTAAAACTAACTGTTTTAAAGTCACTTGCTAATTGAAACTAACTGTTTAATAGCATACTAGTTGATTAAAACTAACTGTTTTGTCAACTTGCCTTTTAGATGAGACAATCATTTATAGGTTTAAGAATAAAATCTACCGTTTGGAAAAAGTTCGGAAAAACTGGTGATTTTAATTATAAAAACCTACTTCATCTTGTGATATAAGATAGTCTTAAAAAAAAACTTTCTATTCTAAAACTATATAAGATATCACAAATAGACATTCAACCATGCAGTTAAATAATGACAATCAACCACATAATAACCAATTATAGTTTTTGCCAACGTTTATTTTCTAGGGACCAATAATGACCTATTCTTAAAGGTTTCAAAAACTTGCGTAGCTCCCACTGGCCTCGTCATCTTGGACTCCTGGAAGGAGGAAGAGCTCCAGTAGCTCCCACTGGCCTCGCCATCTTCGTCTGGACTCCTGGAAGGAGGAAGAGCTCCAGTAGCTCCCATTGGCCTCGCCATCTCGTAAGAATAAGAGGAAAAATAAAACCATCTATCCTAAGGTCATTATTACATAAGGGGTTGTAAATGGCACGCAGGCCTCCCCGGAATTTCGTCAAGGGTCTAAGTTGGCAAAATCTATAATAGGCATATATACACAAGCAAGTACGTAGTTTGTATAATCATGCATCTAATATAAGACACAAAATCAAGCAATATATATATATATAAGCGTAAATCAAAACTAGATCCGTTAAAATTATCTCGTTTCGTATACCACTAAGCTTGGTTTCAATTGATTTATAAAACAAGCTGTTTTATAAACCAATATTAATGTTTTACATTTAAAAAGATTTTCTTAGAAAATAAGGTTTATAAATAATAAATTTTAAAACGACAACCTTAAATCCATTAAAATGTCTTGTTTCATTTTTCGAAAAACGATCTCAATTGATTTATAAAAACAAGCCGTTTTATAAATCTCAATCCAATATTTTAAAATTGAAAAATCAAAACATAAGACAAATAAATTAGTTTTATAACGGATTTTTCCTTTTTTTTTTTAAAATAATTTGGTTTCTTACAAAAACCATTTGACCAATAACTGGGCCTTGGGCCTATTACCAAACTGGCAATTGTTTGGGCCTTTACCCATTTTTCGTAAATCGAAAAACCATATCAGTACCTCTCACGGCGCGATAGACCTGGTGACCATCGCTCACGGCTCGAACTGAGTTCTGCTTGCAGCAACCTATACGGGTCGCCACTTGCGGCGCGAGCCTACTGTTCGCGGCGCGAACTACTAGTTTTTGGATATCGACAACAGCAGCACAAATATTACCATCGTCATCTTTCGCGGCGCGAGCTAGTATCCTCGCGGTGCGAACCTGGGTCAGATTATCACCACCGCTAGGCTTGGCCAGCGGCGGTCGGTCTTACCCTACCTGTCGACACCGTTCACCACCGCCACCGTGGTGGCTTCTGGTGGTTTCGGTCTGCCACCCGATCGAGTACCGCCACCAACGACGCCGTATACCACCACCACCAAGGTGGTTTCTGGTGGTTGCGGTCTGGATTCGCCGACCACCACCGCTAGGCGCGGCCGTGAGGCAGCCAACGGCGGTTGGTCTGGCGGCGGCGGCTAACGCCACCCACAGGCGGCCATTGACCACCCCCACCATCACTTGCGATCATAACCAACACCGCCATCATCATCGCTGTCCAGAGACAACGGTGATGGCCGTCGTCGTTTATCGATTGCCACTATCCACCACCGTGGTGGCTTCTGGCGGTCGTGGCCGACGATCAATCGACTACCGCCACCGCCACCGCTTGGCGCGGCCGTTAGGCAGCCAGCGGTGGCCGGTTTGCCACCAAACGATGTCGTACACCACCACCACCAAAGTGGTTTCTGGTGGTCGCGATTTGGTTACCGAAGTCGTGGTGGCCGTTCTACTGCTGACTATTGCCACCATCGATCGCCACCAACTGCCGTCGCCGCATCCACCAAGTGTGGTGTGGCCGGCGATCTCATCCGTTGCCTTCGATTCGTCGTCCGATCATCAGGAGAGAAATCCGCCACCACCACACTGTGGTGCGGTCATCGGCCGGTGATGACACCCCTGCCACCATCGCCGTTTGTTTTCTCGACAGCGCCCGCCACCACCCATCTGGTGGTGCGGCTGTGATCGTTCGGTCGTCCGGGCCACCACCAAACTGGTGGTGCCGCCTCGGCGGTCTCTTGGCAGCGAATGATTTCGGCCACCACCACCTAGCTGGTGGCGTGGCCTGGTGGTTCCACGGTCAGCCGTCGGTGCCGCCACCACTAGCTGTGGTGCGGCCGCGGCAATGGTCTTGTTGCGGTCAAGGAACGCCGGCGATCGGCCTGGTGATCCGGTCACCGCCGATCGTCGGTTAGGGTTTTTAATACGATAAAACCAAAACTGGATAAAAATCAGATTTTTATACGAAAAGCTTTCAAAATTTTAACGGATCTATAATAAACTTTAAACAAATAAAACGAAAAACGTGGCTCTGATACCACTGTTGGGTTTAACTGTGATTCCCGAACCGAGAAACACTAAGATTTTGCGGAAGCGTTTTGTGGTTTAAACCCGGAAACCACTATCTTTCGTTTCATTTATTTAATCAATAAAAGCAGTCTAAAAATACCTGGATTGCTCAAGTATTAATCCACCTATGAACGACCAACGAATGTTCCTCTAGCAGAACGAGAAACCCGAACTAAAACCGAACTGGTTATTAGGAGAGGGGAGGGGGGCGGCGATAATGAGAGAGAGAGAGATAGAGGGTTGAGAAAACTGGAAACTGAGAATTAGATCAATTGAATTAATTATCTTAAACCCATAAGGTTTATTTATATATGAAAGAAACACAGTTTCCATCTGATTCAGTTTCTCCTTTGTAATTATCTTATTCTTTTCTTTTCTTACAAGAAAAGATTATTCTAGATAATTACTTATAATTAATTAAATTATTCTATTATATATTTATTTGTCTAATAAATATATAATCTACTTAATTAATTAATAACCCTCCAACTTTGGGATTTTTGACTGAAATTACCCAACTGACTATTATAAATCCCAACTCTCCATTTCTGGGTTTCATTTAACTTATTCGATTTATAGGTCCTCACAGGTGTGACCCTCAAGTGTCTTGTAACATTGGATGTGTAATTACTTGGTTTGTCAACTTATGCACATAATTACTAACAAACCTAACCCTCTATATATACGCAAAACCGTAAAGGGTCGTGTGAGAAGAACTAAGGTGAGAAAGGAAAAAAGAGATCTTGATCGTTTTTAATCTCAAACTTATTCCATCCATGAAATTGCGCTTGATAGAGAAATGATATGGTGCAACTCATCCTAATGTGTATTCAAGGATGGAATCTTTCTTACCATTCTTGAGATATAACTTCTCTCTGAAACCCAATCCAATATATAGGATTAAACTTTTTTACCATTCTTGCGATTACCCAATCTTTTTTCCAGTTTTTTCTTGATCTCTCTGGTGTGTATGTGTATATGTGTTTGTATAGTCATGTACCCAATAGAAAGCAACAGGATATAAAATATTGTGAACCTTTTGTGGTGATTGGCCGGTGAGAGCACCTTTCATTGATTGCTTGTAATTTATGGATCCTAGTGGGCTAAAGGGCCGTTTACCAAATGCTTACCAGGTAAGCACTTATCGATGTCATTTATTTACCGACTGAGAATGACAAGGATCAAAAATTATCCGATAAGAAACATAACAAGGATCGGATATCCTATGCGGTAGGTAAGTGAGAAGACTCTTACTAAACAATCTGTTTTAATGGCTTGAATGCTATCTGATAAGGAAGGTGAAGGCGACGCTTGTCAGTAAGCACTTGTCCAATAACCATTGGGAAATAGCCCCTAGTTGTTTCACACAGGGAGAGCCATATATTCGTTAGCATTGATAGTATTTGGGAATTGCTCACAAAAACACTTGATCATATCGTTTCTCTACGACAAAGAAAGTACTTTGTAGCCTCTTCTTTACACTTCAAAAACAAAGCCAAATTATAATGAAGAAGAAGTAGAATGTTAACCTTTGTTGACGCTTTATATATATAGTCATGTACTTGTGGAACAAATATCACAAGGCTTCAAATTATAGATTTCTTAAATAAAACTAATCCAATTATATCGAAGATGTAAATGTGAAAAAAGTTATGTTAGTCATTTGTTAATATATTATAAATATATCAATAATCCTTACAAACTGGTCCAATTACATGTCAAAACTAATTATTGCAATTATTCCAGTGCCATATCTTCTACAACAAATCAAATTGCATGAGGTCATTGTACCCTACTTACATATTATGATCATGGATATATCATCCAAGTTCCTTTGCAATCTGCTAAAAATAGTTGTTCATTAGATGTCCTCTTTTTAATTTATAATTATTTCCATCATGCACTTGTTATCATCAAATTTCTTCATATTTATAGCCTCAACAATATTAGCATTAGCATACGTGTTCCCAAAAGTTGACAAATCCAACTCTCATTACAACATCACTCGTGATTGTGATAAGAAATTTAATAGGAACTTCGGACTTCAATAGAACGTGGGTGATAGTTTTACATGGTGAACAACCCCCAATCTAGTATGTTTATATGGACACAATTTTAAGATACAACCGGTTGTACTTTCGAGAACTCCACTTCTCGGCGACATTGATCTGCTACAATCTTCATGTAATTATGAGACCATAAGAGTTGTATTCGTAACTTAGTTAACAATTTGTCATGATTCAACAACATTTGCTCTGTTGTAGAATTAGTAACCTTCGTTGTTGGAAAGGGCAAGAGACATGGAGGTTCTCATTGGTAGAGAATTTTGAAAGGTGTAGTCTTGGTTTGGTGTGGAATGAGGTGTTCTACGAATATATCATGCACGGAGGGAAAACCGCCAATTGTTTCAGACGTTCGTTAATGAAACATCTTAGGCAGGTTTCTATGCAACTGTTAACCACTTCGGTTTTCCCATCCGTTTATGGATGGTGCATGTGTGGTGCTAAACTTCAATTGGTAATGTTCATGCGCCAAAATTCCTTCCAAAAATTGCTAAGGAAAAATCTTGTCACGATCTGACACAATTGATCTTAAAATTCTGTGCAAGCGAACCACCTCTTTGACAAGCACCCTAGCCATCATTACTGTGGTGCATGGTTGTCGGATATCAATAAAATGGCTATACTTGATTAAACAGTCTACTACCACCAACAATGCATTCACACCCTCAGAGAACGGTAATCTCTCGACAAAGTCCATAGAGATATACCTATTCTCACTAAATTTACCCCTAACTAGGGGTAAGCACCAGAAGCAGATACCTGCCTTTGGAAAGGAAACCACTTTGGAAGTGGCGTTTTCGAAACCAAAATCGATATGGTTGCTTTCGGTTTCTAAAATATAGAACATGAGTGGGACAAGTTTCAGTTCTCCTTTTTTTAGAACCGTTAATCGTTGGGCAACTGTTGGGGATGGTTTTGGGTATCTAGTCTCGTGGGTACCTAGAACTGGATCGACATGTACCCATTATTTTTTCAATAAAAAATATTTTATAGGGTTAAGTATATGGGGTTGTATCAAACTTGTCACGTTTTATCATTGTATGTACCTAACTTTAAAAATTATCAATTAATGTACTGAACTTGCTAGAATTGCCATTGTGTGTACCTAACTTTAGAATTAAACCACAAATTGGTAATTCTAGCAATGACAAAAGCACACACAATGACAATTCTAGCAATGGTTGGGTATACACAATAGCAATTCTAGCAAGTTCAGTATATTAATTGGTAATTTTTAAAGTTTGGTGCATACAATGATAAAACGTGACAAGTTCGATACATCCCCATGTACTTAACCCTATTTTATATGTTTATTATATTTATTAAACTAAATCAAAAGTTAACGTTTACTGTTTACGATGACACACTTACACTTGTGGTCGCTTCCTTAACTCGACTTCTTGACTCTAATGCAAAGGTGTTGAAGTGAAATGTTTTGGTAGCACCGTTTATTGTATGTATTAGTTTTTAGTTGTTAACAGATTAATTTTTAACATTTATAGTATTTACTTCAGTTTGAGACTTTGTGATAGATTAGTAATTACTTTATTATAACGTGAATAACAAAATTTGAAGAAAGAAATAGACACTGGATATTGATACCAAAACCGAAGCCAGCAATTTCAAGACCGATTCTCAAATATAAAAAATCAATGCAACAAGTTCCGGTTCTGTTATTCCACAAACCGCCGGTTCCACTTCCGAAATAAATATAAAATTTTAATAGTTTTGTTTCTTTAAAAATGCATTTGACTTTCCGTAACGGCATAAACAACCATATTCCTTTCCACTCCAACGGCGTCGATGACTCGCTAGTCGCCGGAGACCGGAGTTCGTTCACAGGTGGTGCACACCGCCTTTGCATCACCACCATAAAGAAACCCTAATTGGAATCATACAGAGATCATCATCATCATCATCATCATCATCAATTCATCATCATCATGTGGGTTTTCTATCTGATCTCGCTTCCATTAACCCTAGGTATGGTTGTGCTAACCCTAAAGTACTTTGCTGGTCCTGATGTTCCTCGATACGTCTTCTTCACCGTCGGCTATACTTGGTTCTCTTCCATCTCCATCATCATACTCGTACCGGCCGATATCTCTGCGGTAATTTCTCTTCCAATTTCGAGTTTCTTGCTTCTAGGTTAGGTTTTTCTTCTGTAATAAGTTACATTGCAATTGGTCTACTTATTGTTTACAATTTTGGCTGCATCAACTGTTGGTAGTTGCTACACCTATAATTGGTGAGATATTATGTGCAAATAATGTGTCAATTTGAATTTTTGTTTATGGTTTAGCCACTATGCATTTATCTCATGATCCTTGGAGTATTTCTCAGCCTGGTGTGTATACTTGGTATTGGGCTATGGATGATGAATGTTTGATTTGGTATCTTTTTGATCTTTCATCATTGAAAGATTGTGAAGAGGGTTGTGATGTGAATGATGGATATTTTGAAGCTTGATCACGATAGGGCTAGTGAGTAAGATGGCATTATGTGAAGATGGACTTTGGGAGGTCTTTAGCATCTCTTTGAGTATTGAGATAACTAGATCCTACTAAAGGAACTTCTAGTGTTGGTGGAAGCAACTAAGGTTGGCATTCTTGTTAGTTAGGGGTAGAAGGCTAGTTGGGATTATAAAGTCTTTGGACTTTAAGGCTTGATATTGGATGTTTCTCGTTGCAATGTAATCAATGCCATCCCATGCATTAGTCATTGTGATGTGGTGCTGCATATATTGATGGTATCCCAACTCTTTCACCATTCTTTAGGACGAGCTCTTTTATATATGGATTATAGGCATACTCGGATTATAGGTTACTCATATGTGAGCCCTGTGCCCATGCATGATGTCCATACAACAAAAAATTCCAATACCTCTTTTTATATCTCCGTCTAGGGTAATTTGATATGCTAAGAAGCAAGAGATAATAATTCTATTTTCTATTTCAAGTGCCAATACTGAGAACAAGTAGTTAGCTTGTGAGTTAAAATGGGCAGATTTTTCAATACAAGAGGTGGGAGATTATAAGTTGGCTTGATAGAGTTGGTAATGTGATAATTAGGAAGCTTTGCACGTGGCCAATAATCGGTTATTTTACAGAGCGCCACATTTTTTTGAGGTAAACTTGCTCTTTTTGAGAAGTTAATTGGGTATGTCCTGCAAATTTGCTTCTACCTATTTCATTTCTGGTGTGATATTATGGCCGGAGAGCACAAATTGATCTTATGTGTGAGTAACGCGACTGACTGGGAATATTTGATCTCTATGCTCTGTTAAGGAGTGTCACAATTATACGAAGATTATTTAATTCTAATACACATTTTAATTTTCTGTTTGTTTTTGGTTTTTTTGCTATCTTACTTGCCTAACGTGTATGCTATTTATTTATTTATGTACTTCCTTAATGTAATGACAAACCTATCGAGACCCATATTTTATGTACACTATATGAGATTCATATTTTGGAGCAAAGATGATTTCATACTGGCCAATTCATGGTATTGGGGAAGGGCTTATTACCTTATGCAACTGGCCTGCATTAAATAAACCTAGAAGACATAAGATATTAGATAGTAAAATTGACTAATTGTTGTGTCCTAGCATGTGTAATGAGAAGTGATGGAACAAAAGTAAGTAATAAAGAAATATTTGGTATTGTGTGGTAGAAAGGTTAAAATAGAGAATGGGGTATCAATGTGGATCCTTTTCAATGTGTGTGTGTATATATATAGAGTGTTAATCAAATAAAAACCATTTTATTAATGAAAACCGACTAAAAAATAATTTTTTTTACAATTTTTTTATCAAATACTATGATATTAACTATTGTTTCACACATATTTTTTTTTTTCATAATGTAAGTATCATCCTTGCAAAAAATAAAATTTTTATTCATATTATGAATCGAAAATATACAACATTTTTATTCATATTATGAAACCAATTCATGGATGATATTCACCTCATGAAAAAAAATATATGCGAAACAATATATCAATTTTAATATTTGATGGAAAAAATCTTTAAAAAATTATTTTTTAATCGGTTCTCATGGGTTTTCACTAATAAAATGGTTTTTACAGGATTTAATCTCCCTCCCTCTCTCTCTCTCTCTCTCTATATATATATATATATATAGAGGAAAGTTCAAATGTGAACCACTTTTTGGTTGTGAACGTGAGGACAACCGAGAGCGCGACACGTGGCGGCTTTGAGTGTGGTCCCCCTCTTTAATTCAATGCCCTCCCATGAATCGCGCCTAGTCATCCGCCGTGGACTTGACGTGGCGCCCAGTCATCCGCCACGTGTCGCGCTCTCGGTTGTCCTCACGTTCACAACCAAAAAGTGGTTCACATTTGAACCCACCCCTATATATATATAGGGTTAAGTTATTTTGTTAACCCAATAATTTGTGTTAACCGTGTTAACCATATAACCACCGTTGATCATTTCAATCAATGGTTAAGATTGATTTCCTAAATTAGAGGGAAGTTAATTAAATCCTAAAATAAAGGAGGTTGGCCCATATATGCAGGAAAATAGGGAAAATAAAGAAATCATATTGGTTCATTTTGGTTAACACGGTTAACACAAATTCATGGGTTAACAAAATAACTCTCCTCTATATATATATATATATATATATATATATATATATAGGGTTGAGTTCTTTTGTTAACCGAAGAATTTGTGTTAACTATGTTAACCAATCTCAACCGCATATCATACATGATCAAGGACCATGATTAATTGTCCTTTTCTTTTAAATACTAATATCTACTAAAATTAAAAACCGTTTTTCTGCTTTGTAACCGTCCAGTAAAACCACCAAAAAGAATACATTTGATTGGTTGATTTAAGTTCACACAGTTAACACAAATTCATTGGTTAACAAAAGAACCTTCCTCTCTCTCTCTCTCTATATATATATATATATATAGAGAGAGAGAGAGAGAGAGAGAGAGAGTTGCTCTAGTTCATATGGGATGAGTGTTGGCCTAGAGTACTTAGTTATCTGGATTCTTAGAAGTTAAAATTTTTGCTCTGCTCCAGCTGGCTTGTGGCAAAGGCTTACAATATAATAGATCTTCAAAACACATACTTATTTCTCTATAATGTAAAGAGTTGCTCTAGTTCATATGCTTAGAAGCTATTTAATTTAACATCTCTTTTCTCTTTTGTTTTATGCTCAGACAATTATTGGTCATGACAACGGAGGTATCTCATTCTTTTGGAGCTGGTCATATTGGAGCACTTTCTTGCTTACTTGGTAGGTCAGTTTGCATGCTGTTCTAATTTACTCTATTCTCAAGCTGTACATTTTGAACTAATGATAAACAGTAGGGATTACTTCTTCAAAATGTATCAAACTATCCTTAATATACTATTGTATGTATCCATCTAAAAAAATTCCTTTTGTATATATCAAACTTTATTTTTTAGTCTATTGTGTGTATTGTTGATACACACAATAGTATATTGGGGGATGTTTTGATACACATAATAGACTCAAAAATACACATAATAGACTCAAAAATAAAGTTTGATATATACAAAAGGAATTTTTTTAGGTTGATACACACAATAGTATATTGGGGATAGTTGGATACATTTTGAAGAAGTAATCCCTAAACAGTATTACCCATTTATACCTGATCCCTTTATTGGATCTCTTCATTTGCAGCTTGCATAAAGTCCTAAAAGATATAAGCAAATGTCACCTAAAAGTCATACTGAATGCTTATTTGTTAGGATTGACTGAAACTTACGCATTATGTTGTGGATCTTATAACCAAGACATTTATTATCACAAAGATAAGTAATAGGCTTGTGAAAGTATACACTTATTTATATTGGCGTCCTTCACAAGCAATAAAGTTGTAATGTAGCGGATACTATTTCCGCAGGAATTAGGGCTCATCTGTGCCAACAGTTTCAGGAAACATAAAATACTAGGACTAAAAACTAGCTAAAAAATAGATTACAACATGAAATAAAGACAGAAAAAAAGTCAAACAGGCTGTAAGTTACTCTAAATTAGCTATCACATTAGCTGTGTGTGTAACCTTTCTAAGTTGTCGAAGCATTGCTACCCAAAAACTCTCTCTCTCTCTCTCTCTCTCTCTCTCTCTCTCTCTCTCTCTCACTCACCTGGACGGTTATCTACATTATTAACTTATATTTTTAATGAATTTTAAATGGTAGGCCACACATATTCAACTATTCCTTTTTGGTATGTTGATTGTGTGATCTGGTCTTTGTTATGTGCCTAGGATTATGAATCCTATTATAACAGGTGTCTTTTTCTTTTATCTGACCTCTAAGAGGGGTGCTGCAGTTGTATGCAGTGATTGTCAAAATTCTACCAACCAGCATAACTGGCATGGCATTGCTTTTTTTATTTTGTCTTGCTACATATTGCTCACTTTGTGCAAAAAAGTGAGCAATATGTAGCAAGAAAACTGTTCATATATTCAATAGACAGTTCATGTATTTTTCTTCCTTGAGCAATATGTAGCAAGAATACTGTTCATATATTCAATAAGCAGTTCGTGTATTTTTCTTCTCTTGGATAATGATACTTATGTATACTTTTACTCTGAGCAGGCTAGTTGTGCCCTTGATTCAGGGATATGAAGATGCTGGAGATTTTACTGTGAAAGAGAGACTAAAGACTAGCATCCATGTGAACTTAGTCTTCTATCTAATCTTGGGATTCATTGGATTCATTGGACTTGTTTTGCTCATCATGATGCGAAAAGATTGGTTTGTTACTTGTCTTGCAAATCTTTTTATGCTTTTTGATGCATATTTATTTTCTCTTCATATGTTTCAGTTACAGATTATCTAATAATAAATGCCAAGTTTTGCATTTTGAGCCCATTCCATTGCAGTTAAAGTAAATTGCTTCCATAGTTTCATGACATTGTTAATTATTTATGTAATGCAAGTATTACTTTGAGCAATATCCAGTGGATGGGCAGATGGGGTATCTTTATAACTTCTCTCAGAATGTTGGCACGACGATTGCAATTTTAAAAGGGCTCATTTAAGTATTATTTTCTTCCTGGAAGAAACCAGAAAACTGGACCAATTAAAGCAGATAGGTTTATTGCTACTTTATTCTCCCCTGTCACAAGAATTTCCATTAGAAAGCTGGATCTTTATCTCTTAATGATGCCTTCTTATTTTGTGTCCTGGAATATATATAGATTGTAATGGCTATTGTTCAGCGATTCAGTCACTGCTACTATAACCTATTATGGACAAGTTTGGATCTCCTCAAGTTTCACAAACAGAAATTGGCTCTTTACCTGTGAGTTTCTTAGAATCGAATCTGTCCATAAACATCATCCTAGGGGATCGATGTAACCTTCTGTGTGCAGCCACCATGATCGATCAAATAGTCTGTGTTCGTGTGTGTGTTTTGCAGAGAAAATAGGGACAGAAAATTACAGATAAATACAAATCGATTCTTACTTAATTATCACAATTAATTACATATTTATAGTATTTGAATCGTTGCCATTCAACAGGCATATCGATTCCAAGAGGTGTCAAGGCAGTTTCCTAACTGTCCTATTTATTCTATTTACAAGACACCCCTTCAACTTATAGATAATTACAACAAACTACTTACACTTACATAACAATACTACACATAACACTTATATAGTAATTAAACTATAATCTTCTTGTGAATTTATAAACATTAATTCCAACAATCTCCCCCTTAATGTTTATAATCACAAACTTGTCTTCCTTAGTCGATCACTAAGATGTTGTCACCATCATCTGAGCTTTGATCCGCATCCGTCTCATCGCCACTTGCCTCTTTGTTGTCTTCAAACGAAATGATCAAGGTTTCTCCATCATCATATTCTATCTTGCCTGCCATGCCTTCTTCACCGTTGTACTTCTCGTTTTCTTCATCACTTTCCACCTCTCGCTCGGTCTCCTCTTCCGGCGTATCCTCTTCCGCTACCCCGCTAGTATCACCGCAATCCGCTGCCTTAGATACATAGCATTCACTTGAGTAGTTTTCCGCAACATCCATTTCCGCTACTCCGCTAGTACCACCACAATCCCCAGCCTTAGGTACATAGCATCCACTTGAGTAGTTCTTCGCGATATCATAGTATGCTGCTAAGAGGCTTAGGTGGGTCGCATAAAGTTCCTTTAAGCAGTCTGCATAATCTTCTTGAAGATCCATGGCTTTGGCAACTTCGATCCAACAGTTCTTGATCGATACTCTCGCATGTCCTCCAAAACTTTTAACAGTGAGATAAAGATCTAGAAGACTTACATCGTGACCGTTTATCTTTGGGGTTGCACGTCCTTCTTCGCAACGCATGAAAACCTTGTAAAACCATTTTACAAGTTTTTCAAAATGTTCCTGGACCAATCCTTTGCATTCCGGGATTATTTCTTGTTCATTGACCATCTCGAGAAAGCTAATCAGGCTTTCAAAATCATTCTTTGATGGTGTTTGCTCACTCTCATCTTCTTCTTGAATAATCGAGTCTTTGAAATACAACGAGTCATAATATTTCATTATGGCTCGTATCACCCTTTCTTTATCAACATCCAACATCTGTTGTTCGTCAACATGTACGTCGGTGCCTTCTTTTCCACTTCTTTCGCCGCCTTTCTCGCTTTCATCCAGCCCATCACGATCCTTCATGAGTGTGTCGCCGTTATTTTCTTTGGTTTTATCGCTGCACGTATCAAAACCTTCACTGCTGTCCGTATCGTTCGTATTTCCAGCCGCTTGTAGTGTCAAAATGCCATATATCGAGCACTTACCGTCTTTGAAGACAACCATAAAACCTTGTTGCGTTAACTGATTTAAACTAAGTATGTTTAAACCAATATTTGTTACGTATAGGGCTCCCGGTATCACGAAATTGTGGGAAGTCGTGTCAACGGTAATTTCTCCTATCCCTCGAACGTCTAGGCCCGCTTGACTTAATTCACTCGAGCATGCCGTGTCTTGCTTAAATCTGTCAAAAGTCTCCAAGTTCGATGTCATGTGCCTCGGGTATTCGTCGGTGACGTACCATATCGTGTTCCAACTCTTGCCGTCCGTTCCTTGTACTAACCAAGTTCCCGGTGGTACGATAAAATTGACTATCGATGTCTTGTTATTCCCTATCGGTTTCTTGCCCTTTGCGATTTCTCTCCTACGAATCTTATTCGGGCAATTCAGAAAACCGTGTCCACGAGTGTGACAGATGTAACACTTAGACCGTTTTAGTTTTTGCAAGTTTTGAAACGTACCCCTTCTCGGTTCGAGATCTTCATCCCAGTCGCACAACTTCATCTCTTCCAGTCCTTCGAGAACTTCTCGTTAGTATTTATCTAGTTATTTAGTGTTTATCATATTAGTAATTGGATTATTGTGTTGGGCGTAGGCCATCTATGTTGGGTCAATTAGGTCCATTAAGAAGTAGTTATTTGGTAGTTTTTTAGATGAAGGTTCCAAGAGTTGTGATAATTCAATTGGTGCCGCTTCATCATCTATATGTATGTGTCATGTACGTATTATTCTATAATCAATAAAAAGTGTGTATTTTGTATTTTCTCTGTTCTTGTTGTGTGAATCAAATCTGTGAAGATGAAAACAGATTCATCTCCTCAAAACTGAACATGGTATCAGAGCGCAAGGCTCGTTCCAGGAAGAAGAAGAAGTCGGCCAAAATGATGGAGGATTCAAATCACGTGAAAGGGCTGATGCAATTCAAATTGAGAAGGAGAAGTTCGCGAAGAAGATTCTGATTGAGAGTTTCAAAAGGAAGTGGTTGAAGAAGATAAAAAAATCGAAGTGTTATGTATGCAAGACCAAGGGTCATGAAAGTTGGATATGTCCGTTAAAGAACAGAGAATAATACACACTTTTTATTGATTATAAAATAATACGTACATGACACATACATATAGATGATGAAGCGGCACCAATTGAATTATCACAACTCTTGGAACCGTCATCTAAAAAACTACCAAATAACTACTTCTTAATGGACCTAATTGACCCAACATAGATGGCCTACGGCCCAACACAATAATCCAATTACTAATATGATAAACACTAAATAACTAGATAAATACTAAATTAATTACATAGACTATCTTATCCCTTTTTGTCATTATCTTCCAACACACCCCCCTTATGACAAAAATGGACAATTTCACCAATCTTCAATCAACAAGAACATAATCACTGAATTCATTCGATCCACTTGAACTTGCTTCATCACGAGCATTATTATCCTCCGACACCTCACGTGCAACTTCCTTTTTCGCTTCTCGCATATCCATCTTGCTTGACACCTCACGTGCAATCGTCTTGCTTCCCACATGATCTTCAACAATTTTCACACCTCTTTTAGTAGCTTCGTATCTTTCACAGATCTTCATGAATTCCTTCTCGTACCATTCTTTATAAGCATCATCCTTCTCGGCAATCCTTTCAACCAGATTATCATCTTTGACTAACTTCATACCGTTTCCAAGCAAAATATCACAATAGTTTGTGATAATCTCGACATCCTTCTTTTGGAGCACTTTTTCGTTCAAATCATCCTTTATTCCATGTTTTTCGACATCGTTTATGGCACTTTCTTCATCGGCGAACATGTACTTTATTGCACATGTTATTCCATCCAAACTTATCTCAAAGCCTTGATTTTTCAGTTGTTTCATGCTAAGGATATTTATCCCGATTTCCGGTACATATGCCACACACGGTATCAAGAGTTCGGTTTCGGATGTTTCTAACATAATTTCACCAACACCATTTGATACCAGGACGTGTGTGTCAATTTCTAGCGTTTTCGGATTAGAACCGGGTTTAAATTGATGAAACAAATCAAGATTTGGCGTCATGTATTTCGTGTAAAATTTAGAGACGTACCAGATTTTATCCCAATTTCCTCCATCAGTTCCTTGCACCACATATTCACCATAGACTTGTACTTCTTTATCTTCTTCTTGTATATTTCGAACCAAAACCGGGTTTTGATCACCATCGAATTTTTCTCTGTTCTTTAACGGACATATCCAACTTTCATGACCCTTGGTCTTGCATACATAACACTTCGATTTTTTTATCTTCTTCAACCACTTCCTTTTGAAACTCTCAATCAGAATCTTCTTCGCGAACTTCTCCTTATCAATTTGAATTGCATCAGCCCTTTCACGTGATTTGAATCCTCCATCATTTTGGCCGACTTCTTCTTCTTCCCTGGAACGAGCCTTGCGCTCTGATACCATGTTCATTTTGAGGAGATGAATAATCAAACTGTAACACCCATCTAACAAAAGACCATTTATTGCAATTTAACAACTAGTAAAACCCAAAAACGTCAACTAAATGTATCCACCAAAAAAAGAAAACAATTTAATGAATCAAAAATAGTGTCGATCGGAAAGCTATCGTCGGAACCCATCAAGCCGGAGCCTTGCCCTTATCCACGCTCGAGCTAGTACCTTTAAAAAGAGAAATAAACGTGGGGTAAGCACAACCGCTTAGTGAGCAGATAATACATACACTATATCATAACACACATATACATATATACACATACATCATCCACATTAACGGTTTCCCGTTCATCGGACCGCCCCGCAGTTCCGACCTTAGTGGTTGCCCACTCACCGAGTCGTCCCACGACCCGGCCTTAGCGATTGCTCGCTCTTCGAATCGTCCCACGATCCGGCTACATCAACTCATCAATATACACATACATGCAGTCACAATATAATACACGTAAACCCACTCACCTCGTTATGACCGCAATCTAGCTATTCCGCGTAAACGACAACCCACGCAACAAATCTGAAATTAAAACACGTATACACACGCACCTTCGTAAGAACCCACTCGCTTAATCCCCTATACACTCAACGCAACTTGTTTACGAGTGAACTAACGGTATCGTGACGACCTACGGGTCTACCCGGTTGTCAATCCGGCTCGCGACACCGCTGCCGGACAGCCGTGGCTTACCGGACAGCCATGAGTGTAAACCGCCGACGCCGGGCCGACCGCTGGTGAACAACCACGGCAGCAGCGACGGCGCAAGGCCACCGCCACCGCCGGGAACGTCAACAAGACGGCAGCAGCATCAAGGCTGCCACCGCCGCCCAATCACCACCTCACGGCAGCAGCAGCAGGTAGCCTGCCACCACCGCCGGATAACTCGCTCAACGGCAGCGGCGGCAAGGAACCTGCCACCACCGCCGCCGGACCACACCATGGCAGCAGCAGCAGCGGTGAGGTCCGCCACTACCACCGCCGGTCAGGCCACCAACCAGAGCAGCTAGCGGCAGCCGACAACGGACGGCCACCGCCGCCCTCCACAACAACAGCAGCAGCAGTGGCATTATCGCCACTGCCGGCCGACCGCACCACAAAACGCAGCGGCAGTAGCTAAGGCTACCACCGCCGGACGTCACCAGAAACGGTGGTGTTCGGCCACCACCAGCCAAAGCCGGCGGCACCGACACCCCGGACCACCACAACCTTTAATCGAGAGACGAAAGAGGGTAACGAGGCTGTTTTACCTTCTAAACGACAGCCACAAAGCCGGAAAAACAACCCTCCGGTCGAACTCTCCCTCTTTCTCTGATTTGCCTCCTTTCTTTCTCTCACGTCGACCCTCTCTCTATATCAGATATCTATCTCTCTCTCTCTGTTTCTTTTCTCTCAAAGTAACAAGGAAAGTGGATCTGATAACCCACTTAAATAAGCCTAACCCCTACCTAGTCAAACTCTATCTCTCCCCTCTTTTTGGAGATAACAACAAATCCAAACTAAAAAAAAGAAGATAAATACTATAGAAAACTTAAATAAATAAATAAACTGATTTCCCCCCTTTTTGGGATGTTACACAAACATTCGGCTGATTGATGATTATGAAATAACCCTACTTCCCCAGACCGATGAACCCAATAACTTCTCCATTATTAACCAGTTTCAAGTAGATTGTTTTGAGAATAGTGGTCATGGAGTACATTATTTTAAATTGCGATATTGATATATTGTCATTCTTTCTGTATCTATCGGGACCTATTTGATAATATATGACCAAGACAAAATTAACATATTTTGAGAAAAATAGTACCCAAGAAGTGATGCACAATCATGAACATGTCTAGTACTCTAGTTCTAACAGCTAGTTGGTGTTCTAAGTAGTATAGTTGTTTTTTGTATTTTATAATGAATTCTTTAGTCTTTTAACCTGATTTCTCAGCATGTGTGTGTTTATATTCGTTGGGTTTATTTACAGGAGTGGAGGTGTATTGGGTCTAGCCATGGCATGCTCGAATACTTTTGGACTTGTTACTGGTGTATTTCTCCTTGGTTTTGGCTTAAGCGAGATTCCAAAGACCATTTGGAGGAGCGCTGATTGGACCTCTCGCCGAAAGGTTCTTTCTCATAAAATCGCAAAAATGGCTGTGAAGCTTGATGAGGCTCATCAAGAGTTATCAAATGCCATTGCTGTAAGTACTTGTAGGATTCGTTCTCTCTTTTTCAAGTCAAAGTTCACCATGTCATGGAGGTTTTTGTCGGTCTATTTTATTTGGTTTGATCTTGAACTTTGTTACTTCATGGTTGGACTATGTTTATGGTTATGAGTCTAGCATTATTGCATGTCATATTTTAATACTGGTTTGTTTCGTTTGAATAAACACAATGCAATAAAAAAGATCATTATTTATGAACTATAAAATATGACTCTAAAACAGCTAATTATGATATCACATGACATAGAATCAAGAACTATAGTTTAAACTGGAACTATAAAGAAAAGAAATTAAAACAAAATAAAAGAAATTAATGCTGAACAGGGGCATGAAGGGAAGAAATGTCAAATGTGGCTAAATGTGTAAAGGCAAGGAGGGAATGCTTACAAAATAAGCCAACTAGGTTAATGGTTTAACCATATATGGTTGAATGAATAAACTCCCCATACCATTCATTCCATTAAGCCAAAAAATACAGCTCCTTGGTTCTATTTGAATCTAATATATATATATAGGGTCAGGTTCAAATGTGAACTCAATTTTGGTTGTGAACGTGAGGACGAATCTCAGCCACACATCTTCGGTTACAGTGGACGCGATCACGGAGGATTGACGGGTAGAGATGGCAAAAAAATCCGAATCCGACGGGGAAACAAACCCGAAATAAATGGGGCGGGTTTGGGGACGATAAACGGGGATGGGGAAAACCCGCTTATTTTAAACGGGGATGGGGACGGGGACGGGGGGACCAATCCCGACCCGATTACCCGATTATATCCCCTAATATTTCCCCGATTATATCCCCGAATATATCCTTGATTATATCCCTAAAATTATTTTTATTTTATGATTGTTTAGTAGACAATATATTATATATAGCTAAATGGTTTTTATGTTTGGTCGTATATATATTTTAACATCTCAACTGTTAATGTTTTGGATGCATTTAAACTATATATATATATATATATAGCTAAATTGTTACTAATTTGGATGCATTTCAACTTTAGGACTTTAATTTTCTTTCGAATATGTTTAGAGAATGGATTCGAGAATGTTATGTAGTTTGTATATCTTTTTTCGAGACTTGTGGATTTGTGGTAAAGTTTAAACGATGACGGGGATCCCGCGGTGAAACCTGTTAATTAACCGTTTATACTAAACGGGGATACCCGTTTCCCCACGGGTTTCCCCGATTACCCGATGGGGATCCACGTTTAAATCCCCGTGGGTATTTAAGCGGGGACGGGGATGGTTTTTTTAAACGGGGACGGGGACGGGGGGACCAATCCCCGCCCCGTTGCCATCCCTATTGACGGGATTCATGGGAGGGTAGAGATTATTAAAGGGGGGGGGGACCCGTCAAAGCCGCCTTTATTGACCGGATGAGCGGCTTGAGATTCGTCCTCATGTTCACAACCAAAATTGAGTTCACATTTGAACTTTCCTCATGGTATATGCTAAATGTTGAAGTAGAGTGATGTCCATGGTGACCATGAGTTGTCTTCCTTCGTTTATCTAAAAGAACAATGTTTAGGGAACATGATGCTTTCTCAGTACTTTTGCAACATTTCATGCATCATATTTCTTCACTCCTGTAAGAGCAATTATCGTGCAAGTACACTCTGTTTACTTACTTTTGTCTTTTATGTGCTGTTGTTTTGGTTTTTTAACTTGCGTTTTTCTGTTTGTAAATTTTCTTAACATCTGTCAGGTGGCCCAGGCGACATCCAAACAAATATCAAGGCGTGATCCATTGAGGCCCTACATGGATATTATTGACAATTTGTTAACTCAAATGGTATTTCCGCTTCTTGTGTAATTGACATCATTAGATGGTCCTTGCTTACATGGTTTCTACTCTCTTCTTTCAGTTGCATGAAGATCCATCCTTCAAACCACAAGGAGGGTATGTAGGGGAAAATGATATGGATTATGATACAGATGAAAAATCTATGGCAACATTGAGACGTCATTTAAGGGGAGCTCGTGAGGAATATTATCGATATAAAAGGTAATAATAAATAACCTAATTGCGTAGCATCTATTTAGTTCATATTTCCTAATTGTGTAAAGATTATAGATATTTTTTCTGCAGTTGCTATATTAGAGTCTAAGAAATGTGCACAATTGCTGAAATGCAAGAGGGACTAATGCTCTTTTGTTACATTTATGAGAATGTGATAACTTTATAATATACAAGATTATACAAGTTGCTCCAATATATATTCATTTATTTTGGTTTTGTCCTCTATGAACTTGCTGTGTTTTATGTAGTATATTATGTGTGTATGTGTGTGTGTGTGTATATATATATATTGTGTATATACCTATGTCTTCTTCATTAGTATATATCTATTTTGTGCAAGTATATTGTATATATATCTTTGGGTGTAGTTCCCCAAAATGTATCCAACTTGTCACCTTTTGCTATTGTATATACTGTACTTTAAAAATTACCACTTAATACATCATACTACTAAAAACCTAACATTTTAAATGCTAAATGATTTGTAAACCGGTAGCCGGTCATTCCGGCCACCTGGCCAACTTCTCCGGAGAGATTTTTTCCGGCAAAAACCTATCTTCTCCGGCAACCTTTGGCAAGAAGCCATCTTTTTCCGGCGAGACTTTTAGCACGAACAACAACCTCCATCTCCGACACCCACCATCTTCTCCGGCAACCTCCATCTCCGCCACCCACCATATTCTCCGGCGACCTTCATCAACCCTTTCGCAAACTCACCAGCTTACTCCAATCCGAAAACAGTTGTACATTGTCCAAAATCATCAGCATCGTTGCCAGAGAAAATGGTGGTCGTTGGGAAATCGCCGGAAAAGATGGTGGTTGCCGGGAAGTCGTAGGAGAAGATGGTGGTCGCCGGAAAAGTTGTCGAATAAGACGGTGGTGGTCGGAAAAGTCACCGGAGAAGATGGTGGTGGCCGGAAAAGGCGTCGGAAAAGATGGTGGTGGCCGGAATGTCGCCGGAGAAGATGACCGGATGGCCGAAAAAGTCGCCGGAGGGGGGGGGGGGTGACCGGCTGGTAACCTTTGATAGCAGGTCAGATACATCAAAATGTTAGGTTATAGGTAGTATGATGTATTAATTGGTAATTTTTGAAGTACAGTATATACAATAGCAAACTTCAAAATGTATCCAACTTGTCACCTTTTTAGTAGTATGATGTATTAAGTGGTAATTTTTAAAATACAGTATATACAATAGCAAAAGGTGACAAGTTGGATACATTTTGGGGAACTAAACCCTTAGTAATTTAGTATATGTACTTTGTGATTTTTTGGTAGTGGTATCACACTTTGTGTTATTGTGATTCGTTTATATTGTATAATGTATATAATTGGTGTAATGTGTAAATATTTTGTGTCCATACCCTACTGTCCAACACTACAATCTTTGTGTCTAGTGTTCAGTATGTATGTTCTTGGCACACCCATGTTATGAAGTCATAACAAGTATCAAGTGAAACTAAAAGTGAATTAATATGCTCTAAGCTTTCATGCATATGTACTTAATCGCATCATTTGCTTATTAGTTCATGCCATACTCTTTGGACCCTACTAGCCTAGGATGAAGGATGGTTGAGCTACATTCCGGCATGTTTAGTAGATCTTCCAACATCCGTTGTATAAAAATTACAAGTCTTCTTATTGAACTTGCTCACATCTTTGACAAGGCTACCTTTTGAGGATTAAATAACGGCTATATATAGGGCTTAAGTACAATCTATGTCCTTACCATTAGAATGGCACCATTAATCTAATAAGGAAGTACTTATTTTCTTCTGTTTTTTGCAGTGAGTATTTGACATATGTCATGGAAGCCCTCAAGTTAGAAGACACAATAAAGAATTACGATGAACGCGATGAGACAGGGTGGTATGTTTTGTAGCTCATGCTTTATTCATTGTTTTCTCATTTTAAACTACTCTTCCTGATTTATGTAGGGAAAATAGATATACCCTGTTCATTTATAGTTAATAAGGACATGCAGGTTATTTGGAGTCATTAATTTCATATCAACTCTAAAAAGAATAGAGTTCATGTGGATGTGATTAAAAATGTTTATGATGTAACAATGGGTGTGAAAGCATGTAAGAGCAGGAAAAATGCTCTACCTATTAATTATTATTACAATGACTGTCGAATCTTATCTTTTTTTTTTTCCTTTTAGCTATAAATGAGGCCATGAGGAAGATCCTTGATGATATAGCATGGTGTATGTCTTTTGTTGATATTCAATAGTGTCAAGGCCATGCTAGATAGTGTTATAGAGAACAAAGTAATAGCAATGACACTTAGTGTTTTATTCTCTATTAGTTTTTCAACTCCCAACTATTGGATCTTAGAATTTGAATGCTACAAATGAGGGATGCATCTCGCTTTTAAAGCTTAGGCCCCTCCAATAGAAAATCTAGAAGAAGGAAGTATCTATGTTTTACTCAAGGTACTAAATTGTGTGAGGCCAGTTGGAGTGGTAGTGAGAGAAAATCTGAAGAATTAGGAATCAATACAAGGCCATAACGTTTTTCAAGATGTGATTTAAGATTGCAAGTCCGTATATATACATATGTGTTTTCTACAATTACTCAATGATAGTTAACAATTCAAATTAATATGAAAATGAGAAGTCATAAATTGATATCATTATTAGCCTTTGCTTTCCTGAGCCTTTCTTCATCTAAACAGTGAATATAACAGTTGTAAAGCCAAAGTATAGACACAAGTTACTGTACATGTTCCATCCTAATTCCTAAAATGCTCCAAAAAGATTTCTTATATGAGAGAGAGCAAAAATTCACTTCACATTTGCAAGTTAATATAGAAAGTGAAACAAAATAGGCAAACAAAAGAAAAATCCAAAATACACTGTAGATTGTTGGTGGTATACCATCAAACACAAATGCCATCATCGTTCTAAGATTAATTGATATCAATATATAAAATAATGCTCAACACAACGTTCTTCTTCATGAACCTTACGGAAAAACAACCAAAAACTAGCGAGCATAAGCTAATTGGTGCAACCATCAAGCACCATCAAGTTCTATCTCATTACTGATTTACGACGAACTAATTGTATTTATCTATTTGTTACTATTTTTATTTGTATTGTGATTTGGTATGCAATTGGCTTCTTGAACATCTTCTGGTTTTTCTTAATTATAACTTTATTTATATGCTTGCATTGTTCAAAGCTTGTTAGGATATGTTTTGTATTAATGAACATACTTTTTTCCGTTATAAATGCAAACATCTTTGTGATATTTTTTTTTGCAGGAAGTTCGTTTCAAGCTTCAGACCTGAACGGAGTGGCACATCAGGAAGCTATCTTGATAGAATGGGTACTTGATGTGGTCCAGTGTCCGTCTGTTTTGCCATTCTCACTTTGAGCTTGTTGGGTCCCTGAAGGATAACCCTTCCAGTTTATGATTTTGATTATTTTCCCATTTAATAACCCCATAATCAGCTCTTGGTAACTATTTGAAAATTAAGAATGCTGATAAATTACTTGTGTTGAAATTTTTGATGGGTGTGATCTCTTTGTAGAATTGATATGGCGATGCGTTGTGTGGAGGCAACTTGAAAAGCTCTTTGCTGTCTTTCTCGGTTGCATGTCGGCTGCTATCCTTTTAGCAGAGGCGACGCTCTTGCCTAGTGTTGATTTGTCTCTTATCTCGTTGTTGATAAACTCAGTAGGAACAGAAGAGATGCCTGTACAGGTAAATTTTCAAGTCTCCTTTTAACGCCTTTTTGGAGCTGCTTTTGTTGCTAGACTTTATTTTTAATGTGTTCATATTGTGCTGAAGAATGGCTGTGAGATCTTCTGTAAGTTGATGTTTTATTCTGTGTCAATCAAGAAAGTTTTATATATTTTATCGTTACCCTACCTCCAGGTGAGGTGAAATATAATGGGTTTGCTTGGTTAGTTTTACGAAGTATTTATACATCTAATCTATTGATTTATAGAAGAATGTATAGTTAAGGAAAAAGTGAAACTGAAATTATAAAGAGGGTTGCTTTAGAAATATAAATTATTTGTTGGATTAATAAATGGCCGAATCTATTGGAACTTTATTTTTTCGGATTACCGGAGTTCAGGCTATTAAGCCCATTAATCCCTTAGCAAATAGCTCCTATTTATAATATATATATAGAGAGAGGGAGGTTCAAACGAGAAACATATCAATTTAAGAGAACGTGAGAAGCAATCTCAGTCACTCATCCGGTCAACAAAGGCGGCTTTGACTGGTCCCCCCCCCCTCCCTTTTAGTAAGCTCTACCCTCCCATGAATCACGTCAATCCTCCATGATCACATCCACCGTAACTGCGAGATGAGTGGCTGAGATTGCTCCTCACGTTCTCTTAAATTGACATGCTTCTCGTTTGAACTTTCCCCTATATATATTATTGGTTCCTAAATGAACATGCCCGGAATATTAGTTGGACCATAGTAACAGAATTCGCTTAAAAGCCCACGAATTCCGAATTGTTCGATTTCGATCCTAATCGGGATCGATGGCGTACCAAATCGCGATTTCGAATCGGCCCAATTCAGCGATCGTCGTCGAATTCGAATTCGATTGATACCGAATACGAATTCCATTGATACCGAATACGAATTCGATTTGTGGCGATTCTAATACGAATTCTAGTACGGATTTGATTGATACAGAATACGAATTCGATTTGTGGCGCGTTTCTACGAATTTCAATATAAACAGCTACAATCATTAATTCGACTTCTGTTCGATTTGTGCCGATTTTTGTTATAAATGGTCGAATACTTTGAATGGCTCTTCGACTTCTGTTCAGTCTCTTACTAGTCTTATACACGTTTTCAGTTTTCACACATATACACCATTAATTCCATTTAATTTTCTAATCCTATATGTTCAGTCTCTTGCTTTTTTGTTACCTATTCTATTATTATAAATGTTGATTTTTTTTTTTCCTTTTGATATTGGTACACCGTTCCCAAACTAAGGGTACGTCGTACCGGTCGCGAACCGAAATGAACCTACCCCCCTCGTACCGGGTACACCTTAACCCCACGAATCGCGATCCCGAACCCCGTTCCCGAACCGAATCGTACCCCGAACTATGTGACTATGAGTTGGACTACATGCTTCTCTACTTGGAATATTATGCTAATAGACACATACATTGTATCACTTGCATATGTAAATGAAACACCTAAATCTAACGTCTGTCAAAGATAGTAGATATTAGAGTATTGAAGAGATTGCCATAACTTGTAGCAAGAAGTTTAATTATTATGCTCATATTGGTGAAGGCTTTTTAAGTACTACAAAGTTTTTTTTTTTTTTTTTTTTATATATTTCTATCTTCTCGTGTGGTGCTTTTGTTTTTGTTTTCCTATTTTTCATATTTAACCCTCTTGCTAATGTATCATCACATGCAGTTTGTTAAACGTTACAGTTATTGGCATATTGTTCTTATTGGGTTCTCTCTGGAATGTAGGTTGTTGCATTTGTTCCTCTTTTGTACATGTGCATTTGCACATACTACTCGTTATTCAAAATTGGTATGCTGATGTTTTATTCATTTACACCGAGACACACAAGCTCTGTGAGCTTGCTCATGATATGCTCGTAAGGTTTACATCCCTCTGTTTATATACATGTTTTTTTTATTCAATAATCTGTTTCTAAGATGGAAAAAAAAGCATTTAACAATCTGCTTCAGGATGGTTGCACGCTATGCACCTCCAGTTTCCTACAATTTTCTCAATCTCATTCGTCTTGACGGGAAGAAGAAAACTATCTTTGAGAAGGTTTGCTTCCAAACTACCCTCAACTTGTGAATTCTCTTGTTACATGCTCAGAGTTCAATCCTTTTCTGAAAAGGGTATCTAAACATATGCCCATATCCTTCTTTCATCTATCCCAGGTGTCTGATGCAATTTTGGGTTACTAGCCTTTGATGATTAATGCTGCAAATGTTCATAACTGCAAAATTTTGAAACTTCATGTCATTTATTTTCTCTGATAATATATATTAGAGTAAATTACTAGTCCCTGTGGTTTCTTAATAATTTTCATTTCGTCCCTATAGTTTCGAAATTGCAATTTCCGTCCCTATGTATTGTAATTTCTTGCTATTTTTGTCCATGAACCAAATTCCTACCTTTAAGTAAAAGAGACCAAAAACAGTAAATAATTGCATGGAACCAAACAACCGTAAACCGTAAATCATAAGGACGAAAATAGCAATGAACTACAAACCACAGGGACGGAAATCACAATTTCTAACAAACTACAAGGACGAAAAACGTAATTTATTCTGTATTTTATTAACAAATAGGATGGTACAGTGATATAAATCATATATAGGTGCTTCTCAAGTGATCCTGACCAGCATGTGGAATCTTAAATAAATGTATTAACTATGAATATGGACAAGAGTTGATGGAAAATGAGAGCTCTAACATCATGCAAAATCAGCAGTTTTTTCAAAATCTTAAGCTGGTAGATAGCAGCCTCATCAATTTCATATAACTTAAACTTCTCATCTTACAATATGGATTTTTGCATTTTGATTATGTTTTCATACATCTTGTTGTTCATTTTGCTATTTGCATGCATCCCCTCATCTTCGACTACATCTTTAACATTATTGGTTGCTCGGTTTCTGCTCTATATCTACTCAATTATTTCCCCATTTTAATGGGATTTAAGTATTAGACACTTTCATGATGATGTGTTGTAATATGCTCTGAATTCAGCGAATGGGAAACATCGACAATGCTGTCCCTTTCTTTGGGAAAGGATTCAACAAACTCTATCCGCTTATTATGGTTGTATACACCATCTTAGTTGCAAGCGGTTTCTTTCACAATATAATTAACATTATTGGAAAATGGAAGAAGATCGCATTCCAAAAAGAAGCAGATGATCTTGACGGTATTGATCCATCAGGATTACTTATTCTGCAAAAAGGTAATAACTGAAAAATCTAACGCTTCACAAGGGAATGCCAAACTTATTTCTGTATATTTATCGGTATATAATTCGATTTAGTTTTATAAAATTTATTCGTCCTTATAGAGCGGGCTTGGCTTGAACAAGGGCATAACATTGGTGAAGAAGGTGTTCCGTTGGCAAGATATTTTAACGATAGAAATATGGACATTGAGCCCGGAAACAGTAGCACGGTATGTAATCTCCTATTGTATAATATTTAGTTAGCATACAATTCGACGATAATTGTAACTTATTTTTTTCAGGTCAGAGATGGTGTTAACATGAAGACGATGATGACGAAGGAAAGTTCATCCCGACAGCTAAGAGACGAGGTCCGCAGATATAGTGGGAGCCACGAAGCCATGAGCAGCAAGTACGCTGCCATGCGACAACAAACGAAGCCGGTTGACAACATGGCATCGGCTAAAGTCGCGTTGCTTGATGATGGTGGTGACGGTGGATCATCGTCTTCTTCTAGGTTATCGTCAACCTGGTCCTCGATGAAATCCGGGCTTAATATGTTGAAGGCGAACATGCAAGCCAAGAAAAACTACCTTCCGTTGCTTCAAGTTGATGATTCTAGGTTAGGCCCTCGAAATTCTTCTTCAGATTCGTTGGACGAGATCTTCCACAAATTGAAACGACCTGCTTTTGATCATGGAGATGAAGATTAGCTGCCAGGTAAGGTAAGATTTATTTAATACTCCCTCTGCACTTTCCCAATTTTCTATTTTAGTTTGTCCGAAAATAAGTGTCGACTTTCAAAAGTGTCTTCCAATTCTACCCTTTTTTGCTCCCTCCATCGTCATCAAGGGTAAAATTGTCAATTAATTAAGCAGTGCAAGTATAACGTATTTCAAAAAATTGTATGCCCTTTTTCGAGATTGCTACTTAAAACATACATCTAAATATCGCAGAAAACTGAAACGACCCCCTTTGCAGCGTGGAGATGCAGATGAACATGATTAGTTGCGGTTTCTATTTCTGGGCAAGATTTTATATGAATTCTGTGTCTTTTGGTATGGAGATTGTTAAGAAAAACATACATTGGAAACCCATTAAAAGGAAAGGTCGTTAGATGTACAGGCTGTACCGATAGATTACAAGTGTAAGACCGGAAGGTTGAAATTTAGATGGATGTTGGATATTGTAACCGCCTTTTGGCCTTCGATTTTGTTAGCGAGAGAAGCGTGAGTATTATGGCGTATAATGTGTTAGTTACGTGTATGACAGTTGAACTACAAACGTTTTCTAACGTAAGGCTTAGATATATCTGACGATTTTCTACTCTTTGGAGCAGAGGTCAAGTTTGAATATATCGTATTGGAAAGTCTCCATCAAAAATACTGATTAAATATGGTTGGATATTTACTACTTTTAATCAGGAATATTTTTTTTGACAACACTACTAGATGGGTGTCATATTTTTTTTAGAAGGCATAGTGGCATCAAACCAATGAACGACTACCAGGAATATATGTACACATGCATGCACACCTCCTTGGCGCTATCACGAATCCACAGGGAGCCCACTAATCCACGGTTGTCTCGGCCCAGCTTACGCTATATCTAGAGCCTAACCATAGTCTTTGACTGGACTTGGGGGCAACCCAGTCTATGACAGGACCAATAGACTCCCCATCGCTCTCAATTGACTCCCCTTGAGATGGGTGTGATATTGAGCTTATTTTGTATTAACATAATATATGATATAGTTATATATGAAGTATCCAACTAGAAACAATCAACCATAACCATTAAATCCAAATAAATTCGAATTGATGTGATCTAATGGTAATATTCAACGTCTAATAAGATTAGATGCATTTAAAATTATGTGATTTCCATCCATAAATAACTTTTTTTGGGGGATCTATAAATAGCTTATGTATGTATATATGTCTATGATATGTATGTATATGGTGTGTAAAGGAAGTGGGGTCCTATATAGCGTGGTTGCGCCTACGAAAGGGACCATTCTAGTAATGGTGGACCCTCTATTAGTCAACCTCCAACTTTTACTTCATTTCACTCGTCATTTTCTCAACCTTTTGGACCCACCACATGGGTCCCACCTTCAAATCAACGGTTCACATAAACCTAACCAAACAAATAAATCTAATGGCAATGTTTCAAGAATGTAGACCTTATATTTATTTTAAGAAATATAGTTTGATTTTATAACACTTAGTAATTAAGGGTTAAAATGATATGGTATCATATTTTATTTTTAATATACTCCATATTCATTGATTTCAATTGGTACAAGAAAAATCTTATAGTCTCTATTTGGTATGATGTTTTTTTCTTCTATCGATATTGAATTAGCATCGTAAAAGCCAGAAAGTTAACGTTGGGATTGTATGGTAGTAGTGCGATATATGGTTTCTCGTACTGTATACCAACCGTGAATATATGCTTGGTACAGTTGTACCAACCAACTTAAGTTTGTGTCAGTTAAACTTTTATTGTTTCAGTTCAAGTTGTTGGATCATGTTATAGGAGTGTTTCAATCTTTTTTGAATATATGTGATCATATGTGAAGTATTATCTTTCTCAATAAAGTGTTGTTTTGAATTGTGAAACAATGAACGTAGTGATACACAAATATTGTTTCACTTTCGACGGATTAAAACGTTGTGAACATGTGTGTTAACGTAATTGTTGTTTCACATTATGATTATATATATATATATATATGTATATTGTTAATTAAAAGCAAGACTATTTATCCATAATTGTGGTACTATAGTGCACAATAACTATAATGTTCACCTACATAACTCCGGGCCATTCGTGATCATCCGAGGGATTAGGCAGTGTGCAACCCACAGTGACCCCACAAAAAGAAATGCACACCAACTATTATGTTCACCTTCTACTAATATACTAATATAATGGTATAGTACTAGAATCATATCCATAGGGACTCGTTTATTAAGAATATGAGATTTCTACAAACTTCCAACGTAAAATTGTGTTATATAAAGTTAAGTGTTTGGAAGTGAATTGGTGATTTCAATATTAACCAACAACAAGTAATAAGAAAAAGGATATGAATGTAAACTTTTACATAAGAGTATAATAGTAACAATATGGTTGAAAAACCCACCATAAAAAGGATCCTTCATGATTTCTTCCTCTTGAAATTGTGCAGGATTGTGGCCTTGGTCTAGTCATAAGGTGGTCACAACTCTAATTTTCAGTTTGCCAACTTCACTAAGGTCATCCGTTGTCGACCCATTACTACCCAATGGTTTCAACTGCCACATCAGCTTTCCACTATTTTACCCAAAACTACCCAATCCATCCACTATCAACCCAAAATTATTTAATTAAAGTAAAATAAAAGAAAAAAAATAAATAAGAGAAAGAAAGAAGAGAGAGAGGGGGGGGGGTGGGGTGGGGTTGGGGTGGGGTGGCTACGGCTTCAGCAAACCGATGTGCAACTACCCGATGGTAGGCACTATGGTGTTCACTTGGGCTACCCGACGGGTAAGAGGTACCCAATGGGGTACCCGCCATCCACAGTGGATGGCCTAAGTAGATCTTGAAAATATGAGTTCCACTGATATGGAGAGATGCACGTAATTCTATGACACACCAACTTGAACGACATTGCTAAACTTTAGTGAAAATGATGCAAAAAGTCATCTCTATGTGCTTGTTGAAGATTTTCCCAAACCTTCTTGTATCACTCAAGCCATATTTCAATTCATTCGTTTCCGGTCAAAAATCTATAATTAACAAATAAAAGTGATCGACTTGTCTGTGTCAAATTAAAACTTCAACTTGAGTGACAAAATTAAAAAGTTAGCAAAAAACGATAAAACTCAAGTGTTACATACTACCTCGTGGCTTAAGATGTGTCATAGTAAATTAAATCAAAAGTATGTAATATTTACCGGTAATATATGTTAAGGTATATTAACATTCAATGTTTCACATGTTAAGATTTGCTAAAAAAAAATTTTTTAGTTAAGGTATGTTAATTTTCCCTGATTTTAGCATTGCATGTTAATATGTTCAAATTTAAAATGTTAGCATGTAGAGGTTAAAGATTGTGAGGTATGTTACGTTCATTTATTTTTATAGTTAACATTTATTAACAAATGTCAAAGGTTGGATGATTCCATGTTAACTTTTGTTAACCTCCATATCCACTTATAACTTTGCCATCCAAATTTTGAGCTAACTACCAAATTGCCACGGTGTGGATCTAGCGTCAAAATGTTGATCAAGTTCACCCAAGGCTTCTAGTGGATTTTTCACACAGAATCAACTACTCTCCTCGTCTCCCTAATTCTCGACCACTTAATCGAAATTCGTCAAAATACCATGTTAGGTTTCGAATAAATTAAACCAAGAAAAAAGATTGGTTGCAATTATATTTGTTAGGAAAACGTATACTAATTTGAAGGTTTGATTTCAATTTCTGATTCAATTTCAAATGTTGACGAGTTTATCTAATCATTAGGTTAGTGTTTTTACATTTCATTTACAATTCTATTTGAAGGTTCCGATATCATCCTTTTTCTCTTATTTTTCAAGGGTATTTTTCGATGTTTAAGCTGAGATTAAAGAGATGAAAAAGAGATAGAAAAAAATAAAGAACATGCCGACAAGTAAAGAAACTAAGCAACATAATCTTGGTGAACATGGCACTAAAAGGTCTTCCAAACATGTAAGGTAAAATTGTGCCTTAGATCCATTCATGGAGAGGTAATGCAAACAAAAAACATATTGATAATTTGTAAAACATTAACCAAGTAGATAGAATGAAAAAGTGTAACTTCTATTAATCGCAAGCTTTATAAAATAGAATAAATAATGATAAGCAAAGAAAAATATCTAACGTTAAAAGTTTCCATTAGTTAGTTTTTCGAATTAAAAAGATTATATAAAATACGTACACGTAATGTATTGTCTTTAATATGATACACATGTCGTCATATACTCATATTGACATATATTGTTTTCAACTTTTTATCTGGTTTAATTTTTAATATTTGATCATGAATATATTCATATGTGAGTATATTTACTTTCTTATCTTTTTTCTAATGAATTTCCTATCTCCTTTAACTATGTTTCATCCTAACTTGTGAAGGTACAATAATGTCATTTTTCTTTAGAAGGGTGTCCGAGCCTATGGCTCGATTAATCCTCGGCAAGTTCAGGGCTAAAACATGCCCCTTTGTAAATATCCACAAGTTACGCATGAAATGATTCGAACCCAGGATATGTGCTATGAACCTCCCAAGCCTTATCCACTCCACCACAACATTGATAGACTACAATGATGTCATCTTTCTTTATTACGAGATTCAACTATATTTCACAAAAACGAACGGTTGAATCAAGTTTTTATGATCGATGTTTTGGCTGATAAATATATGGATCAACGTGATCTGCAAAACACAAAGAGATTTGAGGTGTACATCCACAACCAAGAACACAAAAGCAAAATGAGTCACAATAAGATACTCAAGTCGTTTGCTTTTTAGATCAAGTGATATGATTTTGGCTCAATTGACGTAAAGTGTCTTGTTCTAGTCTTATCACATCTGGTCATTGACCATGTCAATATTTTTTATTATAAAAAGCTATTTTACTTAAATTTAAATTTGCATATTAAAATAGATACCAACCTTGTGAATTTACACGATAAATATTGGGCATTATTTTGGAAAGTTATTTTAAAAAGCTTCACTTTATAACAAAATTATGTTTATAGGATGTCTAAAATGTATAAGCGTCTTAATAGCATATTTATAGGACTTTAGTTTATAGGATCAAACTATAAAACGTCTTATAAAACAGTATTACGATAAGTCTATAGTGCGTATGTTTCAGCAGTTTTAACAATTTTTAAGACGCTTTAAAAACATCCTACAAACTTATTAAATGGTCTAAAAGCGTCCAATAAACATATTGTAACGCTTTTACATAAGATGTCATTTATTTAGTCTTATAAACTTAAGTCTATAAAGTAGACTACAGTAGAAACTCGATAAATTATACTCGATTATTTAATAAACTCTCTAAGATAATATTTTTTGCCGGTCCCGACTCGGGGATAGGGTGCTAAATTAATAATTCGCTAAAATTATAAGATAATACATTTTTGATCATTTCTTTAGACCCCATATAAAATATAAATTAATAATTCCTTATATATAGCATATTACATGAATGATTTATGAAGGTTTCTTGAAAACTGACTCCATTGTCTTTTGTTTTTTGTTGAAATCAATTTCCCCTTGAATCTCGTCTCTAATTTTCCTTAGCATGGTAAGAACTTCTGGTGTTGTTTTCTCATAGCTCAACAAGAAATTGTTCAATGTGATTGCCGCTTTAATAGTTTCGTTTCGCGAAGGGGGCTCCATTGTAGAACTTTCATCATCTTCTTCATCGATATCATCTTTATTAATTCCAACAACGTTTTCAATAATTTCTTCATCAGTCAACAACTGTGCAACTACATTTTCTTCTGGGTGAGTCAAAACATCTTCGACATCCATTGCATTGCGATAACCCAACTCTTTGATCAAATTCTGGAGTGAAGGTTTCTTTCAAATTGGGTCGTTCATTTGATATACATGCATTGTATACAATAATTAAGTGGAAGCTTGAAAGGTGTTTGTAAACTAAGTATTCTACTATAAATTAATAAATTATTAATTAATATATAAATTAATAATTATTAATCTATCGATTAATTAATAACTCTTTTAATTAATAAATTTTGGTGGTCCCAAGTGTATTATTTTATAGAGTTTCTACTGTATTATTTTTTTTATTTTTGGAACGGCTAGTATACCATTATAATGCTTAAACATTTTAATCGTCCTATAAATCTAATTTTATTGTAGCGTCATTTCTGAAACTATATTGTGCAAGAACATATAATATGCCTAACCAAAAAAAATTTAACATAACCTTGGGTTGTTTACCAAACACTTACCGGGTAATGGTTATTGGCAAGGATATCACCCTTACTTATTTTTTGGTATAGCATTAGTGGCCATCAAAATTGATTTTTGGTATACGTCTTTAACCCGGTAAACGTTTATTGGGTAAAAGTAATTTCCAACACTTAGCGGGTAAAACTCTCGGTTCTTGTTATGGCTTTTACAAGGTAAGATTTGTGATGCTTTTATTCTGAATTGGTAAGGATTGTAAAGTAAGTGATACCCGTAAGTGTTTATCCAAGTAGGTATTTAGTAGAAGACCCATCAACAAATAGAAGAAAAAACGTATTATAACTTTGCCAAAGAAAACCATAGGGAAGGTTTTAAGATTTTATTACTTAAGATATTTTGTTGTGGAAATCAAAATAAAACTTTAAATGAGGTTTTCGATAATAATATATAGAAGGAACAAAATACGCCCCTATAACGTTAAATTCTAATGCTAACAAAAAAGTGAAGTTATAAAAAACATTATTTTTTTAAAAGGTGAAAATGAAAGGAGCTTTTTGTAAAATCGTGTGTATCCTTTGGAGAACTATTCTCACACATCTTATGAGATCTTCACCCATCCAAAATCCTTTACAAACAACTTTTATATAATTAAAATTAGATTTGGTTTTCATCATAATCATGAATTGAATTGTTTTTGAACTTTTGAATAGATCAAATATCAAACCAAATTTGAATAAATCGGTTCACTTCGGTTCGGTTCAATATCTATGAATTGAGTATATCGAACTATATCCATCTATTTTAATTAAACGGTTATGAATTGTAGGAGTATTGGTTAAAGTTGAATACAGGTCGGCCATTTTTAGACATAAAAGTCGAAAAGGGTTCTTTGTTTAACTTTTTTATGATTCTCTCTTGAACCTCCCTATATATAGGCGTGAGTTGGAGGAAATCTATTAATATTTTTAAGAAGCATAGGAAGTACTTTGTTAGCGAATTTTTCAACTAAGTTAATATATATTTCACGTTAAGATATGTTATGTTAAGAGTTTCATGCTAACATATATTAACATTTTCATGCTAACATAATTAACATTTTCTTTGTAACTTCTTATGCTTCTTACCTAAATTTTGATTGCCTATACGATCTTAATTCTATATTGACTTGAGATCATATGAGAATAAATATATTGTGAGAACACTTCTAAGCCATTGTATGATTTTAATTCTTGACCTAACTTCATATACATTCAACTATATTTACCTAACTTATTTTCATATTTATATTAATTTTTAGTTAGTTTCACAAACTTTTACATAATGTTCGAAAAAGCTCGTCGCAACAGCCGTCATGGCGTGCCGTGGCTTAAGGTTTGTGGTTGACGTCACGTTGCACTTGAGGCACACCATGGTGTAATGCAAGGTCTTTGTAACACAATATTTCATTTAACTTATTTTTTAATATCTTATATGCTAGTTTTTAATATATAACTTAATTTAAATTGTTTTTTATATGTTTATATATATAATATTATATATGATATAGAGATTTGCCGTCATATGCCACGTCTTGAAAAACTTCATGACCTCGACATGGCTTCTAAAGCTTGAGGCCTAACCTTGCCGCCACACCACCACACTACGCCACACACTATTTAGTACCTTGCTTTTACATAACTTTAGTTACTATCATATACATAAATTTGTTAAAATTTAAGTTATTATGATAAAAGTAGGTAAACAAGAGTAGTTGAAGGTATCTGAAGGTTATATGTCGATGACATTGTTTGGCAAAAATAAGCTAACTTATAAGTTATTTATTTTTTGTATACATGTTTAGAAGGATATAAACTAGCTTATTGATGAGCTAATTGGAGTTGTTTATGAAAAGCTTTTTATGACTTTGTTCAATTATAACCTTGATTAATTATAATCGTTATTATAAATTAGAATAAATATTAATAGATACTTGCAATTAGGGTGTGCAATTACCAACCGATCCAATTACCAACCAACCAAAAATGATTGGATATCCAATTGTAATTGGATTGGATAAAAAAATTGACATCCAGTTGGATCGGTTCGGTTCTTGGATGGTGGTCTAGAACCAATCAAAACCAACCGATCCAATCCAATTGACCATCCAATGTCAACCGACCGGACCCATCCAATTATCATCCAACTATCCATCGAATTACATCAAATAAAAATATAATATATTAAATTTTAATAAAATTAAAAATTAAACCTTATGCCATTGTTTGGAATTTTTTATTATTATATGAAATTAATTATTATTGTGAAATGCAAGGATGGATGATTGGATGGGTTTGATTAGATCATCCATCGGATACTGGGCGGATCCAATTCGATCCAATCTGATTTATATTGGTTGAACTCAATCCGGTCCAAAGGATATCCATTGAATATTCAATAAGAAAATCTAATTGATGGAACCGAACCAATCCAATCATCCATTGGATTGGAAAAATCCAACATCCAATGGATGATTGGATCGGTTCGGTTGGAGAAATCCAACATCCAATGGATGATTGGATCAGATTTAATCCCCTCAAATTCATTGGATGTCATCCGATGCACACCCCTACTTGCAATAGTATTTTTAAAATAAAATATATATTTTCATATCCTTATATTAAACGAATTTCAACTATACTTAATAGACTTTTCTAGATGTGTAAATCAATTAAATATGAAATTTTAATAATTAATTAATAAGTGATTAATTAACATAATAATAAAGGTTATAAAATGAAAATTGAGTAAAATAGATGGGAGGAAAGTTGCAAACATTAATCTTTGAAAGGCTGAAAAAGTAAAAACGTAAGTAAGGGGACGTTTACTTAGACAGTTAACCGGTAAGTGTTTACCAGTAAAAGAACACTATCACCTACCATGTTGGACGATATTTTATTCTCTGAAAACGGTACCGGATAAGCATGTAATAATTTATCCAATAAGTGCTTACCGAGTAAGAATTGGAAATCTCACTTATTGGATAAGACTCTCGGTACATGTCAACACTCTTACTGGATAAGGTTCTAATGTTTATCATGTTCATCTTGTAAGATAAATAGACTCGGTAAGCACTTACCAGATAAACGTCACGTAAATGATACGTAAATCCAAACAACTATGCACCCTAAGTTACGAGATTCCCTCATTTTTAAGAAAATATGAGAAATCGCAAGCTTAAATATAATTTGCAATATGGACTTGCCATTCTTTAGACCTTTTGTGAGATACTTATATTCTAATGGTTACAAAATGGAATCCCTTAGATGGTTTACACATTTTTATAAGTTTTCCCTTAAACAAATCATTTGGTACAAATCAATCATCATTTGTGATAAAATATTCTTTTTTAAATTATATATTAAACCTAGGTTGTTTAAACTACTATTATAACTTATGATAATCAAGAAAAGATCATGTAATGAATTTGTAATTTGTGCTATTTATTATTTTTATCATTAAAAAAAGGAATAAAATAAAATAAAGGGAGTTATCATAAATGACTTATTCACCTTTGCTGTATTTTTTTGTAGAACTTTAAAAATCGTTTTTAAAAATATTGTATTGTAGATGATCAAAAGAACAAAAGTTTAGGTTGTGTTTGGTTATGAAAACCAATTTCTTCTCCTAAGTAACGTATTCAGAAAATGGAGTTGAGTTTCATTTTCACTTTTCTAGGTACTTAGACAACCAAATACACCCTTAAGTTTTTTAGGTAGTTGTGGATTCCAGTTTAGCTTAGCATACTACCTAATACTCAGGCAATCACAAATGACGTGAAATCATTGCAGATGAACCTCTATGATTACGGTTGTGTTTGGCAAACTGGCTGATAAGCTAACTGTTGATTGATAAGCTAACAATAAGTTTGCTTATAAACAAATTATGTTTGGCAAAACTAGCATATGAGTATGTAAAATGACCAAAAAAGATATCTTGGAATATAACAATTAATATTAATAAGGGTATAATTGAAGAAAAAACTACAAAAAAACTCATAAAACGCTACTCTATCTCGTTTTTTTTAATAAACTACCTTATGGTAAATGTTTGAATGAACTAAGATTAACTACCTTAAGTTTTTTTAATAAGCTCGCTATCGTATAAAGTACTTAAAATTACAAATTTAAACTTAAAATAAATAAGATTAACTATAATTAGATTTCCAAAAACTTAACTAGTACCGTACAACCCAATTGGCTCAAATTTTGGAAAATGTCACCGTCTTGGATGTGTCATCACTAGTATCAAGTCGCCTTCATGAAAAAAGCCAAACACTTGCCAATCTATTATTTAAATATAATATAAATGAACAACTATATATATACACATATATTAATTTATCGAGTAAGTTACGATTTTAGTCGTTGTAATTTGTTACTTGTAACAACTTTTGTCCTTGTATCTTTAAAACCTTTTCTTTTTGGTCACTATGGTTTTTGTTTCATTTTGTTTTTCATCCCTTAACCTAACTTCTTTAAAAACCCTCCTAAAGTTATGTTACCTCAAGATTGTTTGTCATTTAATTGTATGCTTAATTTTCTATTACAAAGGTAAAATGCATTTCTGGAAAAATATCCACATAAAACAAAGACCTCATCTTACGCACCTTTCCCATCACACTTTTTTTCTAGAAACTTTATCTCGTACCCAGTTTCGATCAATTTTTTTGCGACATTTTATTCCGAACATCTTCTCTGGCATACATACCTTCCTTATTTTTTCTTCACACATCTGGAGAAGATTATCGAAAGCAAAATCCACTAGAGAAAGTTGACCAGAACTATAATCGTATGAGACATAATCTTAGGAAAATAGAAGAACTGAAGAAATGGGGTGAGTGGGATGCGTAGAATGTGCTCTGATTTTTTAATTAGTGCTTACTTCAACATATTATTATTTTCATTTTTGAATAAAAAAGACACATGAAATATCTTTTAGACAGTAAATTCTACTTTTCTAGTTAAAAATTAAATATATGTATTAAATAAATCAAATAACTTTGACTTAGACGTAACATGGGGGGGGGGGGAATAACGATAATTAACAATTCATATGAACAAAAATTGCCAGATTACTCTATCTTATATATAATTGAAATCTTCAATTTCTATTTAAATGTTGATTTGTACTTTATTCTGATTTGGTTTGTAGTCAAATCTTTCATTTACCAATCAGCATCCAAAATCACAATCAGCAATATTCATCAACAAATTTAAAAGTTTTAAAACGAATATATATTATCACAATATTATAAAGATATCATATTTAATACTAGGGTTTATGACTTATTTGGGTAACCAACTATTCCATTTGTACTAATATTACCATCAAACTATTTTTTGTAATCAATATACCATTGAACCCTTTTTTTTGTACTCATAATACCACTATGAGTGGTAATAGCCCGTTTTTTTTCTTACGTGGCATTTAAAATTATTAAAAAATGCTTATGTGGATATGACGTGTGTTCCACGTGGATCTGACGTGTGTTTTTTGACTTTTTATGAGTACTATGAGTATAAAAAGTCAATGGTATTATGAGTATAAAGAATAAAAAACACACGTCAGATCTACGTGGAACATACGTCATATCCACATAAGCATTTTTTTAATAATTTTAAATGTCACATAAGAAAAAAACGGGCTATTACCAATCATAATGGTATTATGAGTACAAAAAAAAAGAGTTCAATGATATATTGAGTACAAAAAATAGTTTGATGGTAATATTAGTACAAATGAAATAGTTAGTTACCCAAATAAGTCATAAACCCTTAATACTAATCTTAAAACGATGCCATTTTAGGCGTGACATTGAAAAAGACATCCATGTTGAAAAAAGAAAAATGTGTAAAAATAGTTATATATAATCATCTAAACTTTATTTAATCAATATTTAACATTCTAAATTTGCCAATTAACAAGTTAAATCTTGATTGATGAAGGGTTTTATATAAAAATCACCAAGTTGATATTCAATAAGCATAAAATAAAGTTCAATGTCATCATTCATAACACAATCTTTAATAAAATGATATATGATCTCAATATGTTTGGTCTTAAAAGGTAACACTAGATTACTTGATATGGCTATAGTTGATGTGTTATTGTAGTAGATAAGATTTTTTGATAATTGAAGGTCATAGTCTAATAGTTGATTTATCATTCTTAAGACATGAGCACAAAAGCCACCAAGGCAACATATTCAGCTTCTTGATGGACACAGAGTTTTGTTTTTTTACATGTCCAACTACCAACTTTCTACCTAGTAGCTGATAACCACCATTGGTGCTTTTTCGATCCAGTTTGCATCCTGCAAAATCACTATGTGAATATGCAGGTAGATCAAATCCTGAGTCTTTGAAATACCAAAGGCCTATATTAGGTGTACCCTACAGGTATCTCAATATTCTCTTTACAACGATCAAATGTGATTCTTTGGCTTCAAATTGATATCGTGTAAAGAGACAAATAGAATATATGATATCAGGTATAGTAGAGACTCGATCATTCCTTCATAAGTGGTCTCATTAACAAGTTTTTTTCTTTAGGATCCTTGTTCAGTGTTAAGAGGATGTGTCATAGGTGTTTTCATTACTAAACAATTTGTAAGATCAAACTTCTTTAGCATGTCATTTACGTACTTAACTTGGTTGATAAAAGTACCCTTTTCAGATTTCTTAATTTGAAGACCAAGAAAACAAATTAGTTCACCCATCATACTCATCTTATATTCTTGCTTCATGCATTTAGGAAATCGAACACATGGTGAGGGATTAGTTGATCCAAGTATAATGTCATCAACATATATGTGAACAAGAATGATGTCTCCTTAACTTTTACTAAGAAAGATGGTATTATCAATCTTTCCACGTTCAAACATTTCATTGAGTAGAAAAGAAGAAAATGTGTCATACCAAGCATAAGGGCATGCTTTAACCCACAAAGTGTCTTATCCAACTTATAGACATAGATGTATGTTTAAAGTCAGGGAATCCAGGAGATTTGTTCAACATAGACTTCTTCAGCGAGTTTTCTGTTTAGAAAAACACTCCTTACATCCATTTGAAAGACCTTAAAGTCTTTATGTGCAACATATAGGCTAAGAAAAGTTGAATTGCTTCAATCCTAGCTACAGGTGAGAAGCTTTCATCATAGCCCATGTCTTATTCCTGTTTGTATCCCTTAGCAACAAGTCAAGTCTTGTTGCATGTGACAGTGTCGTTCTCATCTAATTTGTTTCTAAACATCCATTTGGTGCAAATCATAGTTTTGTCAGATGTTAAAGGAACAAGTTTTGAAACCTTATTCCTTTCGAACTCACTAAGTTTGTCTTGCATATCACTGACCCAATAAGGATCTTTGATTGCCTCATCAATCTTTTTGGGTTCAACTAAAGAAAGAAAGTTGACAAATAAACAGATATTAATTACCCACCTACATCGAGTCTAAATACATGTGTTTGGATCTACAAGAATTTATTCGATGGGATGATTATTTATCCATACATGAGCAACTTGCTGAGGTTAACCTAGATGTTGCTTAGTTGTTGAGGGAGAAGCTTCAGTAATAGATGGATCATCTTCCAATCTGATTTTTTGAATAAGTTCAAATTAACGATTGTTGATACATAAGTCTTCAGTACTAATAGAAGGTTCAACAATTAGAGTCTTATATGGGGATATCTGATTTAAGGGAACATTAGAGATCCTTGAATAGGATTCATCTTTTTTTTACTTATAGTGGAAATGATAGATGAATCATCATTTACATCAGAAGCTTCATCTTTTGCATCGAACTTTCCTAGTGCATCTTTGTTGTTCGGAATGTAACATCTACAAGCGAATATATGAAGAAAGCTGAAAGATTTTCCCTTTTGAGCTGTAATCAGATGATTGACCTTCTAGCCTAGATTTTCTCTTTTGATCTGTAATCCTTCGTACAATTGAAGGTGTGCGTTTGTCAAAGGCCAACAACAAATCTATCTTTCTTACATGGAGTTTGGACCCTTTTCTTCTAGCCAAGTCCTTGATCATCTTCATACTAAGTTTCCCTTGAAAGTTATCAAGGATTTCTAAAATTGTATTTCAGGAATAGGAGAAAGAATATCCCATTCCCCATACCACAATATGAAGGATATTTAGAGGCCATATGTTCTTGCTCACATGCAACATAATTTAGATTGGCTTGGTTGTTCCTAAATAATTAGGGATAACTTCATAATTTAGACCTAGTAGATGAAATGCAAGCAAAGTGGTCGGGCATGGGTTCCTCAGAATTAGAGTGTGATTAATTAAGTTGGCTACAATGAACATGTTGTGGTGACTCTTCAATATTGACTGCCATGTTGGGAGACTTACAAAGGAGCTATTTAGATTCCCCAAGCACCATGTTCCTATTGTACAAGTCATAGTTAAACCACTATTTGTCTTTGAAAGGAATAATGGAGATGGCACTCCATATCGAAAAAATGAAGAGTTCAAATAAATGATTGTGTTAGAGTTTTGTATCTTAGATTATTTATTATTAGTTTATTGTTTGAGATTTATGAGATTGGATTTGTGTTTGATTGGGGACTTGGATACCCTTCATTTGAGTTTGGATTTAATGGTGGTTAAATGTGAAGGTTAATGGTGGATGGTGGAAGGTGTTGATGATCTTAGTGTCATCAACCAATTGACGCAATTATAATTTATTTGAGATCAATTGAGGTGAGAAGACAAGGTAAAGGAGTGTTTACATGAGCACTTACCTAATAAGCGCTTACCGATAAAATTAAATACTATTATCCACCATATCGGAGAATATATATTTTAGTCTCTTAAAACAGTATCGTATACAACAATTTACCCGGTAAATGCTTACCGAGTAAAATTTGTCAATCTCACTTACCGGGTAACATTCTCAGTTCATACCATCGCTCTCACCGAGTAAGATTATACTCCTTGTCATGTTCATACAGGAAGGAAAAAATTTACCCGATAAGCACTTATAGGGAAAGTATTAAGTAAACAACCCATAAGTGTGTTAGGAGGTGAGACTTGCACGCTCACAAATATTGTCCTATCACCTTAGATTTCCATAAGACGGGTGGGGGTCAAGGAGGTTGCGCTCCCTTGCAAGGTTCTAGTGGTAGCTCTCCCTAGTAGGGTACCTAATGGTAGAACATCTTCGACGGTGTGCAAGTATGAGGGTATGTAATCAGAGATCCAATACTTCTTATCATAACTCTGAATATTACCTTGAAAATTGGTTATTTAAATTTGGAGCATGTAATCAAACTTAATGTTTGTGCATCAAGACTTGGGAATTTTGACTAAGTCTTAACTCTGAACCATAGAGTCAGAGATCTTGGACGATTGAACCAGAGTTAAATGCATCTAGACTTCGACTTCATAGAATCAAAGTTTGGTCCTTACTCTCTAAGGCTATGCGTACCCAACCCTCCCACTCCACTGCCAGATCAACTTCCACATCATCTTTTCCCCAACCCGACAATTTGTTAGGATTATGTGCGAGACACTAACAAGGTTACCGTGTCCAATGTTATAAGACACTAGTAGGTCACACCGCTGCACACCAAAATGGAGAATATTTGTGTGTGAGAATTAAGGAGAGAAAAATAAATAATTAGTTAATTATTTATTAGGTTAATTAATTAATTAGTTAAATTAATTAATTAAGTAATTAATTAAGGAATTAATTGAGGAGATAATTATAAAGAGTTATAATCAGATACAATCACTGCCTTATTTATATCTATAAATAAAAGGCTTAAGGTGGTTTATCAGTTAAGATTATTCCTTTTCTCCAAAAATTATTCTCTCTCTCTCTCTCCCTCCTTATTGCCGCCGCCGGCCTCTCCTACACACATCCGACCGGAGCGTTTTTCGATCAGTCACGGTGGTCTAGCAACCCTCTCACGTGGTGTTAGTAGCGGTGTACCCCCGCTTGCATTCCAGAGTTTTTGCACAAAAGGTAAACGCACCAAACACCCTCACATTGTATCTGTAAGGTTTAGGTTGGGTCCTCAATTGGGAATCAGATTTTGTTATCCGCTGCGTATGTTTGTGCCTCCGGTTCCCAACAGTGGTATCAGAGTCACTTCCTAAAACCTACACATCAGGTTTAACATATTGTTTAGGTTTATTAAAAAAATTGATTTTTATATGTTTTTAAGTTTGTAAAAATTGGATTTTTGAAAAACCTAACTAATCGGAAAAGAGAGCGGTGGAACGGCGGCAGTTAGCCAACCGAACCACCAGGCCAACCACCAAGCCACCGACGGCTCACCACAGCTAGTGGTGGCCGCCGACCGTCGCACCGAAGCCCACCGCACCACCGAATGGTGGTAGCGGCGGCTGTTGTGTAGTCAACCACCACACAGCCGTGTGGTGGCGACGGGGTCACGGTACAAACCAACTACCGCACCACCGATTGTGGTGGTGGTGGTATTTGATTCGACCACCAAAGCCGGCGACAGTGATGGTGGTGACGGCGGTGTCAATTGCGAAACAACGCCGGCCGTAGCCGGACACTATCGAAAGCCACACCACCAATTGTGGTGGTGGCAATCGACTCTTGTTTAGGACGGCGGCGGTGGTGGCTATGGCCGCTGCCGTCGTCGACTGTTTTCATTCGAACCGCCGATCGACGGTGGTGGCTGTGGCCTCAATCGTCGACGGTGGTGGTAGTTTTGTTGATTGCGCCGGGAGGCGGCGGTGGTGGTGGCGACTGCTGCTGCTGCCGTCGTGCTCCTAATCGACTGCCACATCACCGTTTGTGGTGGTGGCGGCGATGGCGTTTTTGTTGAGACCGCCGGACACGGCGACGGTGGTGGCACCAAGCTGCTGCTGTCGCCGGTGGATTATTGGTGGCAACGATGTTTGTGGTGATGGCGTGGGTCGACAACCGCCGCAATGGGGTGTCGGCCACTAGGTTTCCGATCGAAAAGGAGGGCGGCGACGGTGGCCTTTGGGCTGCTGTCGTCGTTGAGCATCCATCAGCCAGCTCGCGCCACGAGCAGAGGCCTCGCGCCGCGAGCAGCGGCTGATATTGGTGGCTGCTGTTTTTCCGGACACCAACCAGTGCGGGAGCGGCGGCAGGTAGCTGTTGCTGTTTGCGGTAGGTGGTATCGGATAAGGATTATCTTAAACCAGATAGGTTTGAAACCCTAGGGATAATTTTAATCTTAATTTTAATCTTTTTGATAATTAGAAATTAAATTATATTATCCGTTTATGTCATAGTCAAACCCTTTGACCCGTGGTTGTGTTTTTATTTGTGCGTATGTTTTATTTATTTATTATTGGTTACGGGAGGCCTGCGTGCCATTTACAACCCGATTTTATTATGTAATTTTAACAAATAAAATAACCGAAGAAACCGAAGACGGAGCACGGAGTCAAAGATGGATCTTGGAGCCAGTGGGAGCGCCGAGAAGTTCATGCCTTGTGTGTTGTTGTCACTTAGGGTTGAGACCGTCGTTTTGTGTTGGCTCACAAAACGACAATAGTTTTAAGGGTTTTTGACTATGATATGTCTTTTAACTGCGTGGTTGTTTTTATATTGCGTGGTTGTTTATATTTAATTGCGTGGTTGTTCAATAACATTTTTGAGAATTAAATATAAACTGAATGTTTTTCAAAACAAAAGATGGAAACAAATACAGTTTGTGTTTGAATTCAAGTTTTTTTTTTTAAACTGGCAATTTTTGAAAACCCTTGTTAGAAAATCACAGATCAGTAAGTGCAACCCACTTTTGGGACACCTCCGGTGTAAGGTACGTAGGGTATTGCTAGTGATCACACTTCAATCGCCCGCGTTCAAACCGAAATTGGAGGGGATAAAAACTCTGCGAATTATCTCCCGGTGGTACCGGCCAGAGTATGTCCAGGCCCCGGGTGGTGCGATCTATTTTGGTAATTATTTATTCACCGGGTGGTACCGGGCCAAAGTGCACTAGAAGGGACTAAATATGCACGGATTGAATATCCGATGTCCCGACGATCTAGAAGTCGTGTTTTCGTATTAAAATGCGATTGGTATAAGTTTTACCTACCGTAAATCACATGAGTCGGCCTGACATGATCACATGATTGCCGACACATGTGAGATATGGATTCTAGTCTAATAAATTAATTTAAGGGTTATAATTTATTAGAAGTTTTATAATTTTAAACTAAATCGGAATTTTATTCTTATGTAGATGTCTAAATCTGTAGTCCCGTTTTATACACTTGAGGCAAGAGGATGATACCGGTACTTCATCACATTTACTGACGATTTCAGTAGATATGGTTATGTCTACTTGATGAGACATAAATCTGAAAAATGGAGAATATTTGTGTGTGAGAATTAAGGAGAGAAAAATAAATAATTAGTTAATTATTTATTAGGTTAATTAATTAATTAGTTAAGTTAATTAATTAAGTAATTAATTAAGGAATTAATTGAGGAGATAATTATAAAGAGTTATAATCAGATACAATCACTGCCTTATTTATATCTATAAATAAAAGGCTTAAGGTGGTTTATCAGTTAAGATTATTCCTTTTCTCCAAAAATTATTCTCTCTCTCCCTCCTTATTGCCGCCGCCGGCCTCTCCTACACACATCCGACCGGAGCGTTTTTTCGATCAGTCACGGTGGTCTAGCAACCCTCTCACGTGGTGTCAGTAGCGGTGTACCCCCGCTTGCATTTCAGAGTTTTTGCATAAAAGGTAAATGCACCAAACACCCTCACATTGTATCTGTAAGGTTTAGGTTGGGTCCTCAATTGGGAATCGGATTTTGTTATCCGCTGCGTATGTTTGTGCCTCCGGTTCCCAACACAATTAACCCTCTAGAACCCTCTCTGATTAGTACCTGAACTCTCTTAACCCTCCCATTTTATTAATTAAACACACCCACACACACACACAACATAGCGGTGTGGGTACACCGCCAGAAGCCGATGTCGCCCAGCCTGTCGGCCGTGTAGCAGAAGTCGTTTGAAGACCTCAAGCCTATTGGGCATCAACCCGCCCAGCCCCAACCATGGGTACGCACAGCCTAAGTAGGTTATATTTCTTCTATAATCTTATACATTAACGATTATACTACTTGTAACTGTCAGTCTCTCATATAAATACATAAAATGTGATATGATGAATATATATGCACAAATTTAGCGCCTTATTTCATATAGGATATTTTCTAGATTATCACATTACTTATTTCGTGCAAACCTAAGGCATAAGTGACTTTTCATTAACGATCTAAAAGGTTATCGAACTATTTGTACTACAATAAATCTAGTTTCCCAACAGAAGGTGCATATCCTTGTTGTTAACGATATATTAAACAGAAGTCAGTCTGAGAAATAAAAATTAAAACGATTTGACAACCAAAGTAACGTTTTTTTAATTACTTTGAAATAGGAACGCAATTTAATAATAAATGATAATTACATGGACCAAAAGTGTAATTTACTCTAATAATCAATATATAATTTTTAGAGTTAATTACATATTTGGTCCCTATGGTTTGGTGATTTTAACACTCTAGGTCCATTTTAGAAATAATTATGGATTTGGTGCCTGTGGTTTACATTTTATAACACTCTGGGTCACTAAAACTAACTCCGTTAACTAATTATGTTAAATGCATTAAATATAAGGGTATTTTAGTCTTTTTAATAATTTCTTTGTTTTTCTATTAAATTTTTAATTTCCTTTTTCAGTGAATATGAACATTCATATTCTGCTATTACATGACATGATGTTCTTCAACCTCAAAATAAATCAATTTAAATTCAGACATATGCAAAACAAATTTTATACAAGGATATGATAAACATATTATACAAGGATATGAACATGAATATGAAAACAAAATACAAATCCATGAATAACCATGAATATGATAAACATATTATACAAGGATATGAACATGACAATTTACAATTATCAGATCTGAAATTCAAACCTAGATCTAAAAAAACCCTAAATCAATGAAAACCTAAAGAATCAAAACCCAATAGCTATTTAGATCTGGTAACCAAACCTAGATCTGGAAAGAAAATCTCTAAGAACAAGATGAAACCAGGGATGAAAAATGAGGGATGGAGATGGAGGCAATGTCCGGGAACCGAGGATGAAAAGGACGTCGCCGGTGGTCTTCATCTGGCTGCTGTTCTGATAAACATGAAATTTGAGGCAGGCGGTAGTGAACTGGTGGTGGTCTCATACGGTGGTGAAAATGGGGGAGAGAATGTTACTGAAGTGATGGAGGTGGGCTGTTGATGGTGTGAACGGCGGTGGAGGTCGATGGTTGGTGAAGGTGGGCGACGATGGAAGGGGGAGTCGGCGGGGGAAGGAGAGGCTGCGGTGGAAGAGGGCGACGATGGAAGGGGAGTTGGCGGTGGAAGAGGGTGGCGACGGAAGGGGAGTCGGTGGTGGAAAAGGGCGGCGGCGGTGGAAGGGGGAGGCGATGGAGATTTGGGTTTAGGGTTTTCTTTTGTTTCCTGTTACTCTTTTATCCCATGAAGATGAAGCTGAGTAATAATAATAATATATAATATTATCTTTTATTTTAATATTAATATATGTTAGACTAAATTACATTTTTGGTCCTTGACATTTAATGAAAAACGCAGGAAATACATAAAATGACCAAAATACCCATCATGTGCCATGCACATGATGGCTCTAACATACATAAATTGGATGGAATTAGTTTTAGTGACCCAGAGTGTTATAAAATGTAAACCACAGGCACCAAATTCATAATTATTTCTAAAATGGACCTAGAGTGTTAAAATCAACAAACCACAGGGACCAAATATGTAATTAACTCTAATTTTTATAAGGAATCTCTTTCCTACATAGGACCCAACTCTCACTTTAAAAATGCAATTCTGATGTACACCTTCTTACTCCACCATCAAAAAAAAAAATTAATTTAATGCCACATACTAATAATCTATGAATAATTTAAGATAAATCTTGTTGAAAAACTTATTAGTTTAATTATTTATTTTGGAAATCATACTGAAAATATATTTAAATCTATTTCTTAAAAGTTAATGACTTAAAATATGTTTATTTAGGAAAAAAACCATTTTAATAATAATTCTATTTATAATATATTATCATTGTTTTAAGTTTAGTTAATGCTGACCCTATCATACATTGGTATCATATAAGGTGACATGCTCCACTTTCTTCGTTCAAAGTGCTAATATTTTTATACTTAAAATAAATCCAACATATTTATGTTAAAGTATTTAGATAAGTATAAGTTATTTTTTTTTTTAACTAGATCGATTACGATATTAAGTTATATGTTTTGGCTACTAGTAAAGATTTATTTTATATAAAACGAGATAGATTATACGAAAATGCTATGTGTTTACTTGTAGAAAAATTTTCTGTTTTCTAGAAAAAATTTCTACCAAAAATGAAAATTTAGAAAACGTGTTTACTTGATTCAATTTAGAAAAAAATTTCAAGAAAACAAAATTTTCATTTTCAAAATTTACACTTGAACTAGAAAACTACTTTTTATAATTTTTCAATTTTCATTTTCATTTTCCATTTTCACTTTCAATTGCCATCCCCTTCTCGTCGCCGGCTACCGTCACCACCGCCGCCACCCCCGCCGCCGCTAGTCACCACCACCACCCCACCGCTGCCACCACCGTTACCGTCACCATCTCCACCCCCATCGTCGCCATCGGAACCCCGTTGTCGCCACCGTCGCCACCACTACCGTCCCCGTCGAGGCCACCGCCGTCGACACCGAGGCCACCGCCGACATCGCCGACGCCACTGTCGTCGCCGTCGAGGCTACCACCACCGCCGTGGCTACCGCTTCCACCGCCGTCATGTACGAGGCCACCGCCCCCATCGCCGTCGCCGCCGAGGCCATCGTCGTCGCCGTCGAGGCCACTGCCACGACCGCCGTGGCCACCGCCGTCGTCTACGAGGCCACCACCCCCACCGTCGTCGTCGCCGAGGCCACCGTCTTCGTCGTCGAGGCCACCGCCATGACCACCACCGTCGCCGCCGAGCCCCCCCCCCCCCACCCCCACCACAGACGCCAAGGATTGAATTATTGAAAAAATGAAAAATGAAAAGTGATGAAAAATGCTTAACTAAACAAGTTTTCTAATTTTCTAAAAATGGAAAATGAAATCTCCATTTCAAGTAAACAAGTTTTCTAAAATTTTCATAGAAAACTAAAAATGAAAACTCCACTCCATTTTTTGAAAATGTTTTCTATGAAAATGAAAACACTTTTCCACAAGTAAACATATATTTAAGAAAACAAAAAAAAAAAAACTTCATAGATGTACAAAATTATATATAGTTAACAAGATTTTGTCTACGACTTTCCCAAAAATTTAAAGTGTGGGAAAACCTTAACCATGTGGTCCTTTGGACCCAACTGACCCTCCACCAAGAACGAGTCCCATGTAATGCTCCCCGGTCTCTGTGCCCAACACATATGAGTGAGTCAGGAGCATTTGTTGGGGGGGGGGGGGGGGGGGGGGTAGCCCTACGACTTTAAGTCTTGTTCAAAGTTGTTATAGTCCAGTTTTTTTTCCCGTTAATATAAATCACATGTGATTTTATTCATGGGGAAAGTTTTTTCTTGTTTTCTTAAATAGTTATTTGAACCTTTCTCTCTCTCTCTCTCTCTCTTATATATATATATATATAATATATATATGAAGTTAACCTTCACGGTGTTTTAGCTATGAATGTTCAAATTATTTTTACCTTCACACTGATTTCCTATGGAATTTCAAGTATAAAAATATGTTATCACGTGGATCCAACCATATATCCAGCCATATACATATATACATACATACATACATACATACATACATACACACATACACACATACATACACACATAACACACCACACATACATGTTGGGTTTCACTGTGATCCCCGAACCAAATCTGATCCGAAGAAACACTAAGAGTTTTGCGGAAGCGTTTTATGGTTTGAAACCCGGAAACCACAATCTATCGTTTTATTAGTTTAAGAATAATAAAAGCAGTCTAAAAATTACCTGGATTGCTTGAGTATTAATCCACCTATGAACGACCAACGAATGTTCCTCTAGCAGAACGAGAAACCGGAACTAAAACCGAACTGGTTGTTGTGGAGGAGGAGGGGCCGGCGCCAAAATAGAGAGAGAGAGAGAGGGGTTGAGAAAATTATCTGGAAACTGATTATATGATTAATTAAATTGATTTTTTTCTTAAACCCATAAGGCTTATTTATATGGAGGAAAAATACAGTTTCCTTATGATTTAGTTTCCTCTTTGTAATTATCTTTTTCTTTTCTTTCAAGAAAAGAATGTTCTAGATAATTACTTATAATTAATTATTCTATTATATATTTATTTATCTAATAAATAATAATCTACTTAATTAATTAATAACCCTCCAATTTTGGGATTTCTGACTGAAATTACCCAATCGATTTATAATTGACTATTATAAATCCCAATTCTCCATTTCTGGGTTTCATTTAACTTATTCGATTTATAGGTCCTCACAGGTGTGACCCTCAAGTGTCTTGTAACATTGGATGTGCAATCACTGGTTTGTCAACTTATGCACACAATTACTAACAGTCTCCCACTTGTGCAAGTTGGCAATACCGCCTTGACCACACGGACCTAAGGAGGCCCCTAGACAGGCACTTAGGCTAACCAGGTTACAAGAACTCTTATACCCAGACAGGTGATTATAAACTTTCCGTAAGGAAATAACATCTATGAATCTACTGTTCATAAATTGGGTATAACTTGGCTTTTCCCTTTGCATCTCGATATTTCATCTGTGAGTATGAGCTTGGAAAGTGTCAACTCTAAATACTCAAGATTATGTTTTCTCGACTATCCGACTTTTACTGATAGGTAAACGACAAAGAACTAATCAGTTCGTTTGGGCATGGCCATGCACTTCATCAGTATATTCAGTCAGTCAAGAAGGGCCCAGAAATATCTCTCTTCAGAGAAGAGGTGCAAATCCCATCTTGCATATCTGCCTTTAACACCACGGCTTCCGCTGAATCTAGTTACGCCCTTTATAGCCACCCTGTTACGGCGTAGCGGTTGAGTGTACTAAGTATTCAGCCGTCCTCATGACATCAAACCAGATACCTCAGGTGATAGGGACAACCACTGTGAGATTTACTTATGACTATTTCCAAGAAGTAATCTCAACCGCGGATCACGTCCGATATTTGCTACTCTATCAAATATTTGTGCAACTTTTGGTTTACAACACTTGTAGCTGTTATTCCATAACTGATCATAACTACCCAGAAGTTCACAATGACTTTAACACCCTATCATGTTCCCACAATAATAAGTTGTCACGGACGAATTTTTGAATAAAACTGAAAACTAGTTTTTATTCCTGGATTATAAAACATGCAAAATATAAAAGTGATAAAGAAATTAATTTTGTATAGTCCATACTACATGCTGTAATAAAAACAAAATTAATAACATTTCTTAATTACTTTTATGGTATCTATTTAACGTTTGTTAAATACTGATCTAAAATGAAGTATCACCTATCTTCAGTTTAAATTCTTTGATTAAAGTTTACCATTTTAATCAAAGCGATAACCAAATAATATAAGTTTGTATTTACTGATACAATCCACTTGATTATGCTAATTATTGTTTTGCAAGCATTTAAACAAAAATTAGTATTTTATTTTATCATATTCCCTCAACTTGGAGACCTGGAATAACTCCTAGTTCTTCCCTGAATATGTAAAATTAAACTGCAACTTTCCTTAGTTGCTGTGTAGATGAATGATTTCTACCTGAAATCAGATTCCATTTACTATGCTGGCAAATTTACTGGATTTCTATCTTTATTGATTATTTCAATATTTTAATTATTGATTTACAGTCATTTAAGACACTTGTTTCAAATACTTTGAAACTTTTATCTTTTTGTCTGCAAGGTATCTCATGAACTCTTATCCTACCTGGATTATGAATTCTGAGATATATTGAATCAATAAAAATATCTTTCATTCTTTATCTTAAACTAGATAAAGAATAAACTGGGCCCCCACTAGCCTATATGAAAACTAACTATTACTCAAAATTTACTATTGACTTAGTCAAAGCCTTTGATTAGTCAATTCTATTTTAAGTAATGAATTTTGAGAATTCTATTTATAAAACTTAACTGGATCTTGTCAAATCCTATTTCCAAAATTTGGAATTTTCCTAGTTTTATAAATACTGTTATTAACGTTGTCTGAGTTAATATCCTAAATCCTCTTTTAAACATTTGAGTAGTTAAACATGTTCACCAAATTTATTACACATAAATGTTTTATTCCAAAAACACATTCCTATAGTATTTCGTGTGTTTTTGATAGTTTTCATATACATTACTTCAATTTGATTAAAACTATTGAAGTAACCATAATAGGCAATATCTAGGATCTAATCAAGTCAAAACTTGACTTTGTCAGATTTAAAACTTTATGCATAACAGATATTTATTCAAGACAATAGCTTATAAAATTTAAAACCATTCAATAAATTTATAAAAATGTAGCCATAAACAAAATTAACTGTTCAAAATAATAAAGAATGTCTGAAAGAAAATATCTAAAATGAACTTTTATCTTGATCCTTGCAACTTCTGGGCATCTCACTTCTGACTACCTGCAATAGTCATTTGCTCTAGGTATCAGTATACTTGTAAACTAACAAATAAAAAGTGACAAATTAAAGCAATCATAAATATCTGAGGTTTACATACCTGCTTCATGACGCTTTGGGCAGTTTTGCCTCCAGTGACCGACCTCATTGCATGTGAAGCAGCGATTTTCGGTCCTAGCTTTATTTGGCTTGACCTTTTTGCCCTTGCCCTTGCCTTTGCCTTTCTTGGGTGCACTCTGGACGGCCTGAACTGGTCCTTTCCCTTTGCTGGTGCTTGTATGCCCATGTTTCTTTTTCACCCCTCCATCTTTTACCATCAAGACGTCCTTGATTTTGTTCTTGGTCCCTATATTCAATTCAGCTGTCTTAAGCATGGACTGTAATTCTGCTATTGACTTCTCCATGTTGTTCATGTTGTAATTGACTACAAAGGGCTTGTAGTCATCTGACAGTGAATTGAGTATAGTATCCGTTGCTAGCTGCAACGGAACTGGGTGACCAAGCCTCTCCAGATGATCCAAGTGCCGTTTCATTTTCATGACGTGGTCACTTACTGATGTCCCTTTTATTATCTTGCATTCATTAAATGCTTTTATGGCATCGTAACGTTCTGTATGAGCCTGTGTCTGGAACATGTCCCTCAGCTGGCGGATCATGTCATAAGCATTTGTGTTTATGAGCCCTGCTTGTAGATCTGGGCTCATAGTTGCAAGCATGAGACAGGCGACATCTAGCAGATCATCTGAATGCTTCTTATGAGCATTTCTAGCAGCAGTCGGAGCATTTGCTGGAGGAGCCTCCCCAAGAGGCTCTTCAAGGACATACCATTTCCTCTCGTGTCTGAGCACAATCATCAGATTGCGCTCCCAGTCGAGGAAATTAGGACCGGTTAGCTTGTCCTTTTCAAGGATAGAGCGGAGGGAAAGATTGTTTGTGCTGGTAACAGTGCTTGCCATCTATACATTTAAAACTTTTGGTTTTTAGCAACTGTAAATAGATTAATTTCCAACAAATATCAATAAACCCTTAAATGATATATTTATTGGACTAGGATCCTTATTTCATACGTCCTGATGTGCGGTGTGTTCTTGCTCCACCAGGCCCGTATTTATTTCGGTAGGTAAGGACTTTTACCAATCATATCTAACTGATATGACTCCTAGATCTTTTCGGAACCACGGTAACTATCTGTACATGTTTCGGTCCCTCTTAGTGCATTTTGGCCCGGTACCACCCGGTGAACTTAACAGTACCAAAATAGATCTCACCATTTTGGGAACCTGATCACTTTACTCTGGCCGGTACCACCCGGAGATAATTCGCAGAGTTATGTAACCCCCTCCAGCTTCGGTTTGAACGTGGACATTCAAGGTGTGTTCACTCAAAATGCCCACGTACCTTACGCCGGAGGTGCCCTTAGATGGGTTGCACTATTGATCTATGATTTTTCAGGGTTTTTCTTTTATAGTCTAGTTTGAGGAAAAATGTAATTTTGAAAAAAACTGATTGTTTAAACTGATGTCTTAAACTAACTGTTTCAAACATACGCTTGTTCTAAAACTAACTGTTTTAAAAGGTTCTTTGCTGTTTAAAACTAACTGTTTTAAAAGCATTTTGTTTAATCAAAACTATCTGTTTTGATGGCATTCTAGTTGATAAAACTGACTGTTTTGTCAACTTGCCTTTAAACAATCTATTTATAATTTTACTGGTTTCAAATAAAATCTACCGTTTAAAAATTTAAGAAAAACTGGTGATTTTTAAAACCTATTTTCTTTTTGTGATATAATCTAGTTCTAAAACTACAATTCTAAAACTACTTGTCATGCATTATCTCACAAATAAGCAACCACGCAGTTAAAATTACAACTACACAGTTTAAAGGTAACTAATTATAGGTTTGCCAACTTTTTGTTCCTAAGGACCATTTATAACCTATTTCCTAGAAAAACTCTAACACCTTGCGTAGCTCCCACTGGCTCCGACTGTTGGGAACCGTAGGCACTAACGGTGCGCAGCGAATAACAAAAACGATTCCCAAAATTGGACCCATCTTAAACCATACAGATACAATCATAGGGTGTTTTGAGGATTACCTTAACACGAGAAAAATCCGGACAGCTGGTAGGGGTTACACCGCTACTGACACCACGCGAGAGGGTTGCTAGACCACCGAGACTGATCGAAAATTCGATCCTTGTGTCTGAGAGAGAGAGAGAGAGCCGACGGTTTAGAGAGAGAGAGAAAGAGTTTTCGTAGGAAAAAATTAACTGATCATCAAGCCTTTAACACTTTATTTATAGGTTAAAATAAGGCAGTGTTTTAATCAGATTACAATTCCTTTTATAATTATCCTTTAATTAATTCCTTAATCAAGCAATTAATTAATTTACTGATTAATTAAAACTAGTAAATAATTATTAACTAATAATTATTTATTTCTCTCTTCTCATTTATCTCTTACACACAAATTCTCAATTAGGTGTGCAGCGGTGTGACCTACTAGTGTCTTATAACATTGGACACGGTAACCCTGTTGTCTCGCACACAATCCTAACAGACTCCCACTTGTGCTAGACATGTAACTATGCTTGTTACCATTAGCCTAAGGAGGTCCCTAGCCAGACACTTAGGTTAACCAGGTTATAAGATCTCTTATACCCAGAGATACAATTCTTGCTTGAATTTGTACACAGGTTCCTTCCTTTTACACACGATATTTCTTAAGTGATTTTAAGACATGGAGTGGAGGATTCATTTCTTAAAATCAAGTATTTCTTGACTCTGATTTCGATTGCCTGCAGTAACGGATATTACTAAATAACACCTGTTATTCTATCCGTGCGTGGCCACGCGTTTTCTGCCAATCTTAATCGTCAAGGGGCCCGGAAATATCTCTCTTTTGAAAGAGGTGCAAATCCCTTCTTGACTACTTGCATTTGGATCCACGGCTTCCGCTGCATCTAGTTATGTCCCGTATGGCCACCCTGTTATGGTGCAGCGTTAGGACGTACTAAGAGTACATCAGTCCTCATGTTCCCAAACCAAGTATCTCGACTCTAAGGACAACCTATCAAGTCAATGCTTATAACTGAGGCTCCATGAAGCAGACTTGATTACTGGTCACTTCCAATACCCAAACACTCTGATGAGTATTTATAAATACTTGGTCACATCACTTGTGCTTTTATTCTCTACTTCGAATAAATCATCAAGTATTTATAATAGCGTTAAACTCCCTATTGAAATTCCCATTTCAATAAGTGGCTACGGAAATTTAGATTTCATACAAAACTTTGTAAAATCACGGATATGTTAAATCTGCGAAAAATAGTTAACTTAGAACAATCATGAATTAAAACCTCCATTTATTTTATCACACTGAAAAAAATTTCATGATTGAATTGTTCAAAATTAAACTATAGTAATAATTAATAAACTAAAAAAACTAGCTACTGGCTTCTAGGTACTGCATCCCAATGGAATTTGCATGCGCCTCATGCTTTACCCTTGCTAGTGGCTTTGTCAGCGGATCTGCGACATTTTCTTCTGTTGGAATCTTGCATATTCTTACATCTCCTCTTCCAATGATCTCTCGGATAAGGTGATATTTTCTGAGCACATGTCTTGACTTGTGATGTTCTATAGGCTCCTTCGCTTGCGCCACGGCTCCCGAGTTATCACAGAATATATCAATCGGTCTAGAGATACTGGCAAGCACTCTGAGATCCGACAGAAAATTCCTTAGCCAGACAGCTTCCTTTGCCGCATCAGATGCTGCAATGTACTCTGCCTCTGTAGTTGAATCTGCAATTGTGTCCTGCTTTGAGCTCTTCCACGAGATCGCGCCTCCATTTAGAGTAAAAACATACCCCGACTGTGATCTAAAATCATCTCTGTCGGTCTGGAAACTAGCATCAGAATATCCTGTGACGCTGATTTCATCCTCAGATCCTCCAAAGACCAAGAACATGTCTTTTGTTCTTCTCAGATATACTTGAGAATGTTCTTGACAGCCACCCAGTGCGGTTCTCCTGGATTCTGTTGATATCTGCTTGTAACACTTACTGAGTAAGCAACATCAGGCCTGGTACATAACATGGCATACATAATCGATCCAATTGCTGAAGCATATGGAACCGATTTCATTCTGTCCTGATCTTGACTAGAAACAGGACATTGTAATTTACTTAACACTATGCCATGTTGTATCGGGATAAATCGTTTCTTGGATTCATCCATCCTGAATCTCTTCAGGATTTTATCAATGTATGTACTTTGGCTAAGTCCGATAAGCCGCTTAGATCTGTTTCGGTAGATCTTTATGCCAAGTATATAGGCGGCTTCTCCAAGGTCTTTCATCTGGAAACATTTGCTCAACCAACTCTTTACACTCTGTAAAGTTGGAATATCGTTTCCTATGAGTAGAATATCATCTACGTACAAGACCAAGAAGGTTACTATGCTCCCACTGAACTTAGTGTAGACACATGGCTCGAACTCACTTTTAGCGAAACCAAATTCTTTGATTCGCTCATCAAAGTGTAAGTTCCAGCTTCGAGATGCTTGCTTTAATCCGTAAATGGATTTTAGCAGTTTACACACCTTGTTAGGGTTCTTAGGATCTTCAAACCCCTCTGGTTGTTTCATATAGACGTCTTCTGTTAACCTTCCATTCAGAAAGGCTGTCTTGACGTCCATTTGCCAGATCTCGTAGTTAAAGTACGCTGAAATGGCCATAAGAATCCTAATTGACTTTGGCATGGCCACTGGTGAAAAGGTTTCATCATAGTCGATACCATGAGTTTGCGTGAACCCTTTTGCGACCAGTCTGGCTTTGAAAGTGTGTACATTCCCATCCATGTCGGTTTTCTTCTTGAAAACCCATTTGCGTCCAACAGCTCTACAGTGTTGTGGCAAATCAGTCAACTTCCAAACTTGGTTGTCGTACATGGATTGCATCTCTGCCTTCATGGCTTCCTGCCATTGTTCAGACTCATTGCCTGACACAGCTTCTCCATAGGATGTTGGTTCATTCAAGTTTCCGCTGTCCTGAGAAACTAGAAACCCAAGATACCTATCTGGTTCTTGTCTTACCCTACTGGATCTACGAAGGTCCTGTGTTTGCACTTCCTCAATCGGTTCTGATTGAGGTTCAACATTCTCATGTTGAATTTCTGGCTCAACAATTGGTGCAGTGTTTTCTTCGTCTACTACCTGTAGATCTACATCCTTTCTGGTGTTCCCAGAACTGAGAAACTTTTCTTCCAGAAATTTTCCATTTCGAGCAACAAAAACTTTGTTCTCTTCAGGGTTGTAGAAATAATATCCCACGGTGGTCCTGGGATATCCAACGAAGAAACATTTGTCGGATTTGGGTTTGAGTTTTTCTGAGGTGGGTCGTTTGACGTAAACCTCACAACCCCAAATTCTTAGAAAAGATATGTTGGGTTTCTTACCCTTCCATAATTCATATGGAGTCTTTTCCACCGACTTTGTTGGCGCTCTGTTCAGTATGTGTGCTGCTGTTTCGAGCGCATGTCCCCAGAATGACATTGGCAGCGTAGAGTGACACATCATCGTTCGTACCATATCAAGTAAAGTACGATTTCTCCTTTCTGACACACCATTCATCTGAGGTGTATACGGAGGTGTGAGTTGGGATACAATCCCGCACTCCATCAGATGATTGTCAAACTCGTCACTAAGATATTCGCCTCCGCGATCCGACCGTAAAAACTTGATCTTTCTGCCAAGTTGATTCTGTACTTCATTCTGAAATTCTCTGAATCTTTCAAAGCTTTCAGATTTATGTCTCATAAGATAGACATAACCATACCTACTGAAATCGTCAGTAAAGGTAATGAAGTACCGGTATCCTCCTCTTGCCACATGACTAAATGGTCCACACACATCTGTGTGAATTATTTCTAACAAGTCAGTAGCCCTTTCATTTTCTTTGTTGAAAGGTTGCTTTGTCATTTTTCCAGATAAACAAGACTCGCAATTATCAAAAGGTTTATAATTGAAAGTTCCAAGAAAACCTCCTTTTAGGAGTAGTTCAACGTGTTTCTTGTTTATGTGGCCTAAACGACAATGCCAGAGGTAAGTTTGATCCTCAATGTCTTTGGATCGTTTACTTATATGATAGATTTCACTACTGTTGTCTTGTAGATTTACTGTATATAGACCATTCACAGGTGTTGCTTTAAAATAGAAGATATTATTTTTAAAGATAGAAATCATTTTATAATCGTATTTGTAATAAAATCCTTGGTCTACTAACAAATCAAAAGACAAAACATTCTTAATCATATTTGGAATATAATAACAATTATCCAGTTCCAAAACTAGACCCGAGGGTAAACTAAGACTATAAGATCCTACTGCTTCAGCAATCAGCGGAGTGCCTTCGCCAACTCGTAGGTTCGAACGGTCCTTCCTCAAAGTCTTTCTTCTAGTGAATCCCTGTAAATGATTACAAATGTGGTTACCACTGCCTGTATCAATTACCCATGATTCATAAGAAGTGATTAAGCAATCTATCATAAAGATACCTGGAGCATCAGGTAAACCGATCTCTATCTGGTCGATATTCATCGAGTGCTCGCAAATATCCTCGCTGCCGCATTCTGGGCAACTCAGATCCCCCAGCTCATCAATCACATCGGTATCCATGAGATCAGCAGGTGCCGGTACTGGCTCTAAACTGGCCAGAATATCTTCATGAACTTTATCCACGTCCTTCTGTGGTTCCTTCATATAGGCACTAGCTGTGTGTCTTGAATCTCTTTCGTGAGGGAAAACCACATGAGGTACACTAACTCTTCCTGAGTCATCTTGTACCCCAAACGCGATAAACATTTAAAGAGCCTTCTCATTTCAATAAGATGGTCTTTAACTGAATGACCCTTTTTCAGCTTCAGTGAAAAAATCTCTTGCATGATCAGAAGTTTACCTGTGTGCTTATAGACACCTAACTGGTTCTCCATATCTTTCACAACCTGGTGACATGATTTAACTCTTAAATCTCCCGTGAACTCGGGTGATGTCGAGAAAATCAGAATGGACATTACATCCGATTCATCTGCCAAATATTTAAAGTACTGAGTAAAATCCCTCTCGGGAGAATTACTCTCTGGTCGTGAAACTGGTTTTTCTAGAACATACAACTTACCCTGTGCACGCAAGACATTGTCAAGGTGCATTTTCCAAACTGGAAAATTTTGGCCTGTAAGCTTCCATTTATAGTTGATGAGTCTTAGGGATTCCTCAGGGGTATAAAACGGAATTACAGATTTCGACATCTACAAATTAAGAACAAATTCCAATTTTAGTTTATAATTACAAAATTCTAATAAATTATTACCCTTAAAATAAATTTATTAGACTAGAATCCATATTTCACATGTGTCGGGAAGCATGTGATCATGTCAAACCGACTCATGCGATTTATGGTAGGTAAAACTATACCAATCGCATTTTAATTCGAAAATACGATTTCTAGATCGTCGGGACATCGGATATATTATCCGTGCATATTTAGTCCCTCTAGTGCATTTTGGCCTGGTACCACCCAGTGAATAAATAATTACCAAAATAGACTGCACCACCCGAGACCTGGACAAACCCTGGCCGGTACCACCCGGAGATAATTCGCAGAGTTTTATCACCCTCCAGTTTCGGTTTGATCACGGGCGTTCATAGTGTGTGCACTTACAACGCCCTATGTACCTTACACCGGAGGTGCCCCTAAAGTGGGTTGCACTTACTAATCTATGATTTTAACAAGGGTTATAAATGCCAGTTTTCAAAAACTTTGGATCCAAACACAAACTGTATTTGTATCCAATTTTACTTTTAAAACATTTAATTTTAAAAAGCGTTTATATTTAAAAATTACGTAACTAAAGCAACCACGCAATTTATACAACTGTTAAATATAAACAACCACGCATTAAAACATGTCATAGTCAAAAACCCTTTACTATTGCCATTTCGTGAGCCAACACAAAATGACGGTCTTTATTCTTAAGGGACAAATCTTCTCGACGCTCCCACTGGCTCCAAGCTCCATGGTTTATCTCCTTGGCTCTGTCTTCGGGTTTCTTCGGTTATGTTATTTATAAAGAAAAATTACATTACAAAAACGGGTTGTAAATGGCACGCAGGCCTCCCGTAACCAACAATAACAAAAGAAACATAAAAGCACACAACCATGGGTCAATAAGGGTTTTGACTACGACAAACAAAAACTTAACTAGTTTCTCATTTAATTAATTAAACTAAATTAATTTTAACAAAAACAAAATTAAACCCTAGGATTTTAAACCTATCTGGCCTAAATCCTTATTCGTTGTTTCCTACCACGAGCAGCAATAGCCACCTGCTATTGCCGTCTCACTGCTTGATGTCCGGAAAAACAATAACCACCATCACCAGCCGCTGTTCGCGGCGCGAGGCTTCTGCTCGCGGCGCGAGCTGGTTCACCTCAGATATCGGAGACAACAACAATGTAAATACCATCGCCGCCACCTCCTTTGGTCGGAAATTGACTCCGGTGGTGGCCAATACCCCATTGTGGTGGTTATCGACCACCACCACCCTCTAATTAGTTGCCGGCAACGACAACAGCGGCTTATGCCACCGCTGCCGCCGCTTAGCACCATCGAACGATGGCAGCAGCTTGATGCCACCACCATAGTCGCGACGACGGCAACCAATCGGTCACCATCGCCGCTTCGGTGATCCAACAAAACGGTCGACGACGGCAGTGGCTATCGCCACCGCCGCCGTTCGTTTTTCCGGCGTGTTAAAAACGAAACCACCATCTCCACCACCTAATCAATCGCCTGTGGTGGAGATTTCAATCGACGGCAGCAGCAGTAGCGTCTGCCACCACCACCGCCGCCCCTTCCGGCGAACCAAATGTCACTACCACCACTGCCAACGACGGCGGCAATAGCCACCACCACCGGCTGGTGGTTGTTCTACCAAGCAATCGCCACCACCACTATCGCTGTGGTGTGGCTTTTGCCTCTAATCGACGCCACGATCACCGCCATCACCACGTACGGTGGTGCAGCGGTTCGTTCTTGATCGACACCACCACCACCACAAATCGGTGGTGTGGTGGTTGTAATCGACCACAGCCGCGACCACCAACTGTGGTGCGGCGGTTGTGGTTGCGTTATGTGGGCAGCCGGCGACCACCACCAACTGTGGTGGAGCCGGTCGGTGGTTTACGGTGGTCTGGTGGGACGGATGGCTAACTGCCGCCGTTCCACCACCGATTAGGTTTTTCGAAAAATCACTTTTGCAATTATATAAACATACAAAAACGAATCTCTAATAAACCTAATTTAACAGATAAACCTGATCTGTAGGTTGAAGTGGCTCTGATACCACTGTTGGGAACCGTAGGCACTAACGGTGCGCAGCGGATAACAAAAACGATTCCCAAAATTGGACCCATCTTAAACCATACAGATACAATCATAGGGTGTTTTGAGGGTTACCTTAACACGAGAAAAATCCGGACAGCTGGTAGGGGTTACACCGCTACTGACACCACGCGAGAGGGTTGCTAGACCACCGAGACTGATCGAAAATTCAATCCTTGTGTGAGAGTGAGAGAGAGAGCCGACGGTTTAGAGAGAGAGAAAGAGTTTTCGTAGGAAAAAATTAACTGATCATCAAGCATTTAACCCTTTATTTATAGGTTAAAATAAGGCAGTGTTTTAATCAGATTACAATTCCTTTTATAATTATCCTTTAATTAATTCCTTAATCAATTAATTAATTAATTTACTGATTAATTAAAACTAGTAAATAATTATTAACTAATAATTATTTATTTCTCTCTTCTCATTTATCTCTTACACACAAATTCTCAATTAGGTGTGCAGCGGTGTGACCTACTAGTGTCTTATAACATTGGACACGGTAACCCTGTTACTGTCTCGCACACAATCCTAACACCGACATCCTTGTTAGAACTCCGGGAAAAAGAAAAATGTTTTTCTTGCATAGCTCCAACTGGCCTCGCCTTCTTCGTTGGTAAAATAAAGGACTATTATCCTATGGTCATTATTACAAAGGGGTTGTAAACGGCACGCAGGCCTCCCCATAATTAATTCCAAAAAGGGTCTAAGTTGGCAAATCTTATAATAGGCATATACTTAATCAACCATGCATTCATATATAAAACGATATATAATAAAACGACAAATTGGAAGAACAAACCTAGATCCGTTAAATAATTATCCCGTCTCTCTTTTTGTAAAATCTAATTTTCAATCTGGTTTATAAAAACAAACTATTTTATAAACGATAGCTTTTAAAAAAATGTCTTGTTTCATTTTTCGGAAAAACGATCTCAACTGATTTGTAAAAACAAGCCGTTTTATAAATCTCAATCCAATATTTTAAAATTGAAAAAATCAAAATATAAAATAAATTAGTTTTATAACGGATTTTTCCCTTTTTAAAATTAATTTGGTTTTTTTACAAAAAACATTTGACCGTACGAGTTAAGAATTTGGATAAAATTTAATTAGAAAAATTGGTCCAAAATTGGGCCTTTAAGCCCATTACCAAACTGGTAATTATTTGGGCCTAATGGTTTTTCGAAAAAATATCGTAAGTCAAGACCCTTGGCTTGGTTAGATTGGCCCGTACCCTTTGTGATGCTTGATCATCACCACTCACGGCACGACAACCCTGGTTACGGCCATTGCTCGTGGCGCGAGAGCTTTGATGACCTTCGTTCACGGCGCGAGTTGAGCACTGCTCGCGGCGCGACGATTATGGCTCTGGCCACCGCTCGCGGCGTGAGCTTATTATTACCAGGCCTTATCGAAAAAACCCTAGATTTAACCACCACCGCCATTGTGGTCGGCGAACAAAACAGCCAAGAACACCGCCATCCACCACCGCTCTAGCGGTTTCTGGTGATTGCGGTGTGGCTACTGCCGACTGGTGATGCGGCCTTGGCTCGGTGCTCCACCCACGGCCACCACCACTACTCTCATTGCTATCATCCGGTGACGACGGCAGCGAATACAACGCCATCATCACCACCGTCATGCGATCGAGGACCGCCTGCCACCATTCGATTTGATGGTGCGGTTTTCCGGTGATGTAGGTTAATGCCACCACCACGGCTGTGGTTGGTGATTTCTATGTCCGACGATAACAAACCACCGCCATGATCGGCGGTTAGCGTGGTTAATGCGGCTGTCGCAAAACGCCGCCACCACCACTCTGGTGGTCCGGCTATGCATAACGCCGTCGATCGTCGGGTGCGGTTAGGTATCCGGATCACCGCCGTCGCCATTGACTTGTCGTCGTGACCATCGCCTTGGCGTGGCCACTATGGCAGCCGGCGATGGTCTATGCCATCACTGCCGCCTACGATCTCCACCAGCCGCCGCCGCAACCACCAACTGTGGTGCGGCCGGCGATTCTCATTAACGGCCGACTGCCGCTACCACTACGATGGTGGTTTCTGGTGGTTGTTGTTTGGATTCGCCGACCACCACCAGCGCTAGGCGTGGCCGTGAGGCAGCCAGCGGCGGCCAACGCCACCCTCAGGTGGCCAACACCGCCATCATCTCCGCTGTCCACAGACAACGGTGGCACCAATCTGGTGGTGCGGCCGCAGTGGTTTCTTGGCATTGTAGGGGTTCGGCCACCACCACCTAGCTGGTGGTGTGGCCTGGTGGTTTCACGATCAGCGGCCGATGCCGCCGCCACCACTAGCTGTGGTGCGGCCCGACGTTGAGTCATTCGCGGCTAGGTTTTGCCGGCGATCGGCCTGGCGGTCCGGTTGGCTAGCTGCCACCGTTCCACCGCCGATCGTCGGTTAGGGTTTTGACAAATACGATAAAGATAGAAACTTTATAAGAAATCAGATTTTTTTATACGAAAAGCTTTCAAATTTTTAACGGATCTATAATAAACTTTTAAACAAATAAAACGAAAAACGTGGCTCTGATACCACTGTTGGGTTTCACTGTGATCCCCGAACCAAATCTGATCCGAAGAAACACTAAGAGTTTTGCGGAAGCGTTTTATGGTTTGAAACCCGGAAACCACAATCTATCGTTTTATTAGTTTAAGAATAATAAAAGCAGTCTAAAAATTACCTGGATTGCTTGAGTATTAATCCACCTATGAACGACCAACGAATGTTCCTTTAGCAGAACGAGAAACCCGAACTAAAACCGAACTGGTTGTTGTGGAGGAGGAGGGGCCGGCGCCAAAATAAGAGAGAGAGAGAGAGAGAGAGAGAGAGAGAGAGAGAGAGGGGTTGAAAAAATTATCTGGAAACTGATTATATGATTAATTAAATTGATTTTTTTTCCTTAAACCCATAAGGCTTATTTATATGGAGGAAAAATACAGTTTCCTTATGATTCAGTTTCCTCTTTGTAATTATCTTTTTCTTTTCTTTCAAGAAAAGAATGTTCTAGATAATTACTTATAATTAATTATTCTATTATATATTTATTTATCTAATAAATAATAATCTACTTAATTAATTAACAACCCTCCAACTTTGGGATTTCTGACTGAAATTACCCAATCGATTTATAATTGACTATTATAAATCCCAATTCTCCATTTCTGGGTTTCATTTAACTTATTCGCTTTATAGGTCCTCACAGGTGTGACCCTCAAGTGTCTTGTAACATTGGATGAATCACTGGTTTGTCAACTTATGCACACAATTACTAACAATACACACATACATACACACACATACACACATACATACACACATACACACATACACACATACACGTAGAGGGAGATTCAGGGAAAAATCTCAAAGAATGAAAAATTGAGGAACACCCTAGTGGCATTTCGCCTGGACGCTGTGCACTTGTGCATACAAATAAATTAAGTTGTTATTTGGTTTTATCAACATGTCTATATAAACATATACATGTTATAAATTAACGCTTGTATGAATAAGTGTATGCCATCCAAATGAAAGCTACCACGTTGTTTCTCAGTCTCCTATTTTTCGAGGTTTTCCCTTAAGCCTGACTCTGTGCTCTTTATTTATTTTAATCTTATGTCCTCCTATGAATTGGGCTTTAGATCTTATTTCGGTGCATATCATCTTATTGTGCATTCAACGATTGATAACAATTTCTCATGTTTCTCACGTAAACCTCAAATTCTCACTAGAACCCAACCCTATATATATGGGATTAATCATTTGAGAATTCCAAAATTTGTGAGATCCGTCAAACTTATACCGTACAATTTTGCTTGACATGATTTTTTTCTCTTCTGAGGATGATATTTGATGTATTTGTTAACATACATTTGTTTCACAACGTGATTGTTTCATATGTTGATGATTCACAATGTGAAACTTTGTTATGTGTATTTTTGTTTTACAAACACGTCAAAAGCATTAACATTATGAACTGAGTACATGTTAAGTAAACACATTCTAAAACAAATATATGTTAATCAATATTTAAATCTTAATCTTAGAAGAAAAAATCATGTGAGATAGCACTTGATGCACTAGCTATCAAATTTATCATGATTTCTTAGGTTCTTAAAATATATACATATATACATACACACACATATAGATAGTTCTTTACAATAAACTAATTTTTATGTGTTGTTTCACATATGAAATGATACATATAAAAATGTATTAGTTATACAATATTATTTCTTGCATAAAACCTTTTGGTCCTAAAGACTATTTTGCATATTTGTATAAATTATAAAACTTATGAAATGTATTGGATCAGTTCCTTTTTAAGTCTCGATTCATGAAATGGTATTTAGTTAAAAGTGATCAATGGTTTAAAAGCACTTCTCACTAAAAATAACAATGGAGAGAGAGAAAAGAAGTTCAAATGAAAACTCATTTTTTAAATGAATAAAGTTTACGCGTCTTTATTCACTCTGTATAATACATAATATTCATAATGAATATTGTCACGTGACGTAATTTTAATGGTCTTCTCATTTACAACCAAATTTGAATTCACACTTGTATGTGTGTTATGTAAAAATTAAACGAAAAGAAAACCGTGTTCGGTTTTATGTATACAACAACAAAAGCACTTTGATATTGGCTTTTCTTTTCCACACAAAGCTCTAGTGGCATCTTTATTTACAATAAATGTTCGCATGAAACTTTTTTCTTTGGCTTTTATGCATCTTTCATTGCATTTTATACTTTATTATATAATCAAGAGTGAGGATGCGTTTGGTTTATTTCAAGGAATAGGAATGAAAATGAAAATGGGAATGTCGGAGAATGGGAATAGGAATGAACGTTGTATTGATGCTGTTTGGTTAACCCAATATAATCAATGAAAAACTGTTTCATATTAAAAAAAAATATGTTTTTTCCAACTTAAAAATACAAAAGATGTTTTATTAAACATCCATAGATGAAACAATGCATGGAAAAAAGAACCAAGTAGGAATGAAAATTTCATTGCCCCCAATTTGGTCAGGAATGGAAATTAATGGATCTGCAGGAATGATTTCATTATCCTATTATATAATATCAAATCAAACAGCAGTTTTCATTTTCATTTTCATTCCTGACCTCTCAATACCCCCAACCAAACGCCCCCTGAATTATGGATTCCATGGTTTAATAAAATTTAAAGTCCCTGCACTTTATTAACTGTAGTTAGTCTTTGTGGCGTGATTCTTATGATTAAAACGGTTAATGTTTTAAGTCAAGGTTAATGTTTTTTTTAAATAAGGTAACTTCATTTTTTTTATCCATTATTGGTTTTTTTAATGACAGATTATACACACCCAACTAACCTACTCCTAATAGTTTACATCATGTTTACAACGATACTCGAACCCACAACCACAATTGAGTGGGACACCTTATAAACACTCCATGCCGTTAGGCTACAAGCCTGTTGACATTATAAGTGGCTTATTGATAAGCTATTTAGGGTAGCTTATGAGAGACTTTTTGTGATTTTTTCTAGTTATATCCTTTGTTAATATTAACTACAAGTACAATTTAATTATTTATTATTAATATATAGTATTAAGTATTAACTAGTAGCAATTAAAAATAACTATCAGTTATTAAATAAACTTAACTATACATTATATTAATTATAATTATTAATTATTTACAAATGTTATTAATTATATCAATTATTATTTAATATTTGAGTTAATAAAAAAAATATAACAATTTTTAAAATGTTTATGCAAGTTAGATAGAAGTAAAGTTATACTTTTTTATATATAATTAAAACATGCTAAATATTCTAATAACTTATTTAATCTAATTTTTAGTTATGTTCTTTTAAAATTACTTAAGATATGTGAAGTTGATAAATTTTATTATCATTATTTGTAATAGTTATTTAAATCATAAATTAATGTATATTTTTTGTGAAAATTTGTTTTAGCACATTCTAGATTTATGTATATATATATATACATATAGGAAAGTTCATTTAGAAACAAAAAAAAGAAGTAAAAATCGTACAAACTGATGGTTTTTTTTTTTTTTTGCTTAAATTAACGAAAACTCATCGTGGAGTTGTTTAATCAATCTGTCAACACAAAATCATCTTAGAGGACAAAGACTTTAGATCTATTGAACCACAAGGAAGACTGAACCCTGTGATGAAAGAAGTGGTCAAAAAGAAGATACTTAAGTGGTTAGATGCACGAATCATTTACCCCATAGCTGGTAGTTCTTGGGTAAGTCTTGTCCAATGTATTCCTAAGAAGGGAGGTGTGACAATTGTGGAAAATGAAAAGAATGAGTTGATACCAACTAGGGTAGTGACTGGGTGGAGAATATGCATGGATTATAGGAAGCTTAACAAAGAAACCCATAAAGACCATTTTCCTCTACCTTTCATAGACCAAATGTTGGATAGACTTGCTGGTAGAGAATACTACTATTTTCTTGATGGATATTCTGGCTACAACCAGATTGCCATAGCTCCAGAAGACCAGGAGAAAACCACTTTCACCTGTCCATTTGGAACATTTGTTTTTAGGAGAATGCCATTTGGACTATGCAATGCCCCTGCTACATTTCAAATATGCATGATGTCTATTTTCTCTGATATGTTGGAAACTTCTACGGAAATCTTCATGGATAACTTTTCTATCTATGGATCTTCATATGAAGAATGTTTGAAAAATCTTGAACAAAGCCTTAAAAGATGTGAATAGACTGACTTGGTATTAAACTGGGAAAGTGTCACTTCATGGTAAAAGAACGAATTGTTTTGGGACATTTAATTTCAAATAAAGGAATTGAGGTTGATAAAGCTAAATTGGAAGTAATGGAAAAACTACCTGAACCTGTGAATGTTAAAGGAATCAGAAGCTTTTTGGGCCATGCTGGCTTTTACAGAAGATTTATAAAGGACTTTTCAAAGATTTCAAAACCATTCTGTCTATTACTCCAGCATGACCAACCTTTTGATTTCAATGATGAATGTAGAAAAGCTTTCAACTTCTTGAAACAAGTTTTAATTTCAGCCCCTGTTGTGATCACACCTGATTGGACAAAACCTTTTGAACTCATAGTAATGATGCAAAGACAGTGGTCAAGTTCCTTCACAAAAACATTTTCACAAGATTTGGCACACCTAGGGCCATGATTAGTGATGAAGGAACTCATTTTGTGAACAACATGGTGAAAAATGTTTTGGAAAAGTACAACATAAATCACAGAGTTGCTACGGCCTATCACCTACAAACAAATGGCCTAACTGAACTTTCAAATAGGGAAATAAAGAGTATTCTAGAAAAAGTTGTCAAACCTACAAGAAAGGATTGGTGATTTAAGCTAGATGATGCTCATTGGGCTTATAGGATTGCCTATAAATCACCTATTGGAATGTCTCCCTACAAGCTTGTCTTTGGAAAATCTTGTCACTTGCCATTAGAACTTGAGCACAAGGCTTTTTGGGCACTCAAGAAACTAAACATGTGTGTTAATGATGCAGGTGAAAGGAGAAAGTTGTTGTTCAATGAACTGGAAGAACTCAGAAATCAATCCTATGAGAATGCTAAGACCTATAAGGATAAAACCGAAAGATGGCATGACAAAAGGATTTTGCAAAAAGATTTCAGTGCCGGTGATAAAGTTTTGTTGTATAACTCCAGACTAAAACTTTTTCCGGCAAATTAAGGTCAAAATGGACAGGACCTTTTGAGATCAAGCATGTTTTTCCATATGGAGTTGTTGAACTCATTGATCCAAACAATGGATCCTCTTTCAAAGTTAATGGTCAAAGAGTCAAGTCTTTTCTGGATGCTGGTGCACCTACATGATCATCTTCTGTAGTGCATTTGCAACTAACTTAAAACCTTGATCTTTGAATTCCCAATTAGTCCGATGTTTACAAATGTAAATAAAGTTTTTAGTTTTTGGTTTGAATCAAGTTAGTTTGAGTGGTGAAGTGTGAAAACATGACCTGGTGCTACTGTATCGATGCTACAGCACCAGTCAGCCAAAGTCAGCACCAGTGGGCCCATAGAAGTACCATTGAAGTGGGACCCACAATCCGAAAATTTAATTAATTTTCAAACTCTGTAAAAAGTAAATCAAATATTTTTAGAGGATAGAGAAAAAGAGTGCATTAAATGCACAAGTATCTTTCAGATTGCTTTTGTGATAGAGGTCATATTTTTTGGTGATGGAGGTCACCAAAAAGTAAAAAGAATCTCATTATCACACCCTAAAAAACATCTCATCATAACCTATTTTGTACTCCTCACTAATTACTCCCTCTCTCCATTTCCCCTCCCATTTATTTCTTTTTCTTCCCATTTCTTTTTATCATCGATGATAACACCAAAATTATACATGTTTTGGTTATGCTTAATTGAATGAATTCACCCCATTTCTCACCCATTTCTGGTCTATTTACTCACACTTGGGACTTATTCTTACTTTTATAGGTTTTGGAGGCCGTGGAACGGAAAAGTACGGAAAAAGGCGAGAAAACGTGAAAATTGCACAAACTCAATCCAGTAGCCATTTAGCGATCGAGAAGTTTCAAGTCTGGCGCCGCCAACTTCGCCAAGTTCGAAATCCAGGGTTTGACCTAAGTACTTCGCGCCGCGAGTATGCTGTCTGGCGATCGCGAAACGGGCTCTGATCTCTCCTTTTAAATACGGGCCTCCTTCTTCAGTTTTCATAGAGTCAAAATTTGTGTGTAGTTCTGAGTTCTTTAGTGTTAGAGGATGAGAGGATTATTGTGCCGATACGCTGCGGGGTTCGATTCTCGATCATCCGTCGTTGTACTGTCGGTATAATGTCTGTTTCTACTCTCGTATTTTCTGTTTTTATTATGTTTAGTGAGTAGTTTTTAGTAGTGGTACTTATTGTGGTTGATGAACCTTGTGGATGATGATTTTATGATTTAATGTTTATTGGATTGTTTTTGGTTCATTGAATGTGTGTTATGGTTCCGATTTGATTCATATTGTTTGGTTATTTGAACTCGTTGGTTGGGTGTATCTGTTTGACCAAGATAGATAGACTCCGATAGGTTAATCAACCTTTCTTGACCTTCCATTCGTAACCCGGAGAGTTGTGTTAGGTGGTTACTCGGACCGAGAGCGACCAGGTAGTAGAATACCGTGCAATAGAGATAGGATTGGGTGACCGGTACTAGATTGCCTGACAAACAGTCTTTGTATTGGGACTAGGAGGACCAAAGACCTAGTTGATAGCCATAATAATCACATGCTAGGGTGTCCCAGACTTAAATTCCTACAATAACCAAAACAACCAAACCTTTGGCTAATTTAGATCATCCACTTGGGGAATCACTATACCATAATAAGTACTACTGTTTTCATTCTTATAGTTTTAATCAATCTTTTATTTGCTTTCTTAGTGTCTTAGTTAATTTAGTTGTCTTTTTATTAAGGGTTAATTACATGGGTATGTATCGAACTTGTCACGTTTTATTATTGTATGTACTTAACTTATAAACTTATCATTGTATGTATCGAACTTGCTAGACTTGTCATTGAATGTATCCAACTTTATCAGAACCTATCATTGAATGTATTCCTACTTGTCACGAAAGTGTATCGAACTTGAGGTTTTGATAAAGTTGGATACATACAATGACAATTTTAGAATGTTCGATACATACAATGGTAAGTTTATAAGTTGAGTACATACAATAATAAAACGTGACAAGTTCGATACATACCTATGTAATTAACCCTTTTATTAATTAAACTTTTTTCATAAAAACCCCCCAAAGCTTTAGGTTAATTAAACTAGTCAAGATTAATAGTCTACGTAAACTTGACCGTATCCCAGTGGTAGATACAATACCTGGACTTTCCTACACTATATTACTCGCGATCAGGTGCGCTTGCCTGTGAATGTGGTAAGACAGTGGCTAGGCATTAGAGGTTAAAACTTTTTCGCTTTTTATATACAATAATTACCGCATCAATCGGTTACTCCATTTCTTTCAAAAGAGTTCAAAATTAAAAGTCTAAATAATGCAGATAAAGGGATTTAAAAAATCAACCTCTACCCCACATCCCCATTTTTAGCAAAACTGAAAACCACCACCATCACTTTCATCTTCCATTTTCTCTCTATTTCAACTTTCAGTTATCTCAAAAACAGAGTATCATCACCATGGCACCCAAAAAGAAGGTTTCATCAACCAAGGAGGTCCAGAAATCCACCACTAGAGTTCGGAGGTCCGCAGGATCGAAGGAAAAAGAGACCACCACCGAGAAGGAGGTTGTCGCCGAGAAGGAGAAGCAGCCGGCCGACGAATCACAGTCGTCAGAGGCGACTCTTGAACAGCCGATGATGAAGAAGCAAAAGAACGACGGGACTGAGGTAACATCCAAACCCAAATCGACTTCTAAACCCCCCATTTACCCGTAAAACACCGATAAAACCGTAAAACAACCCACCAATACCAAAACCTCCATTAAAACCACCAAGAAAAGCCCTAAAACTGCCCTGAAAACCACCATCGCCGAGTCCTCTATTCCGGCGAACCCTAACCCTAACCAACCCAAAGAACCCACCCCAAAAATCCCCACTACTGATACCTCTTAAACTGAAGATGAACCTGTCTCTAGTCCAAACCAAAACCAAGAACAACCCGATCAGAACCTTGATAAAACCGTACCCAATACCCCACCCCCGAAACAAACAACCCAAAATGAAGACATTGACATCAACGAAACCCCCATATCCGAAGTTGAAACCTCACCCCTAACCACCATCACTCATACCACAAAAACCACACAATCCCATACCATCACCCCAAACTCAGTCCTAGATGCCACTGTCAAGATGAAGCCCCTTTCTGCCCTAAATGATATGCATGTGGTGTCACAACATGATGCTGTGGCAGTAAGCATTCAAAACCCACCCCCACAGTTTCAACCTTGAAGGGTGGATCGCGAACGCTTACGCACTCCGCATAACTCAAAGGAGGAGGATAACAATGAGAATGAGGAGAATGATAACGACGGGGAAGGTGAGAAGAAGATGAAGCCGAGGGTGATAAGGAGTGAGAGGAGGAAGAAAGAGTTGATGGTAATGAAGAGGAGGAAGAGCACGAGGTGCATGTAGAGATTCGAAGAAAGAAGAGGTATGACAAGGCTGCTGGAAAGAGGCCTATAGTGGAAACCTCTAAGAAACGGGTGAAGACCATTAGTTACAAACGCAAGCCGGCTAAGGAAACCAAAGCCAAAAAGCTCAAACACACTATTCGGGATGAAACCGAAGAAGAAGAAGACAAGGAAGATGAGGAGGATGAACTAGAGTATAAAGAGAGAAACATTCGTTTCTCTTGTCGAGGAGCCGAGAATACATTTGAAGACTACAAGAAAAGGGAAAGCCATGTTGATAGAGGCTTTAGTCCCTTGATCCTCCTGAAATACCCGTTTATCCATGAGCCGATACAAGCCTTCAGATGGGACAAGTTGTGTACCATCACACCACCACACAACCTTGATATGGTGTGGGAATTCTTTGCCGAGGCTGCCTTCCAACCAGGAGATATCGTCACCGTGAGAGGAATGGATGTATGCTACTCCGCCGAAGCCATTAATGCTCACTACGGTTTGGAACCTCCGAGACCTTCGGTTTACAAGAAGCTCATCAATCGAGCCTCCGCGACTGATGTAGCACGTATCCTCACCACCATTGTAAAAGAAGGAGCCCAATGGGAGACCGAAGGGAAAACACGAGTCTTGGAAGCCACATACTTGACCCCCTGATGCGGTAATTATTATATATAAAAAGCGGAACAAGTTTTAACCTCTAATGCCTAGCCACTGTCTTACCATATATACAGGCAAGCGTACCTGATCGTGAGTAATATAGTGTAGGAAAGTCCAGGTATCGTATCTACTACTGGGAACGGTCAAGTTATCGTAGATTATTAATCTAAATCAGTTTAATTAACCTAAAGCTTTTGGGGGGAGTTTTTATGAAAAAGGTTTTAATACTAAAAAGACAACTAAGTTAACTATGAACTAAGAAAGCGATTAAAAGATTGATTAAGAACTATATGAAGGAAAACAGTAGCACTTATCATGGTATAGTGAATCCCCAAGTGGATGATTTAAATAGGCCAAAGGTTTGGTTGTTTTGGTTATTGTAGGAATTTAAGTCTAGGACACCCTAACATATGATGACTATGGCTATTAACTAGGTCTTGATCCTCCTAGTCCCAATACATAGATTGTTTGTCAGACAATCTAGCACCGGTAACCCAATCCTATCTCTATTGCATGGTATTCTACTATCTGGTCGCTCTCGGTCTGAGTAACCACTTAACACAACTCTCCGGGATGAAGGGTAGGTCAAGGGAGATTGATTATCCTAACGGAGTCTATCTATTTAGGTCAAAACAGATACACCCAATCAACGATTTCAATTAGCCAAACAATAGGAATCAAATCGGAACCATAACACACATTCAATCAACCAAAAACAAACCAATAAACATTAAATTACGAAATCATCATCCACAATGGTTCATCGACCATGACAAGTACCACTATTAAAAGACTACTCACTAATCATAATGAAAATAGAAAAAACGATAGTAGACACAGACATGATACCGACAGTACAACGACGAATGATTGAAGATTGAACCCCGTAGCGTATCGGCACCACTCTGACTTTCACTCTCTACTCTATCGTTCCCCTCGTCTCTGCTTCGTCTCTTCTGGACTGAAGGAGGAGGCTGGTATTTAAAAGGGGCGTCCAGGGGTCATTTCGCGTTCGCCAGACGGCGGTCTCGCGGCGCGAGCCACTTAGGTCAAACTCTAGATTTCCTCGTTATCAAACCTAGCGGCGCCAAACTTGAAAACTCGCGATCGCCAGATGGCTACTGGATTGATGTTGTGCATTTTTCACGTTTTCTCGCATTTTTCGTACTTTTCCGTTCTACGGCCTCCAAATCCTATAAAAGCAATAATAAGCTCATTTGGTGAGTGAAATGATCATAAACGGGTGAGAAATGGGGTAAAGTCATACAATTAAGCTTAACCAAAACATGTATAATTTTGGTGTTATCAAAATCCCCACACTTAAGCTTTGATTGTCCTCAATCAAAAGACTGAAAGATAAGAAAGATAACTCCAAAATTATCTCCACCTAAGATCATCCAAGAGAACAAAGGATACTCACACAATCGAACACACAAACAAGACACATCAAGCAATTGGATACCAAGATCAACCTTTCACCCTCACGTAGTATGAATAATAATATAAAGTGTATCTCTCGGGGGTAAAAGTGTATATGTAAGTGATCACACCAATACTCGACTAATTCCCGCATGCATAAGCTTGTCACCAAATCTAATCTCCACCACTAAGAAGTTTTCAACCGTCAAGAGGACTTTAGGGTTGTAACATTAGGCTAAGGGTTAAGGGTAGGATAAAGGATATATAAGTGAATAAGGGTTGCAGCAAAAACCTGAAAACCAATCAGTTCAAGACCCAAATTAATCATCTGACTTTTGAGATCTTTAGAGCTCGGGATTTCTATCACTATCACTTTTATATCGGCCTAAGCATATTGCTTATTTGTGGCTTCGATATTTTTCTTTTCTTTTAAGCACATCGACTCTTTGATTTTTCTTTTTGAATGAGTCGTTTTCTATTTTCTTTTTCTTTTTCTTCTTTTCAAGCTCATATTTTTCTTGAGTAGCAACTAGTGCTTTACTCTTTTGCTCTCTTTCTATTTTCATAATCCTTTCTCTTTTATCAGATCTAAAACGGACCAAACATGAAAGTTCTCACTTGAGCTACGGCGAAAAGATAGATAAAAGAATAGGCTAAAGATAAGCGTATGTGGGTAAAGAAATGAAAAGGCTAGGTCAAATGGTCAGGGATGAAGTACTAATGAAGTATTTTGTTTTCTTTGAATGAGTCGTTTTCTATTTTCTTTTCTTTTTTCTTTCAAGCTTATATTTCTTGAGTAGCAACTATGTTGCTTTTACTCTTTTGCTCTCTTTCTTTTTCATAATCCCTTTCTCTATTTATCAGATTCATAAAACGGACCAAAAACATGAAAAGTTCTCAACTTTGAGCTACGGCGAAAAGATAGATAAAAATGAATAGGCTAAAGGATAAAGCGTATAGTGGGTAAAGAAATGAAAAGGCTAAGGCTCAAAATGGTTACGAGGGATGAAGTACTAATGATGAGTACTTTTTGATCAAAGGCTAGGCAAATCAAATAACCTTATGACGAGGTTATCTGACGAAGGCTAAAAGGGTTAGAAACGAAGGCCTCTATCAGTGCAATGGTGATAAATACTTCTCTTGTGTGGTCTCGACAAGTATTCAAATGACAAGTTCTACCTTGGGTCAAAGTCGGTATTCCTCACGAAATAAATAACAATTAAGGCTCAATCTCTCAAAGGAATTGGGTGAGGCACTCATGGTAATCAGTATTCCAAGGCATCTTTTTACTCAACTAATCCTATTCAGTGTTCTCCTATGCAAGCAACTCAGTCTCAAAAACAATCTCAGATTTCAAAAAAATTGAAGTCAAATCTCAAAGCTTTCAAAAATTTGAAAAACGACACACCAAAAGCAAAAAGTGAACCCATTTAAACAGATAAGTCTACATAACCCCCTCCCCACACTTAAAATTTGCAGTGTCCTCAATGCAACAATCAAAACAATTAAGGAGTAATTGGGAAAAAGAGAAACTTCCCGGGTTATGTGACGAAATCTGTTCTGATCTGAGAGAGTATTCCAAGTATCGTGCTCGATCAAAGATCATAGATCGCTGTATCTACTACCAAAAAGAAAAAGTAAAAACGTAAAAACGAACAAAACAAAATAAACCAAACTAAAGCAATTAAAGAGTACTTAAAATCCTAAACAAACCAACAAAGATAAAAAGTTGTCCAAACAAACCAAACCACAAACAAAGCAAAATAAAATTGTCTTAAACAACCATATCGAATGAGGGATCAAAAGAGAGAGATCAATAAGGGCCACGAGGTTGGTTTTGCCAATCCTCGTAAGTCGGGTAACCGGGCGGTGCATCCTCAGAGTATGGCCAAAAATGTGATGGAGCATACGCTGTATTCGGTTGAATACCGAAATGGGAGGCCATCTGGTTCATCACTCCACTTTGCCAATTGGCTTGGTGAAGAGCCTCCACGGTGTTGTACTCCACATGTTGATGATGACGGCCATAAGATAACGACATCTCCGAGAGTCGGTTACTCAAGTCTTGGTAACCCGAATACGCCGTCCATTCCCCGGTTGTTTCTCCCGCACTCGTCCACTTGTTCCACCAGTCTCATGCGTGCTTCTTGCTTGATCCCTCGGTTGACTCCTCGTCCCATAAGCTTGAGGATTATGGATCCATGCATTATAATCCCTTCCGGTCATATGCTCAACCCTTGCTATACCCATGCCACGGAGTTGGTCCATGTCGATCAATCCCATCTCCCCAAGGTTCGTCATCGAGGCAATGGCACCCTCGGTTAAGATACCGAAGTGCTTGGCCAAGAGTGTCACGTACTGGCCACCAACCATTCGACTACCCTCTCGATAACCACCTCCTTTGGCAAGTTATACGGCGATAAGATACGGAGCATTCGGATATTTGTCATCCATGGTGAGTTGCTCAAGAAGCCATAGATCATAAACCGAAACTTTCTCCTCACTTGAAGCACGAGCATTTACCGCATGAATGAGCATACGGTGCAGAAGTCGATCTGAAGAAGCAAGAAAACCTTTCACCTTGAGATTACCACCATAGTCACCCTTACCTAGAATCACCCAAGCCAACCGAGGATCAAAACCATCCGGCCTTTTTGAAGTCACCCACATGTACTCCAGAATCCGGGAGCCTCAACCTCCTCTTGGGTATATATCCCCAAAGCAACAGCAAAGTCGACCAAAGATAGCGATCTCCACACTCCACCAAGTCGGAATGTCATGCATGATTGATGGAACTCCTCGAGGGCCTTGATTGCGTCGAAACGGAACGTGGCCATGAACTCAACAATAAGCTTGCGATAGAGGGTCTCGGAAATGTCGAAGACTCGCTCCCATGCATGGCAAATATAATACTCGCTGCTATCCTCGTCGTAAGCATGCTTCTCGAGTATCGCCTTGATGTTGTTTTCGACACTCATTGATCGAAGAAGGTTCCAGTCGACTCTCCTCGGTATTAGAACTTGACGGGCAAGAAGCCGGTTAACAGTATCCCGGTATTCCTCCCGCTTTGGAGCGTTCAAAGTTGGGTCATTCATGAAATAGGTGAAAACGTGCCCCCCATCCGGTAAACGGAAGTTGGTTACGGTGGAAGTTGACGAGCGGGTTCTTTGTCTCTACAAAATCCAAATACCATTGTCTTAGAAACTTTTGATTAATAAACATAAGACAAGGTTCATTCACATCAAAAACTTTACGAGACAAAACTTCCACGACTAACAAGTTCAAGTAGCAAATGTATACATGGAAAACCAAGATCAAAACACTTGAACTTTTAGTCCAACCTCAAATGCAATTAATCTAGCTATCTAAACAAGAATGGGGGATTTTGATGTCATCAAAATCCCCACACTTATCATCAAAGCACAATCACTAGATTAAACAATCAAAAAGCTTGCTAGGGTAAAATTTCAATCACAATATAGTGCATGCATCAATCAATAAGCTCTAACAATCAATGGTGTATCAAGAACAATGTCAAATCCATATAAGCACAAACACACCATTGATGGCCAACAAGATCCAAATCTTCCAAATCAAGCTAATCTCATGAAATTAAAGTTGGGAAACATACCTTAGTATGGTGAATGATGAAATTGAAGCTCAAGGAGGTCAGGTTTCGCAAAGACGTGGGAGGGGTTCGCGGCGCCTAAAAGAAATTAGGGTTGTGTGTTTGGAAAAAAATGAGCAAAAGAGGGTTAAAAACCCGTCTGCACTGGTTTAGCGTCGCCAAACTGGTATTTTCGCGTCGCCAAACAGGCGGTTTCTCGAAAAATAACCCTAGCTTTTAAAAGCTTGGCGTCGCGAAACGGCCCCCTCGCGTCGCGAGATTCGAAAAGTTTTACCTGTACCAAGCCTGACCAACCTTGCGTCGCCAAACTTGAAAACTGGCGATCGCGAAATGCCTTCTGTTTCCAACTTTTCAAAAATTCCATCGCACGTCGGATTTGCTCGATTTTGGTTCTTATTCCCTCCATATGGTTACCTAAGCAATATCAAACAAAAAGATTAACGAAAACACACACGAAAAACCTAAAAATGCAAAAAGAAAGAAAATGCTCGGGTTGCCTCCCGAGAAGCGCTTCATTTTTTAACGGTTCTAGAGCTTGACCCCTTTTCGGCTCATTTCTTGGCGCGTCGGGATGACAAGCCCCTCTTTTTCCGGTATTCCTTCTTTGAGGGTCCCGACCCATTGGTTGTTTGCTCCTTTTGACGTATTGGGTTCGGATAATCTTTCGTCTTCTTTCCACGTTCATGAGGGAGTAACGGGCGGTTCATGCTCTTCTTGTAGGCCAGAGAAGGATCTTCATACGGTTCATCAAGATGTGTGACTGGCTCTTCGTTAGGATCAAAGTAAATCCGGGTTTTCTCCATACCCCAAGCTCGTGACTTGATTTCGCATATCGGTATTTGCTTGAGCGGTGTGCAAGAAAGATCTCCCGAGGATTATCGGGATCTTCGTGTTCTGTGGAAGATTAGCTATGACGAAGTCCGTAGAGTAAACAAAGTTGCCAATGCGAATTGGGACTCCTTCCGCTATCCCCAACGGTTTGGTCATGTATCCATTCACTCCTCGGTATTGATAGTTTGTTGGAATGATCTTTTTGACTCCCATTTTTCTGCAATAACCAACAGGCATCATGTTAAGTGCGGCACCTGAATCTACTAAAGCAAGACCTTTAAATTTATGACAAGAAATAGGTAAGTTGTAACTCCCCGGATCATGCTTGATAGGTGCAATGTAGATGAGGTCATCCTCCGGTGCTTTTTCCTTCTCTTTCTCCTTGCCTTTATCCTCTTTCTTCGGTATCACGAACTCCGCGTATCCGCCTTGCTTTCCATCTTCCTCCTCATCATCACTTGAAGAAACGGGTTCTTTAAGTCCTAGATGTTCGAACGAAATGGTGAACCCCTCCGAGTCGTAATCCGTGGCATAATCGGGTTCACTACCACTATCGCTCTCCACATACTTCTTCGTGTAGATGTCCGTCCACTTCTTCTTTGATGGTTCTCCGGTCATCATGAGCATCGGTTTCGCATTCTCCACCTTCGGGTTGACTTGTGTTTGCGTTGGTAGTTCCCCTTGAGTCCTTTCACTTAGCATTTGTGAAACACGTCCAACCTGCAATTCCAAATTCTGGATAGTACTTTGGTGGTTACGTAAGTATGAACTTACCTCATCGTTTAGCTTCCTTTGGGCATCCATGAATTGGAGTATTCGGTCCTCGATAGAAACACGCGGCTCTCCATCCGGTCTTTGGTTTTGTTGATTTGGTGCAAAGAAACCGGGAGGTCTCGGAATGAAGTTACGATTATTGTTCCACCTCCCTTGGTAATCGCCTCGGTTGAGATAGTTTACCTCCTCGGGTGTCATCATTGGTCGGTTCGGGCAATCCTTAGTCAGGTGTGGTTCATTGCAACTCCTCGCATCCAACCCGCAAAGCATGAACAGATTTAATTAGTTCTTCGATTTTTCGTTCAAACTTTACCTGTTGGTTTTTCATTGCGGCTAGTTCATCGGATGGATCGAAGTCGGTTGAGATTTTTCCGGCCATCCTCGGATTTGCAAGCGCTTGTCCGTACTCCAGTCTATGTTGTGTATGAGCATGTCTTCGAGAAGTTTGTATCCTTCCGTGGGTGTTTTGTACATAAAGACACCTCCGGCAGATGAATCCAATGTAGCTCGTGAAGAATAAGCAAGTCCACTATAGAAAGTTTGGACTTGTTCACTCTTATTCAATCCGTGACTTGGGCACGAATTTAGAAGGTGCTTGAAACGTTCCCATGCTTCGGATATGGTCTCCCCGTCATTTTGTTGGAAGGATTGGATCTCGGCTCTTAACTTGTCGATCTTAGACGGTGGAAAGAATCGAGAAAGGAACTTTGAACGAAGTCCTTCCCAAGTAGTGATCGAGCTTGGCTCTAACGAGCGCAACCAAGCTCTAGCTTCTCCGGTAAGTGTGAGAGGAAAGACTCGGAGACGAATTGCATCATCTCGGTCTTCCTCCGTTTTGAACAGATCGCATATATCCACGAAGTTTTCCATATGTACGATAGGATTGCTATCGTTTTTCCCGTCGAAGGTAAGGTCCTTGATCATTTGAAGGAGCTTCCCCGGGATCTCCTTGTTTAGGTCCGGCTTCGTGATCGGATTGGTGGGTATGGTCGGAGCGGCTCTCCTGGTGGTCCACATTAGTGCCTCGTCTCCCATCTCAAAAATCAAAGCTCTCGGGCGAACTTTGTTGGCTTTCGACTTCTTTTATTTCTTTTTCTGAATTCTCTCTCCGGCTCCTCAAATGGCTCTAACAAGTCTGCCGTGACTGAAATCACAACAAACGGTTACAGGCAACTTGCGGAAAACAAAGAGATAAAACTATAAGTAACTAATTAAACTAGAAAGCGAAAAACTTGCAAGGGAAAGAATCCCTCACAAGGATCGATTAACAAAACTAATAAAGACTAAAATCTAACAACTACCGTTCCCCGACAGCGGCGCCAAAAACTTGATGCGGTAATTATTATATATAAAAAGCGGAACAAGTTTTAACCTCTAATGCCTAGCCACTGTCTTACCACATATACAGGCAAGCGTACCTGATCGTGAGTAATATAGTGTAGGAAAGTCCAGGTATCATATCTACCACTGGGAACGGTCAAGTTATCGTAGATTATTAATCTAAATTAGTTTAATTAACCTAAAGCTTTTGGGGGGAGTTTTTATGAAAAAGGTTTTAATACTAAAAAGACAACTAAATTAACTATGAACTAAGAAAGCGATTAAAAGATTGATTAAGAACTATATGAAGGAAAACAGTAGCACTTATCATGGTATAGTGAATCCCCAAGTGGATGATTTAAATAGGCCAAAGGTTTGGTTGTTTTGGTTATTGTAGGAATTTAAGTCTAGGACACCCTAACATATGATGACTATGGCTATTAACTAGGTCTTGATCCTCCTAGTCCCAATACATAGATTATTTGTCAGACAATCTAGCACCGGTAACCCAATCCTATCTCTATTGCATGGTATTCTACTATCTGGTCGCTCTCGGTCTGAGTAACCACTTAACACAACTCTCCGGGATGAAGGGTAGGTCAAGGGAGATTGATTATCCTTACGGAGTCTATCTATTTAGGTCAAAACAGATACACCCAATCAACGATTTCAATTAGCCAAACAATAGGAATCAAATCGGAACCATAACGCACATTCAATCAACCAAAAACAAACCAATAAACATTAAATTACGAAATCATCATCCACAATGGTTCATCGACCATGACAAGTACCACTATTAAAAGACTACTCACTAATCATAATGAAAACAGAAAAAACGATAGTAGACACAGACATGATACCGACAGTACAACGACGTATGATCGAAGATCGAACCCCGCAGCGTATCGGCACCACTCTGACTTTCACTCTCTACTCTATCGTTCCCCTCGTCTCTGCTTCGTCTCTTCTGGACTGAAGGAGGAGGCTGGTATTTAAAAGGGGCGTCCAGGGGTCATTTCGCGTTCGCCAGACGGCGGTCTCGCGGCGCGAGCCACTTAGGTCAAACTCTAGATTTCCTCGTTATCGAACCTAGCGGCGCCAAACTTGAAAACTCGCGATCGCCAGATGGCTACTGGATTGATGTTGTGCATTTTTCACGTTTTCTCGCCTTTTTCGTACTTTTCCGTTCTTACGGCCTCCAAATCCTATAAAAGCAATAATAAGCTCATTTGGTGAGTGAAATGATCATAAACGGGTGAGAAATGGGGTAAAGTCATACAATTAAGCTTAACCAAAACATGTATAATTTGGTGTTATCACCCCCGAAGATAATGTTTGGTTCCACGTTATCCCAAACACACCCTTATGCCCACATCTCATGACTCAAGAATCCACTTTGAGAGGTGTGTGGTGCTTTACTCCATCTTTCAAAGGAAGCCATTCAATGTGAGTGCTCTTATTAACAAAATCATAAAGGCGTGCATCCCGAAAGCCAAGGGAAGTTTTTGGCATTCGGGGTTGATTCATGCCTTGATGACAAAAGCTAAGGTGCAAAGCTTTGCGGGTGAGGAGATTGTGCCTAAGAAGGCAGTTATCGATCAGTTGGCGTTGGATTGGATCATGAAGGTGGATAAGAAAGCTGCTAGAGAAGCCGCTTTGACTAACCCTGCAGGTGCTTCCAGCAGTACTGCAGCACCAAGGCAGAGCACTCTGGACACCGCGGCTATTGCTTTGTTGGTTAAGATGATGGAAGACAATCATCAAAAGCTTATAGACAAGCTTAATGATCAAGAGAGCTACTGGGAGGAGAAGTTAAGTAATCAGAAGGAGGAGATGGAGTTGGCAATGGAAGAAATGGAGAAGGGCATGAAGAGGAGAGTTAAGAGGCAAGAGAGGCTGATGCGCGCGATGAGGAAGAAATCTGCCATGTACCGATAGTGGGTACAACAGCGGGCAGAGGTGAGAGATGGAGAATGGGGGAAAGATCACTTAGAGGCATCCACACGACTACCCGCCTATCTGGTTGCACCTGTAGCCTTAAACACCTTCCCTTTCCCTCCATCAGAACATCATCCTGCATCTGCACGAGCTCAATCGGATAGGCGGGTAGTCGTGTGGATGCCTCTAAGTGATCTTTCTCCCATTCTCCATCTCTCACCTCTGCCTGTTGTTGTACCCACTGTCGGTACAAGCCAGATTCCTTCCTCATCGTGCGCATCATCCTCTCTTGCCTCTTAACTCTCCTCTTCATGCCCTTCTCCATTTCTTCCATGGCCAGCTCCATCTCCTCCTTCTGATTACTTAACTTCTCCTCCCAGTAGCTCTCTTGATCATCAAGCTTATCCATAAGCTTCTTGGGCTAGTTTACTGCTAGTTTTCAGCAACCAACGCTAGTTTTATCATGAGTTAACTAGCGGTAAACTAGCCCAAATTTCTGAAACTCACTCGGATCTCCAAACTCACAATGAAAATTGCCCGGTCACTGTTTTGCCCACTACATCTTCATTTTAGCCAAGGTACAAAATAGCGTAAGGCGTGGCGTGGCGGCGAGGTGAAGCCTTAAGTTTTACGAGATATGCGAGGACGCGGCGTTTCTTAAGGCGTGAACCAAGGCGGCAAATTAATTAATCATATATATATATATATATATTATACATGTAAATACATGTTTTCTTTTAAAGACAACAAAAAAATGTTGAATAAGGCTACAAGAAATATAAAACATACAAAGAAAAAGTTAAATACTTCCGGTGACTTTTAGTTTTTCACCCTAAAGCAATTGCAGATATAAAAAATACATTTAAAAAAATAGCGATGTCTTAGAAAAATCATACGATATATCGTGATATATCGCGTCTCAAGCCGCCATGGCGTGAGCCACACCTTACACAAACGCTATGGCCTGTTTCGTAACGACAGAGACGCACCTCACACCATATCGCGATATATCGCACGCCATGGTGTGCTTTTTCGAAAACTGGTTTTAGCTCCAATTTTGCTTCCTAAAGAGAATCTATAACTTAAACCTAAAAAATATCATATTTTTTCTATTTCTCTTTAAAGATCATTTTTGTACAAGCTTCAATTAAACTGTTAGGAACACACTTCTTTTGCTTGGATACCGGACAAAACAACATAGAAAGCGATACAAGAATAATGCCAAAAATGACGTTATCAATAATAAACAACAAGATACACACATCCTAAGTTATGTAGACCTATGGTGGCTTTTGTTGCAACATTCCTTTAGACCTCTTCGGTCGCGACACTTGCTTTCTTTCTACAATGCACCCAAACATGGTAAAAAAATTGGATGGTGCATTAAAACACGTTACACCGTTAAACTAATAGCTATAAAAATACACATGTTACATAATAATATGGCATTATACTCCAAAAAACCGATAACCATCAAAAGATCAAGGAGGCAAAGAATACAATCAACCACGAATGAGCATGGAGAAGTATCCCTCTCACCTCTACATTGGTAGGGTACACTTTTAATAATACAATATATAGTAAATTACCCGTTGGTCCCGGGTGGTTCCTACCCATTAGCAAGTCTCGTCCTTAAACTTCATTCATTATATGGTAGGTATGTGGTTAACATTTTGTATGGTATTTGGTCCTTCTAACTAACTCTAGTTTAAGAAGTTCGTTAACTAACAGACGTTTTGGTATATTTACTCTTTTTGTTTTTTATTTTTCATTTTTGTTTTATTAGATTTTGTTCGGTCTTTTCAAAACTCTAATACACCTACCTTATTTGACCCTCTCTCCTTACTCTTTATCATGAAGACAACCCCACTCCCTCCCTCTTTCATTCTCCTTGTCTCGCAATATGGATCCAAATCCGAACAAAAACAAACCCAATGACAAATACCAAATCCAAGAACCATCTACTAAGATCAAAACCCTAACTTAAATTCCAAAATTGAAAATTAAGATCACCCGATGTCAAATGTTTAAATCAAAAGTTTAAATGTATAACCTAGATCAAATGAAAACAAGGTTATTAGTTCCATTTCGTTATCCAAAAAAGGTTTTGTTCTATTTACAGGTTTGATCGTTGGAGAAGAAGATGAGGTTTATCTCTATTAGAGACCCACATCGGCTAGACTTTGACCAAATTTTCACTATATATGTTGGAACGCCCATTCTCTTCTCAATGGCTCTTTTGAAGATTAATCTACAGTTTATACTCTTCGTCCAACTCCACCTACCACCAAGAAATCAAGGCATGACCTAAAAATCAAGATCATAGTCATAATAGCGAGTTTGTGTGTTCGTACATGTATGAGTGTTTATCTTTACTTACTTTAATATTTGTTTTTTATGAAGATTTTTATGCATATTGAGGGACTTCAAATTATAACTAAACAGTTAAAAATTGGGAAGAATGTTTTTCATCAAGGAATCTATGAATCTAGATTTAAAAAATAGCAAAATTAGGTTTTATTCTTTACAATACAAAATCTATAAAACAAAAACTTAAAGAACAGTTTCTGATTTACAACACGACATTCGTATAATGAAAACTTATACCTAAGAAATGGAAACAAAAAACTTAATACGGGTTTTGTTCTTGGCTTGAACAAAAGGAATATAGTGACGTTCTCTGGCAAGGGGGTCACGAACAACTCATGGACGAACGTGACGTTCATTACTCCATTTCTTCTAGGCATGTGGAAGCAGAAGCATTTATACAGTGAAACCATGTGAAGTAAACAAACCTTTCATTTTGACATAAATGAATCCATATCATAACAAAGTTGTACTTTCAAACCTAACACCTGAAAATCAATCGAAACAGAAGCATATACGGTATGGCGGGATGAAGAGAGCGTTTACCTGTAAATAGCCATTCAAGTTTTGATGAAGAGCATATCATGGTTTTGATGATAGGATTGAGATTGATCTATGACACTATATCAATCAATAAAGGGGTTATGAAAGCGTTAACAGCCTAGTGGTCGGTAACATCCTTGGGAGGGATTGTGGATGGCATCCCTGTCTATCCAGGTTCTATTTATGGAGTGAACATGTGGCGATACCCTGACATGGGTTAGCTTTCAGGTTCAGGGTCGCCAATGATTAGTTGGATGCCAGTATGGATTCCAAATACCTTGTCGACTTCGTTTTGGAACGTGTACATGCGTTATCTACCGTTAAAAATAATCAATAAAGAGGGTTTGGCTTTGGTATTTCATGTATTTAGCTCATTATTTTATTAAAATATTCGCTACATCTAATATGACACTTTATTTCTAGTTTCTAAACATTTAATTCAAATATTCTTATCCATAAATATAAAAAAAATAAAGTTCTCTCATAGACAATTATTTCTTTCTACTTTCCCCGTCTTAAATAAAGTTTTGGAAATTGAAGCCAAAGAACTAGTCCAATATTTCCTTTTTCTGTTTTTTGGACTTTTGGAGTGTTGTAAAATGTAATTGTTGTCACATTATTATTTTTTCATAAAAGTAAAAAAAAAAAAAAAAAAGGAAATATCTTTGTTTGTTTTTGTGAGTAAAAGTTAGTAATGGCAGTTCATGTTATGATTCAGCAATGAATTGAAGCAGTCAGACATGATGAATTCAGATCCAAATAATTGAATGCATCTGAATTTAAACTAGCCATTCATTTCATTATTTTCCCAATATTACAGGATCTTCTTAATCTTCTTCCATTCAGCAACTTAATTGAAGCTTTTTTCTTCTTCTTTAATGGCTGAAAACCCTCAATTTAGCTTCAACTTCAATACATCTCCACCGATTTCATTCTTGTTGTTCAATAATTTACAATTTTTTTTTACTTATTTCGAAATGTTTCCATCGGTGATTAATTCATCGGTCCATGATCGGAGATTAAATTCAGTTATCTTCCGTTAAGTTCCATTGATCTTGACAGTACCATTGGAGCGTCGGAGCTTGATCGTCGGAGAAGAAGTTGCAGGATTCGTCTCCGCTGAAGAAATTGTGTTCTTCGATCTTCACAAACTGAGGCTGGTAAGCCTTCTGTGCATCTCCCATTATCGCCTTCGATTCCGGGAGCTGGTGGCAGTTCATCACCACGGCCGCCATGTTCGAACTGTTGTTATCTTCGTTCAGAATCGCACTCGAATCGCTGTCCGAAGATCCATCTTTGAAATCCGGAAAATACGCCGTCGTCGCCACCATCTGTTCGTACACCGTCTCCGGCGACTTCGCCTTATCGCCACCGGTCTCTTCCTTCACCGGAACTGCCATCTCTTCGTCTTCGCCGTATAACTTTGATTTCAGTTCCCTAATCTGAAAATTATTCACATACTGAGAGCATTAGATTTTCTCTAGCTTCAAATATTTTTACAATCTCTTTCTTTCTTTTCTCTATTTTAGCATAAAAGATACCATAGCTGTTAAAGCACAAAATTACTAAAATTCTGTGTTTTTTTCTTTTTTAGCATAACTATTGGATTACAAAACTGGTAAAAAAAAAATTCTATTTTAACATAGTTGTTGGACCACAAAACTGCTAAAATCCCGTGTTTTTTTTCTATTTTAGCATACGTGTTATACCACAAAATTGCTAAAATTCCGTGTTTTTTCTATTGTAGCAGAGTTTGTTAAACCCTAACACTGTTTGAGTAGCAATTCGTTATCGTGTTTAAGCGAATCGTAGTTGCTTTTAAGCGAATCGAAGTTGTTTTTCAGGACGCCGTAGTCGCGTTCCAGCTGCTTCGTCTTCCACCGTGCACGGCGGTTCTGGAACCAGACGGCGACCTGCCGCGGTTGCAGGCCGAGCTCCTGAGCGAGCTTCACTTTTCTCTCCGGTTCCAATTTGTTCTCCATCTCGAAGTTCTTCTCCAACGCCTTCACCTGATCTACACTCAACCGCCGTTTCTTCTCCGAGATCTGGCCGCCGGCGGACTCCTCACCGCCACCACCACCACCACCGCCACCGTCTTCATCCAAACCTTCCATTAACATCGACTGAAACTCTCTCGTGTATCCTAAGGACTACTTCACTTCTTCTTCTACACACAATAAAATCAAATCACAATCTCAATTTCAATTTCAATTTCAATTGAACAAAAATCTGAATCTAGGTTTACCTAAAGTTGAGCACATCGGTAGCAAACTGGCCATGGATTCTCCGAGCTTCGAATGTTAACGAATTTAAGAATTACGGTAAACGATGAAAAAAGACAGAGAGATTTCGATTGTTTTGTTTTAATTGCAAGCAGAGATTCTACTTGAAACGACTTCCATGGTGAAAATGGCGGTGGTTTGAGTGATGATGATGATGATAGGTTGAGAGAGTGACCGTCTCCTCCTCCATCTTTCTTCTTCTCCATTTTGGTAATTGAAGCAAAATTAAGAAGCAAAAAGGATACAGAATTGAAGGTCACAATACAGAAGGTGCAACATTATAGTTGCAGGTTTCATGGAGTATTCATGGAGAGAGAGAGAGAGAAGAAGAAGAAGAAGAAGAAGAAGAAGAAGAGAGAGATGGTTTTTGAGACCAGCTGTCCTTGACGCTTTCCCTTTCTTTATATAAACTCAACCTTTGTCCAGTGGTGTGGTTAAATATCTAACTACGGTCAGTCACTTTACTCTATAGTTTTCTGTATGCTTTGCTAATTGCTATACACATGTATCTTTGTTCGGGAAGGTTCAAACGAGAAGCATCTTAATTTAAGAAAAAGTGATGAGCCATTTCAGTTACTCATTTTGCGGTTATGGTGGACGTGATCACGAAGGATTCACACGATTCATGAAAGGTAGAGATTATTAAAGGGGACCGGTCAAACCGCCTTTGTTGACCAAGATGAGTGGTTGAGATTAGTCCTCGCGTTTTCTTAAAAAGTTATAGTTTTCGTATGAACCTCCCTCTATCTCTTAAACCAGTTTTTAAACAGTTAAATATTGGCCGATAAGAGCATCCACAGTGGTGGAACATTCAAGAACCTCACTTACCATATTTTTCCCTACCAAAAACCTCTTTAAAACTCTACAATAGAAGTTCTTACAAAAACCTCACTTCCCTCTTCTTATTTATAATATAATTTTTATTTATGTAAACTATTATATAATAGAAAATGAAACTACTACAAGAACTTGGGTTCTTGTTCAAACACACGGGTTCCAATAAGAACCTGTGACTGGACAAGAACATCTGTCTCATAGTGGAGGTTCTTGTTAAAACCTCATGAAGAACCTCACGAAGAACCATCGTTGTGGATGCTCTAAGGTAGCTGATGACTGATAAGGTAGCTGATGAATAAGATGCGTTTACCAAAAACTAGGTGATAAGGTAGGTTATTTTATTTTTGTAAACAACAGATAATGTTATGACTGTAAAATGACAGAAAAAAAAAGACATGTTTAAAAATTAGTAATGTAAAAAATAAAAGGTTATATTTGGAACAAAAATAATAAAATGTGTCATAATTACAATAAGTCACCAAAACGTTACTCAAAGTAGTTTTTCAAAAAGCTAGCTTATGGTTCATCCAACATGTAATTAGTGTTCATGGTCATTAGTTTTGTGGCTTTACTATATTTTGAACAAAAGATTGATATCGACGATCCTAACTGATTTATAAGTATATGTTTATTTCGAAATATGGAGGTATATATCTGGCTCATTCAACGGTTATGGCTATGGGGACATTCGGTTGTGGTTGTGGAAGCCTTCCGGGGCTCGAACCCAAAACCATTCAGTTTTGGACAAACACCAATCCCACCATAGACTGGTCTGCTTAAGGTCGCACAGTAGCAAGTGCCACCGTATTATTTGTTCGACGAAGGGTAAAAATATTTGATTTTGTGAAGGTGTAAGCGTATGGTTTGGGGAGTGCTACCAGATTATTTTCGAAACTCCAAGGGATGCACCAAAAAACCAAAAAAAATCTTTTGAAATCAACCAAAGCACCAAAAAATTCTCTCAAAACCAACCGAGAAATCGAAAAACTCTCTAAACCAACCAAAAACTTATCTCCAACCCAATCAAAAAATTCTCTCTATTCAACAAAAACCAAAAAAAAACTCCATCGAGTTCAACAAAAGGAAACTTAAAATTTTTCTCAAAATCAACCAAAAATTTAAAAAAGAAATCTCTGAAAATCAATCAAAACCTTAATTATGTGTTGTCACCGATTAAAGAATATCCTGAGTTCGTTTCTGACCCCCACCTATTACCAGCTACGAATTTAGTATAATGTACAAGATAAAACATAATATACATCATTGTTTCATTGAAGAGGTGTTTTAAAACGTCATAAATAAATACTTAATTGTACTTGGGTTGGATCAGGTTTGATTTTTTCAATATACAAGATAAATAAGGTTTTAAGATGTTTTATTATTTGATATTTTTGTATACTGTTTTTAAAGAAATTAGGAAAATGTACAAATGACGTTTAAAATTGTGGATTAATTGGTTAAAATTGGATCATATATTGTATTGATCTAAGACGTCTCATAGCATAAAGACTTTGAACAATCAATCTTTCATGGCTTATCAGTGCCATATTAGCTTTTCACTTTTCTACTCTCATATCCTCACCTTACCCTTAAGTCTCGTATCACCAACTTTTCTTACCCTCTACCTTCTTTAACTATTTTATATATAAATAAAGATAGAGAAAGAGAGAAAGAAGAAGAGACCTCTACCTGCATAAGTAACCCGCCCACCCCCGTATCACACAACCCGCCTTACCTACTGAGCTGGAACGCCTACCCGCAGTGGTACCCGATTGTGGTACGCATAGCCTAATATGATTCAATGGATGAAATTGATCTTTTAGATTAATAGGTTGTCCAATGTTAATTGGATCTAATAAAAAGATAAAATTTAACATCCAATGGATGACTAGATGTCTTGTGAAAGTTTTCACCTAAATCTAGGGGTGGACCTATCAATGGCTAGCAGGGTCCGCTACACCTCCTAATAATTAATTTTTACGTTTAGAATTTATTTTTGTGCACATGTTAAATTTTGAGAGTGTTACAGGATACAAAAAAAAATTAAAGATACATCAATCAAACAATCGAAAAAACCCAACAAGATCAATCAAAAACCAAAATCTAAATCAATCAAAAAAGTTAGAAATCTATCAAAACGATAGAATTATGCTAAAAATACATTGAACCACTTTATAAATACAAACCTGAAAACTATATTATCTAAATATATATAATTTGCAAATGATGACCAACTTAGTTGGTCTGATATATGGGTTATAGATTCCATATGGTGAAGGTCAGGAGTTCAACTCCTACTGGGCTCCATTGTGGGGATTTTATTTAAACGGGTGTTGGGTTCGAATCTCAGTTGATGGCTTTGAGCCCTTTAAATGGAAACTAGATGGCTAAGTGGGGGTGGTTATTCTCCTTGGAGAGGTTTCGTACTCGAAGCATCGTAACTTGATGCCATAATAGCACGATAATACTCTGTTACACCAACATGCCATTCAAAATAATATATTGAATTTCATGAAAATTTCAAATTAACTTTAGGATGCATTTAATTAGTTTTAAAAAAGTCATGGATACTTGTTCATTGTGATTAGATTTATTTTAAGATATATTTCATATCAAAGATAAGAGGGTTTTATAAAATATGGGGTCTCACCATCAGATATTATTTTTTTTCTTTATAATAAAATAATAAAGAGAAAATAAAATGATAGGAGGGCGGGGTTAGAATCGGAAAAGGGTGGAGGATGTGGAAGATATGGGTGGCGTCAGCGTATCCCCTTTGCCACCATGCGGTGGCCGTTTGCCCTATCGAGTCGTCACAATTACCAAAATTACCCCCTCTATATATCTCTTCTTGTTTGGATGCTTTTTTGTCATTAAATATTACTTTAATACTCGATTAGGCTATCTTTATTTGTAGAAAAGTGTTTTTATTTTTATAGAAAATGTTTTCAAAAATAATGTTGAGTTTTCATTTTTAGTTTTCTATGAAAATTTTAGAAAACCTGTTTAATTGAAATGATGGAGTTTTCATTTTCCACTTTTAGAAAATTAGAAAATTTGTTTAGTTGTGCATTTTCCATCACTTTTCATTTTTCATTTTTTCAAATATTGCACCGGCGGCGGTGGTGGTGGGCACATCGGCGGCGGTGGCCTTCACGGCGGTGGTGGTGGTGGCCTCGGCGTCGACGGCGGGGGCCTCGACAACGATGGCGATGGCCTCGACGACGACAGCGGTGGTCGCGGTGGCCTCAGCGACGATGGCGGTGGCCTCGACGGCGATGGCGGTGTTCTCGGCGGCGACGAAGGTGGTGACGGTGGACACGACGGTGGCGGCGGTCGGCGACGAGAAGGAGACGGCAATTGAAAGTGAAAATGAAAAATGAAAATGAGAATTGGAAAACTATAAAAAGTAGTTTTCTAGTTCAAGTGTAAATTTTGAAAATGAAAATTTTGTTTTCTTGGAAAAATTATTCTAAATTGAATCAAGTAAACAAGTTTTTTGATTTTTCATTTTTCGTAGAAATTTGTTCTAAAAAATAGAATTTTTTTCAAAAGTATACATAGCCTTAATATTCGAAAGAGGTTGTCGCAACAGTCGTTATTGTGCGTCCTGCCTCGATCCTGGCTTAAGGATTGTGTCTTACGTCACGTTACGCCTAGGGCATGCCATGGTGTAATGCTTTGTTTTCGTAACGTGATATTTGATTTAATTATCTTTTTAATATCTTATATGTTAGTTTTTAATATATATATATAACTTAATTAAAATTGTTTATTATCAACGATTCATTAAGTAATAGTAGGAAAACTTACATTTATATATGATATTATATATGATAAAGAGATTTGTCTCTATAAGTCACGTCGTCATGATTTCGCTGTGGTTTTCAAAGCTTGAGACTTGGCCCTACCACCACATCACGCTTCATTCTATTTAGAATCTTGTATTAGAGTGAATAACGTTCATGGTTTGCTTGAAATTTTGATTACATTTTTTAAATAAAATATCCGTATTCATAGGTTTTTAATTTTTAATTTTTCATAACATTCAAAACATTTGCAATAAATTACTTAAAATAAAGAAAACTAAGGATTTTAAGTATGTTTTTTTTGGTTTAATGGATTTTTTAAAGCAAATAAAAAATAGAAAAGAGAGTAGAAAAAATATCCAACCTTGAAGATCGTTATAATGCGAGAGAAATATTAATTTACCAAATGAAAAATATTATAATAATATAATTAGTGATGTAATTATAAAAATTAAGAATTTAGTTCGAATTGAATATTTTCTTTAATAGAGATCTTAAAATTTTATTCCCTATTTTAAAGAAATTTAAAAAAAAAATGTTAGAATCTTAAAGTTTTATTCAGAAGTTAACATTTCGGTTAACAACCATTATAAAACACAAATCAATTTTTAAAACACAAATTATGCCTACCTCAGTTGGTCTTCCTAAGGATGATAACATCATGCGAGGGGCTATGGATGTCATCCCAGTCTACCTGGGTTCGAATTCAAGGGAAGTCAATTTAAGGGCATGAGGAGAACTCAGTCATTTGGCTAGTCTAGTCATAGACTAGGTTACCTCCCAGCCCAGTCAAAAATTGTGGTTGAGCTCTAGGTCTAGCGTAAGCTGGGCCGGGACAGCGGCGGATTAGTAGACTACCCGTTGATGCCTGATACCGCTGTGGAGGCTTGCGTGCGTGTGTGTGTTTGTGATAGTCGTTCGTTGGTTCGATGCCAATATACCTTTAAAAAAAATCAAATTTTAAAACAAACTACATAAACCAAAAGTGTGATTTCCACTAAAACTAATTATGATTCACATTTTCTTAAATTTCTTTATTGAAAATATTTTGTACATCACAAACTAATTTTTTTAGCTAAAGTATATATTTGACAAAAGAAGAGTTACTCGTTAATCTATTAAATTTACATAATGACTCTTGTATTATAAAGCGAAAGCTTAGAAAAACAAATGAAGTAAAATAAATTTTACATATTTCTTAAGTTTAGCATTGGAATATACAAATAAAATATTATAAGTTAATTGTGGTTAAATGAAATCATTAGATTTAAATTTATTCATTATGATATGTAAGTTTTTGGGTATGAAAAACATAATAATGGTTTAAAAGTTAAAATATTGTGAGGTAAAACTACTACAAAAACAGTATTAGCGACGACTTTAAACAACAAATAGTTGAATAGATATAATAATCAAATTATTATAATAATTCAAAGATTTCATAATGTTTGTGGAAAAGAAAAGGTTAATATATTTCAACGTTTTGTATTTTTTGTGACAACAAGATTTCTTTTTGTAATTGCTCATATAATTATATATTATACTTGTAGAATTTGAGACGTTTTTTTAATTGCTTGATAATGGTGTTTCTATTTAGGGATGGTAAAAATACTTAAACCCAATGGGAATTCTCGAACTCGAAGCTTTTGGGACGCGATTGGGCCGGGTAAATGGTTATGAGACTGGATAAGGATTTACTTAAAAAATATTCGTGAGTTTGGGACGGTTATGGTCTCTAGTCAATATAGCCTTCCAAACTCTTCTTTTAGCACCCCATCGCCCACCGAATAGTGTTGTCTCCTTTCCTTCTCCGATATTCTTCCGGAACGACCTCAATAAAGCTATTACTTTACTATCCAATTCCATTCCAATTTGGATAATGTTTTTCCACGTTGTACTTGCATCAATACAAACATCATTCCCGGATAGCCCCTCCTCCCCCCCCCCCCCCCCCCCCCCCCCTATAGACTTTTGATAATTTTTAACCCAAAAAGCATCCTTTTCGGTGAGGTAACCCCACCACCATTTTCCCAATAAGCCCAAGTTTGCCGATTTCAAACTTCCAATATTTAACCCCCCCCCCCCCTCCTCCCCTACCTTTGAGAAGAAAAAAATTACCGAGCTTTTCCACTTTACCCATTCCAAACCTCTCACATGTAGATATCTTATTTTGTTATCGTTTTAGTCATTTATAGTGATCATGATTGTATTTGTTGATGTTTATAGACGTTGTTTGTAATTTTTTTAAATTAGGGGGACCAAATGTGTACTCTACTTTTAAAAATCAACAAAAATACAAAGAATGTATGTGTATACGTGTGTGTATGTATAAAAATAACATTTATAAATTAATCTAATCAGTAAAAGTGTTCAATCTGATTCCAAACAAGATTATATATTACCAATATTAAGAAGTCATACGATATGTGATTATGAACATAGTTTTATCACTATAAAATGCAACTCATTTTATTCAAAAAGTATAAAAGGGAAGAAAAAAAACTTATACCATGGGTAAAATCCTCAAGTTACTCTAAAAGCATGTTATTCAACTTCTTCATGCCTAGGCATGATATGCACGTTTCATCCTTGCATTTGGCAATATCATCTAGAAGTCACATAAAGTTTATTTGGCTCTAAAGTCCTTGCACTATTGTGTTGATTTTTGATTGAAAATGGCACAATCATGTGAAGCTCAAAATATGAAAGTTGTCAGTCCTTCGCTTATTCTTTTGCAGCACCTTTAATTGCCTTCGTCTGATCTTAGACAAGTGAACAATGATCAAACTACCACATCAAGTGAAAGTTTTCTAGGATTTTTCATGTCAAGAAACGTTTATTTCTTTCATATATGATTGAAACTCACCATTTAAGGCTTATATATAGTGTTGGCACGTGTTTACTAGTAATCATCTCAAAGATTTATAGTTCCATTTTGGTTCATAATTAGGCACACCTCTTTATTTATCGTGTTAGGAAATAAGCATCGAGCATACCTTTTGTTCCCATAGGTACATCTACTTAATCACCATTTAATGTTAAAAGTCTTTGATTGGGATTTGGGAGCTCTAATCACTTATCCTTTTCTTAAAATGTACTTTTGTCTTGTTATATCTTACTAAATTTTGTTATCTTTATTAAGTTGCAATTAACTACAGAAATACATTTTTGCCTCGCATCAGCTACTACTATGAAGCTACTTTTTGTTACAACACAAACTCAAATTACTTACAATTGCGAATAGATATAAGTAACAAAAAAAACATAATTAACATACACATCATTAGAGAAATAAAGAAAAATCATAAAAGATGCTTTAAGCATGTTGTAACAACTCTTTATACCAAAGTTATAAATGATATAAGAAAATTACTATTTAGTCATATAACCCTTTCCATTTCACTCGAAAGCAAGGGACACTTTTAGACCCCTTTGCCTTTACAATCTCAGCCAATAGATGTGGACAAATGTTATCTTATCACTTAGAACTCAAAATAAAAAAATAAAAAAACTCAATTATAGAGAGCGAACGAAGGATCTGGTAGGTTAAAATACTATAAAATAACATTAAAAACCGGTAAAAATATGTACACATTTCCCCATTATTTCATCCATGGAAGGGAACTTTCATAGGGCAACTCACAAATTTAATTCAAAGATCATACAATGAAATCAATTTAGTTTTACACAGTAGTCACTTTGCATACTTAGATACCATAATCAATATATCATACATGTAAAGTTTTTTGATCTCAAATCGATGTGCTTGACAACCCTGTCTTGTCTTTAACGGGAGTGAATTTAGTCGGTCATGAGCTACGCATACGACCATCGATTAGTATCAAAATCACTTTTTAACAGATCGATATGAAAGTTAAATGTGAAATTGAGAATAAATGTACTTCACATGTAGGAAAAAGAGTAATGAAAAGAAACAAACATAGAGGGCACAAAGAAAGTAGTTGGTGCAATTTGAAAAGTGATTAGGGGACCCTTTGGAGGTTTTCTAAATGTTCACACCACGTGTGACATACAAACATACCCCACACAAGAAAAAGGAAAAAACTCTTGTGCTCATGATTTTGGACTACATAATATTTATGTAAAGTTTTAGATATAAAAATTTAAAATTATAGTTTAAATTAAAAGTTAATTGATAAAATACATTTAAACATAAAATAAGTTAAAGTACTATGATATAGTAAAGATGAAAAATTGTACCAGAAAAAAAAAAGTTATTGTGAGAAATGTAAAAGAAATCTTAAAAAAGATCTAGATCCTTGATATTTTAAATATGTTAAATTTATGAATTATGCTTTTAAAAAATTTGATCTACGTCTTATTAATTTGGATCTTCAATCATAATTGATTCAAGAAAAGACATCCCTACTTACCCTTCTTACCAGAACTTAACCGATATAACAAAATACTTCATAAATCTAGGACTTCTTTTTTTTTTAGTCGAAGTTGTATTGATTTTCCTTTCTAGATTTATGATAAATTTTTATATTCACCTTTTATTGCGTACATACATAACTGATATTATCATATTCTTCGTCATGGTTCGTTACACTTTACACACACACACACACATATACGGTCATAGGGTCAGGCTCAAATAAAAATTTAAATTTCATTTGCGAACGTGAGGACAGCCGAGAGCCCGCCACTTGACATATTCACTATAAATAATTAATCATGTATTATTCAGACGTCCGCACATTCGCAATCAAATTTGAGTTTTCATTTGAACCTGGCCCTAGGTTGGAGTTCATTTGTTAACCAAACAAGTTGTTTTAACCATGTTAACCAATTTTCCACCCTACATTGATTTAAATCAATGACACCCATTCATAAATTTAGTAATAAACTTCCTAAGCTATAACCGAACACTAACTACCACAAAGAACGAAAATAACCAAACGGCAATTTAGATTGATGGAAAATGGGTTAACATGGTTAGCAGAACTTTTTCGGTTAACGAAAGAAGAACCCACCTATCTCTCTTTACATATGTGTATATATAGTTATATACACGTATACGAGACTTAAAAAACTAATCTATATATCTATAAAAGTAGGATGTTGGAAGAATGAGGTGGCAACCTATCTATTGAGAATATGCCTATAGGAATTTTCTCATTTTTTTGAGTTTTTTTTTATATCAAATATATTAAAGACTATTTTACCCCTAAATGTAAATTATATGTTTTATTATAAGAAGAACTATTTGGTAAATTTACTTACAATTTAATTAGCTTTAACCTACAATTTAATTAGCCTTAACTTTCACATTATTTAAATTCTTAAAGACATTTATTTTACCTCTTCATATTCAGATTTATTAAATGAAAGAAAAACCTACAACATAGCAATCCCTTTTTTCTCTAATTTTTTGTTTATTTTTATTGTATATGTTTTCCTAAATAAATACTACATTAACTATATTTATTTAAATAAATGAAACATTAATGGTCTTCAAACTCATCACCTTCCTAACCGTTTATCACTTCATGTCTTCTCTTCTCTTAATCCACATATAAAACCATGGAAGAAAAATATCTCATGGAAGCCATGTAAATTTCACTATCGCATTCTCTCTCTCTCTAATATAAACCTCTATTTTAAGTAGTTTTTCTCTTTTGGACAATTTGTTAAATGCGGCTACTAATTTTCATCTTATGTGATTTTAGGTTTGTCTTTGTTTCTTGATTCATATGGTTCTAAAGATCGGATTCTGTCAATTAGGCTTCATGTGAAAATGATCTGCATAATGTTTTTTTTTTAAATTGATCAGGTAAGGTATTCTGTTAGGCTACTAATTTTCATCTCATGTTATTTTAAGGCTTTGTCTTTGTTTGTTAATTCATGGGGTTTTGGAGATTAGATTCTACCCATTGGGCCTCATGTGAAAAGTGATATGCATGGTGTCTTTTTGAAGATTGATCAGGTATATACGGTTTATATTTTCCATTTCGGTTTTATGATCAATTTTACCTGCTTGGAAATTGAAATAAGCTTATAAAATCTTCACAAGTCTTACCCATTCGTTTGGTATCGAAAATCCACTAAGATTTGCAGTCAAACATTTAGTAAACGGGCTCTTATTTTATGTGTGTTTGTATAAATACCTATATTTTAAACTTAGGTTGGGGTTTTTCCTTTATTTTTATGTATCACATGCAAGGAGGTAATTAGCATCAAAATCTTCAAATCCATGGTAATTACTTTCTATCCTAATTTGTACCACGACTCTTGGATATTCAATACCCAATATAGGATCAAGTTTCAGTTGGAACATATACAACTTGCAGTGTCCAAAAATTTAGTAGGAAATTTGTTTTACTATTTTTTAAGTGTTAAGTTAATTATGCTGAATTTCTGTTTCATTATTTTTTGTATAATAATAATAATAATAATAACAATGACAATGACAACAACAACAATAATAAATGGTGGTTTGAATTTTAAATATTTATTCTCCATGACACTTTTTGTTAAATAAATGGTAATTACGAATTTATCTTTCATCTTAATTACAAATTCAAAGACATTGAGACGAATTTTATTTCAATTTGGGGTTTATTTCTTGAACTTCTAATTTGCATAATTACAAATAAAGATCATATGAATCATGTAAAGTTGAAATTTGGGCGAAGATAATGATTGTTGAGGTATTAAGGTAAGAGTTGTGGGAGTCCTTGAACTAAAATAATGGAGAATTGGTCACTTTAGACATGGTGTTCATTTATCAAATGGAATGTCGGTATTGTAATATGGATCAGTGTGATCCAATCCTTTATAAATTAGAATTTTCTATATGGGAGCTCTACGATTGCTTTCTATTTTCATGTTGTTTTCAATATTGAATGAAGGTTTAGTGCATGTTATGAAAAACTTAAGTTGATAGGGTTGTACTAGAGTAGTTATATACAATTTTTAACATTTTTAACCAAAGTTTTATTAGAATGTATCACTTAACATGACATTCTGACATTCATCTTTGCATAGCTCGATAACTTGCAAAGTTACATTACACAAAGAACTTTGTGAGATGGATGAACAATCAATTGACAATGGAACACCCATTTGATTTATTTTTATTGCCTCTTAGTCTCTTACGCATAAAATTCCTATTAAAAACTCCCAAGGAATTTTTAATTGTTTCCAGTTTGTATATTTTCAAAATTTTCTATAGTTAATAATAAATATATGTGTTACGTTGAATATAATAAGTTTTCATCAGTTTTTCTATATTATAAGTATATGCATCATTGGCATCTTAAGAAAAAAAAAAGACTCTAATTGATTTGTTATTAACTTCCTAATTCTACATTAATTTCACAATTTCACCAGATGCTGATATAATATTGATATATACAACAATGGTTTAAACTAATTAACACAACAACATTTTAAAGTACTCAAAAGTAGAAGAGTAATGTTTACAATTTTTCTAAAATATTGAGAAAACTAATTACCCAAGTAGTTTTAAAATCTGAAAACAAATATTAAATTTTATCATTATCAATATTACATATAGATTTGTAACACAATTTTTTTTACATTAAAAATAATGATAGTATTTTTTAAAAATTTCTTGGAATGACTTTTACATACCGCGCAACGCGCGGTTCGGTCCCCTAGTTTATATTAAGATTTTAGAGTATCGAAATGGGATCGAAGTTTAAAATGAAAGGATCAAGTAGCTTGTTTAGATGTGAAGAGATACTTTGACAACATTATATTTTCCATTCCTTTTCAGTTTTATGAATAATATCTATTCATAGATGTGAAGAGGAATTATCTATTCAATATGGCAATAGGAACTATCTTATTGATTTAATACGATAATAGGGATTATCTTATTAATATTTTCCACAACATTTTCCACAACAGAATTGAAAAAATGGAGAAAATGAATGGTTTAACCTAGTGGTGTGTAGAAATCAACCGATCCAATTATCAATCGATCGACAATGATTGAATATCCAATTATAATTGGATTGGATCGGATAGGATGAAATTTTTTGACATCCTATTGGATCGGTTCGGTTTGTGGATAGTGGTCCAGAACCAACCAAAACCGACCGATCCGAATCCAATTGACCATCCAATGTCAACCGACAGGACCCATCCAATTATCATCCAATGACTCATCCAATTATATCCAAACTTGGTTATTGACTTATTTGTATGTTTTAACTTTTTAAGTATTACTTTTTGAATGAATGGAATGGAACTAAACATTATGCCATTTTTTGGAATTTTTGATTATTATATGAAATTATGAATTATTGTGAAATTGATTAAAAGCATTGGATGGATGATCGGATGGATCTGATTCATTCATTGGATGCCGGATGGATCCGATCCGATCCAATCCGATTTATATTAGTTGGATTCAATCCGGTCCAATGGATATCTATTGGATATCCAATAAGAAAATCCAATGGATGGAACCGAACCGATCTAATCATCCATTGGATTAAAAGAAATCCAACATTCACTGGATGAGTGGATCGGTTCGGTTGGAGAAATCCAACATCCCATGGATGATTGGATCGGATTGGATCCCCTCAAATCCATTGGATGTCATCCAATGCACATTCCTAGTTTAACCTAATATTTAGATTTAACACTTTTCAAAGAATAATCTTTAAAATGAAAAAACTATAAAAGAAAAGGATTTTTCCTTAAAATATGGTGAACACCCTAAATATAATTACCAAACAAAGTACTAATACAAAATTTTAATAATAAATATTTAAAGAAGTAAAAATAGTTTTTAATAGATGAGTAAAATATTTTAGTATAATAACTAATACTGGATTATGTAAAACAAGGTATTTGTTGTAGATAAATGTATAATTCTTTTTTTAATTTTAACTTTTAATTTTTTATTATTTTTAAAAAGTAAATAATCTTTTAAAAATGCTCTAATAAATTAATTTCGTTTTGTAAGACTATGAAAACTATCCTAACAACTTTGATTTATTTGACTTGTTTCTTTCGATGAAAATCAATCGTATTACATGGATTGAATTTCTTAATTTTGATGGAGATAAAAGATCTTACGACAAAGATATTCCGAATTAAATTGATTAATTACAAAATTGAAATATAATTGACACAATATCTATCAATAACAATGTTGAATTGGCACATTAATATGATTTGAAAAGTTATCACCAATTGACTTGATCTTGGAAAACATAAATAATTTTTTATTGGTTTAAAGGCTACGAACACTGATGGGCTAGCAGCCTAGAATAACTACTAAGAGCTTAGATTGCTCTCACCAATTCAATTCCCAATAGGACCACTTGTGAGTTTGTCTAGATGTAAATGTAGGACTCTATGGAATTAGTGTCATGTGCCAAGTTATTCTAAAAAACTCAATGTTACCAAAAAGAAAAAGTTGCCAACACTGTATAAATTTCATCGAGGTTCATTGTACAAGCTGAACAAATAGGCAGTTAATGGGAACAATGAACGATGCACTTATGAAATGAAATGTTATAAACATTAGAACACCCCAAAGTGCCACTATAAAGAAAACTAAATAAATGATTAAGATTAAGATATATATATATATATAAATCAAAAGGATTCATAAAAATATATAAAACAGTTTCATAAGAATGGAAAAGTGTATGAAGTCTTTTGATTTTACGTAAAAAAAGCACCAAAATATGAAACAATTTCAACAAAAAATGAATCATACAATATAATTTCATCATATTAAACAATTTCATAAACCAATTTCATTGATTTAACCAATGAAATCATCTTTTTGGCTTCGGTTCACAAGTTCACACCAAAGTTATGGTTCACAAAAGAAACTCTCTCTCTCTCTCTCTCTCTCTATATATATATATATATATATCGAGATTATGTGGCATTTGTTTAACAAATGGAATATGAAGGAACTAAAATGAAATTATTCAAGTTTGACCATCCGTTATGTTGGCAAGAAATTAAAATGAAATATCTCAAATGAACTGAAGTAGTTTACTTGGTTAGATTAATATAACTTCAAACATGTAATAAACAATGATAATGGACCAAAATACCCTTTATGATATTTTTAGATTTTATTGCTTACATTACAAATACTATGTAATGAAAATTAATATAATATTACTTGGTGATGGTGATGGTGATAGCGATGACAATGATTGTGGTGGTGATATCAGTGGTGGAAATGGAGTTGGTTAAGGTAACGATAGTATGGTGGCAAGAAATGATGGTAGTGCACTAGTGGTGATAGCGGTGCAAAAACAAAGATGATGGTGGTGGTGCGAATAGCAGCGATGGAGGGTGGCGTGTGGTGAACTGATAGTAGGTCGTAATTGTGGGATAAACAAAGATCAAATACGTTGATTCAAGGAATACCGTATTCAATCTCTTCCAAGGTTGTTGATTCGTAGAATACCAAACCCTAGGCTTCAAACCTGAACCCTAATTGAGAATTCAAGAATTGGGAAGAAAACAAAAGTTCTGTAGCATTCATTAACTGTCTTGCAAAACATGAAATTAAACCTAAATAAGCAACCAAACAAACCGGGCCTGCCCAAAAGTAACAGGCCGAACAATAAAGCCCAAAACAAAAGCCTAAAACGTAATAAAAACACAAAAACGTCCAAACGGCACTAAAACAGCGTTTTTAAGGTCCGAAACGTCCGTAGGCCCCTATGGGTCCTACCTAGGCGTGCTCCCTGTCGCAGGCTTCGAATCGATAGGTGGATCGTCCAAAACGGACAACCGGAGCGAAAGTTATGCCCGTTTGAAGTTGGACCGATCATGGGCCTCCAGAAACGCCAAAGCCAACTCTTCCACAGCTCGGCCGGCATCAGTGACAATAATGACTGTGCAGTGGCAAGCAATGATGGCAGTGGCAAAGAGAGTGGTGGTGCGAATAAAACAATCGTGATGGTGGTGTCGGAGAAAGTGATGCTGGTGGTAGTGGTACCAGTTATGGTGACGCCGTCATGGTCGGGATGGAACGAACTATATTACATATAATGACATAATATATATTGAAGGACGAGATGAAAATAAATTTGAATCCTTAAATAAAACCCAAGGAATCTAAATTTCGCCATAAATAGTAAGGGTGTTTAAAAAACGTTTTCCGCTCAAAATGGTAGAACCAAGTCAACTAGACAGTTGTTGGCGATTTGAATGGTTTGGCGATTTAACCCGGTATGAAAAATAGCAAAATCCGCTCGATTTGGTCTGATCTACAGTTTAAATGTTTTTTAAGTGGTTTGGACCAAACCGACCATCAAAAATACTTATGAATTAATTATATTTGGTTTCATGTTGTAGGTTCAACTAAAAAGAGTTTGTTCAACACATTATACTTTTAGATTTTATTTCTCAATTATAGAAGGAAACAAACTACTTTTTATATAATTAAATTATCTGAAAAACTATAACATTAACTATAATTATAGTACATAATAAAGTATTAAAAAGTGATATTACTTGTTTATTTTAATTTCTTTTTACATGAAAGCGAAAGTCACATTCATGAATTTATTTTTGGACACACTACCCGGCTGTACTTATGACTTATTTGGTACGTTTATTCATAAAAGATCTAAAATTTATTTGAATCATACATATAACATAATTTGGTGATGGGTGAAAATATAAGATATTTATTATGATTAAAAAAAACAATGTTGATTTTTTATTTTTTTTGGTTGGTTATAGAGAAAAGTTTGACCAGAAAACAAATGATTGGGACATGTTTGAATTAAATAGCAGATCCCAGAAAGCCAACCACCATCATCAATGCCTGACATCTCTGAATCCCAAGAAATGTACATCTTTTTATATACAACGTACAATTCATCACTGCTATTTTACTCCAACTATGCTCATACTCATATCTTCTATATATATTTCTTCCTAAACTTTTAAGTTTTTGTTTTACAAATTTTATTTTATAGTAACAGATTTGATTTGTTTTTTAAGTTTGTCAATTTTTGATAGATTTCGTTTCTTAGTTTAAGCTCGTTAATCAGTTAATGTTTTTCATTAGGTCCAATTTAATAAGGGTTGATTTTGTTATTTTATGTATTTCATATAAAAACTAAGGGTTAAGTACATGGGAGTGTATCGAACTTGTCACGTTTTATCATTGTATGTACTTAACTTTAAAACTTACCGATTAATGTACCGAATTTGCTAAAATTGCCATTGTATGTATTTCATGACAAGTTGAATACACTTTCGTGACAAGTTGGATACATTAAATGGTATGCTTTTTATAAAGTTGGATACATACAATGACAATTTTAGCAAGTTCGGTACATTAATCGGTAAGTTTTAAAGTTGAGTACATACAATGATAAAACGTGACAAGTTCGATACACTCCCATGTACTTAACCCAAAAACTAAAAATCGACATATGACCTCAACACTCTGAAAGTTCTGTTAAAGACCACCTGACTGCCTCCATTTTTTCCAGCGACACACCTCCGACCCCATTATTCTTCTCTTGGTGAACACTCCCTTGGAGGACCAAAGCACCGACTATAACCTACTACTTTTTATCACTATGAAATGGAGATAACTTTTTTAAGCTTCCATAGTGATTAGGTTTGCCATATGAATGATTAGGATGAGGTGTGCTACAGGGAGGGAGGGAGTGAGGGAGTGAGGGAGGTGTGCTATAGGGAGGGAGGGAGGCCTTTAGAAAAAAAAGGAAAAAACAATCCACATATGAATCACAAATTTTATGAGTTCTATTTTTGCATATGAGTTATGCTACCATTTTTCAATTATGTTATTCTTCATAGTCTATTTGTATTTTTGACAAATAAGAGTAAGTTGTTGGTCTCAACCATTAGATTTGTGAAAAATACAAATACCATCCTATCAAAACACATGACACATAATATTGTCACTTACCTTAAAGAAAAACGTATCCAATAAATAACATTCATTGGATCTTAGCTCAAACAATCTATCATCATAACCCTTTGGTACAAAAAGAAGGATCATGCAAACTTAAGGTTTCAGATATACTAATCGGATCCATGACTAAGAATGTTTTATGTGGGCAACTTTTGTTTTGATGCTTGTGATATTTTATGTAGGAATCTGATAAAGAGTATATGTTACCTACCACTTCAGATTCATAGTTTACCATCAAAACATTCTGTAACTCATTGTAAAGCCAATGAATATACTTCATAAATAGTTTATAGCTGGAATCTGATATATAGTTTATATTTCAGAAGACATAGATATGGTTTTACTTGTAAAAGTTTTGTTACTATTGGTATTGATTCAAAAAGCAAAATGTCTAAAGGAAAATTGAAGACTAAGTTGATCTAGGGCCAAGATGGTCACTAACATAGTGGGTTGTCATCTATCTAAAAGAAGATCAGTACAATATAAAATCACCTAGTAGTATGATAAATACAACTATGAGCAAACCAATTTTTGGAATGCAAACTTGGCTAGTAAGATTTTGTTCACAAACTCTCCCAACTCTCGTACCATTATGGGAACATACAAAAAGCATGTCAGCCAAAGTAAGTTATAAAACAACATTTTATTAGTGTCATACTTTCTTTATTGTTCTTTCTGCATACAATGGATAAGATGGGTTAACAAGTGTCAATATCAACTACAAAGGCCAAAGTGAAAACTACAAGCATACATGGATTAACAAATCAGATGAAGACACCTATAAAAGTTGAAGAAATGCACTAATATGCCATGGAGGATATAAAAAGACTTCATTGTCATTTGTTGCAAACCACCCATTTTAAAAAGAACTTCTTTGTGAAAGCTTCTTAGAAAAAATTTGTGTCACAATCTCAAGGAAAATCTTAAGGGGGGTTTGTTTGCGTAATGGAATTTGATGGAATTGGAATTCATCAAAGAATCTGACTTTGAAGGAATTGGAATAAAATTCATTCAACCATGCATTTTGGTCGTGTTTGGTTGGATGGGTTGAAATGGAATTTTAAAAGGCAAGGTGAGCAAAAACGAACCGAAATCAGAAAAACGAGAAACCGAAACCGAAACCGAAAAAAAGGAAACCAAAAATGAAAATGAAAAACGGTCCTGTTTCAATTTTCGTCTCGAGTGGGAAAAACCGAAACAAAAGAAACGAGAAACCAAAACCAAACACGGTTCAGTTTTGGTTTGGGTCTCCACCTCGACCGAAAAAACCGAACCAAAACCTAAAAACGAGAAACCAAAACCGGAAAATTGAAAAAACCGAACTGAAAATCGAAAATGATTCAATTCGGCTTCGGTTTTCATCTCGACCGAAAATAAACCGAACATACTCGGTTTTCCCCAAAACCGAACCAAACCAAACCATACCGAACTGCTTTAAATTATATTATTTTTATATTATATATAATAATATAATTTGATTATTTATTTATTTAATAAATAAAAACAAAACTGAGAACCAAGACTAAATCGATCCGTAAAAGGATTTGTAACGAGAGAGCGATAAATGGAGATGAGAAAACCATATATGTAGAGAACGAGAGTGGAGATGGATGATTCCAGTGAATTCCATAGGTTATCGTATGGAATGATGAAATTCGTGGTTGAAGGAATTTAAAAGATTTCTTAGTTAACATTTCGTTAACCAAACAGGACCATGGAATTTGGTCAATGGAATTGGCTATTCCAATTCATTGAATTTCATCCAATTCCGCGAACCAAATGCCCCTTAGTCATTTAGATTTGAAAGAGAACCAGTAAACTTCTTCTTCTTTATATGTGAATCAGTTAACTAATTCACATGTGAACTCATCAACGGGTTCATATATGAACATATAGTTCATTTGTAAATCACATGGGTTCACATATGAACTTGTTTGTTGTCTATTTTTAAAAGTTACAAAACTACCACTCGATCTTGAACTTGCTTTCTAAAAAGGTTCCATGATGTAAAACCGCATAAATTATATATGATTTTGTACGTAAATCATGTATGTTTTGTACATTGACAATTTTTTTCTTATTTTCTTAAGAGTTAAATGCAAACTTGGTCCTTATGGTTTACACAAATTAATGACTAAGGTCCATCTCAAGAATTTTTAACTAACAAGGTCTTTGTATTTTTGTTTTTTATAACACATATGGTTCTTCTTGTAAATAAATATTAAAAAAACAAGAATTAAGAAAGGATAATTTTGGCAATTCACTTTTCATATTCCTTTAATCTTAGTTTATAACATATTTGGTCCCTTTTTTTATTAAAATAATAATTTAAATTTATTTGGTTCTTTTTTTAATATATTATACTATATTACTATTTTTATGCCAAAACATGTATATATTCTTTTATATTGAATACATAAATTTTAATACCACCCCTAATTATATCAATTACTTTACAATATACAAATATATTTTATATTTTCTAGTTAATTTATCATCCATTTGAAGCAAATTGCAATTTATGGTTAATTTCAAGTTATATTGTTGAAAAGTGATCCATAAAATAAATAAATAAATATAAATCACACATGTAATTAAATAGAATTAATATGTTTTCCTCATAAATCATCTATTAAGCTTTATGTATTTTCAATTTATATAATCCTCTAATAATCTATATATAATAAATAAGCAACTAGATGCACGTGTCGTTGTCTGTTGAGCTTGTTTCAGTTTTTCCAGCTTAAACATGTATCTGGAGTATAGGTGTGCAACGGCCAGGTTGGGACGAGTTTGGGTTTTAAAGTTTGAGTACCCGAACCTTCCGGGTTCATTTTTAAAGACCCGAACTCCGACCGAAGAGTTCGGATAACTGACAAGTTTGGTTTGGATGGAGTTGGTTCGGGTTCAGATGGGTTGGGCCGGACCAAACTTTCATAAAAAACCCCATTTCAATATTTTTAAATTAAATTGAATAAACATATAAAAATTGCAACGACCTTGATTTAGAGACCCTCTAATATATGATATACAATTTTATATTTTATTTTTTATTAGTCACAAATCAATCTATAATCTTAATATACGTATATAAACAAACCTATAAAAAATGGCAACGACCTTAGTTATCATAATAGAATATCTCGCTCAAACTTTACTTATTAAAAATAATCACTTTTACGTTTTCATCATTTTTATTGGTTGACTACTGTACAAGTGATAATAAAAATGTAAAAGACAGTGGCAGATCAGGAGAAAAAGAAATACAGGAAAAAAAACATAATTACAACATCATGTTTTAAATAACATTAGCAATCAAAAATATGGTAAATTCGATATCAAATAATCATACGAGATTGTGTTAATAGATGATTTATGAGAAAAACATATTAATTCTATTTAATTACATACATGATTTATATTTATTTTTTATTTGATGGATCTCTTTTTGTATAATTTGTAAAGTAAATAGATATAATTAGGGGTGGTATTAACATTTATGTATTCAATATAAAATAATATATACATGTTTTGGCATAAAATAGTAATATAGTAAAATATATTAAAAAAGAACTAAATAAATTTAAGTTATTATTTTAATAAAAAAAAGGACCAAATATGTTATAAACTAAGATTAAAGGATATGAAAAGTGAATTGCCAAAATTACCCTTTCTTAATTCTTGTTTTTTTAATATTTATTTACAAGAATGACCATATGTGTTATAAAAAACAAAAATACAAGGACCTTGTTAGTTAAAAATTCTTGAGAGGGACCTTAGTCATTAATTTATGTAAAAAAAGTTCACAAAAGAAAGTCCCTCTATATATATATATATGTAGAGAGAGAGAGAGGCGAAAGTTCAAATGCGAACTCATTTTTTATTATGAGTGTAAGTGCAGTCAAGACTGCAACACGTGCCACATTCAGAATAACAAATGTGAATGTTCGTGCATTATTCATTAAGGTTAATTTCAAGGTAAATAATATAGCATTTAGAATGAATAGTATATTCTTCATCTTGAATGTTGTATTATTCAAAATGAATAATACGTGAACATTCAACTTCGTTATTCATATTAAATGTAACATGTGTCATGCTCTCGATTGTCCTCGCGAATGCAATTAAAATACAAACAAGTAAATCTAACAAACTATATAACCAATCATAACCATTCATCTAGTCTAATAAATATCTAATTTCATGTAGTTTCCTAATTTAAAGTCATGATCATAAAGAAAGAATATTATCGCCTTCCATATATATCTCAGTCTAATTAATAAACCATGATAATTGTCTATAAATGTCGTTATTATATACTAATATAATGGTTTGTATAGTTTGTTATATTTACATGTTTCGTAATTGAAACCTCCACTATAAATATATAGTGTTTGGTTCAAATGAGAAGTGCCAAAAATTGGAGAAGTAGACAAGCGATCGGATAAATTCTGGTAAAAAATTGCGGCTTTAACCGCGAAGCACCGGATAAATTCTCCCACGGGCTGTAGCACACGAAAGAACATTTTCATGATTTTTACAAATACTCGACAAACAGATTCATATATGAATCTATGTAATTTATATACGTTCATATATGAATTTGTGTAATTCATATGTGTTCATATATATGTAATTCATATACATTCACATATGAATATATGTGATTCATATGTGTTCATATATATGTGATTCATATACGTTCATATATGAATCTGTGTAATTCATATATAAATGTATATAAATTACAGATTTATATATGAACACGTTTTTGGACTATTTCTAATGATTACGAAAATACCCCTCGATCTTGTACGTACATGTGAATTTTAACTAGTCAAAGATTACAACTTTGACCGATCAAAACCACAATATTTGACTTTTAAATCTTGATCTCAACCGCCTGAGATCACTTCTCTATTTCACATTATTTTACCATTTCTTATAGAGAAAAGTTCAAATGTGAACTTAATTTTGGTTGTGAACATGAGGACGAATCTCAGCCACTCATCCGGTCAATAAAGGCGGTTTTGACCGGGTCCCCTCCTTTAATAATCTCCACCCTCCCATGAATCGCGTCAATCCTCCGTGATCGCGTCCATCGTAACCAAAGATGTGTGGCTACTGGCTGAGATTCGTTCTTACGTTCACAACCAAAATTGAGTTCACATTTGAACCTGACCCTATATATATATATATATAGTATTAGGTTCAAATGAGAAGTGCTAAAAAAATAAGAAGTAGAGAAGTGATCTCCGCCACTCATCCGGTCAATAAAGACGGCTTTTACTGGGTCCCCTCCGTTAATAATATCTACCCTCCCATGAATCACGTCAATCCCCCGTGATCGCGTCCACTGTAACCGGTCAAAGCCACCTATATTGACCGGATGAGTTGTGGAGATTATTTCTCTACTTCCTATTTTTTTAGCACTTCTCATTTAAACTTTTCTCTCTATATATATGTATATATATTGTCTATCTATCGTAAGGATTGTTTAGTTAATTTGTCTGGTATGTATTTGAGTTTATGCATAACGACGATTCTATATTCATAGTCAAGTTTAAAGCAAACTCATTATACATAAATAATTTTGTTACTAAATTATTTGAATCATATAATATTCTGATAACTATTCAGTAGTTCAGATTAAAAATCATGTGATGTATCCGCTAACAACCGACAAACAGATAAACTTTCTCTGTTTTTCTCGCAAAATTGTATCCATGGGATATAGTACAAGTCATAAAACGTACTCATTTCTATGCATATATTCAAGAGTAATACAAAAGGACCAAAGTTAGTTTCTCTTTGTTTCTAAGTAATTTAATCCACAAAAGTTCATATAAATCGATCTTTTATGTCAAATTAACCGAAGAGTGGCTATTTTTCCACACGAAGACCTAAACTTAAAGCGTGTTGGAAGAAATCAAAGCACATGTCCCCCCTCTTTTTCTTTCCATCTCTTTCAGTATTTAAATCATTACGAATTTTTCTTTAACATACATTAAAATAATTGTTTATTTTTTATTCTTTTAACAGTAAATTAATACATACACGCTCCAACGATATCGGGCCTCTAATTGGGTAATCCCACTAATCTGCTGCAACCCGGCCCAACCTATGGCTGAACCCGACCAGCAAGGAAGTGGATCCCATAGACTGGATCCTCCCATACCGGCCCCGAGCATTGGAGATTTTTTATAAAGTCATTGAGGATTTTTCCAAGCTGTTTTTCAGGACGCTTATGATTAGTTGAGTTGTGCACAAGTTGGTTCAGGCACACCTACAGTTAACGAAAAAATAAAAAAATAAAAATTGGTCACGCATCAACTATTGTTATTTCTTCTACATAAAAACAGCTTTGGTTCTTGTTCTATTAAATTGATACATCAAAAAACACATTTTGGAATTTTCTAATTCATAATTGTACTGTTACAAACCAAATGTCAAAATTGTGAAATAACTTTTTAGCTAAATCCATTGTTGGTCTATTTAAAATGTAGTCATCAGTTATTGTTTTCCTAATTTCCTACTAAATCTTCGACATTGGTGTTGGTATCCTAACAACATCAAGGTTAAAAGGGATTACAAGACCGATTTTTGTCTACCACAATCATTTTAACTTTGCCAAATTATTAAAAAAAATTGGTTTGATATGACAAGAACAACAACGGCATGGTATTTTTGGTTTAACATCATGTTAATTTTTTAGATTTCACAAAGCGTAACCAATTAAATAAAATTCAATAGTTTATATATCTTATTATTCTTATTAATGCATAAGATGAATCAACACACAATGAAGTTTGACTTCAAATTTGGTGTAACAATGGTTTATTTTTTCTTAATTACTATAACAATCATTCGATTATTTATATTTTATTCACGTTTTTTATCTAATAAACAAGTTTTAAATCTATGTATCCTCATTTTCTATTTCTATAAAATCATTAATTACAATATAAGTTTATATATTGGCATGACATCAAAGAATCTTACAAGATTTATCACTTATCAATCAAAATGGTACAAAAAGAAATTGAACTTCTATAATCCAACTAAAAAGAAAAACAAATCTACCTTTATACTAAATAAAAAATTATAAAAGAAACTTGGTTCCTATTTTAATACATTAATTTCTTGTCTGTTTTTTGTAGAAGCAAACAAGACAATCACATGAATGTATGAGATGGTTGTGGGGCCAATGGACTTTTCCAAAAGAGAAGGACAGATTGACATTTTCAAACCAATAAGTATTTCATCAAGAAAAAGAAAAAAAAACATTCATAATAGTTTTAAGTACAATTTCATGACCATTTCTTTTGAGAACAAATTCCCATCATAGCAAACCAAGGTTATAGGATGCTATAATTACTTTAAAAGTATGGGTTTGGGTTTTTGATGTATCCATAGTTTGTCATATGAACAAAAGGCCATATTATGTTTCCAAATGCTTAAATTCAATATAGTATGTGTTATGTGTCATATACGGGGTTACCGTTAATATAAGATTGTTATACTTGTCATCTTAACACGACTCCATCTGTGTAACCATCCCATCTTCAAATATGCCTTCTTGTTACTTAGACATGGGTATATTTGGTTAATTGGCTAAAAAATAGTTGTTAACAGATAAGCTAATACTTAATTGAAAACTAGCTATTGGCTAATAAATTTAAACTAGTCATTACTAGTAAAAGCTAGCTGGTAAACTAGATAAAAAGAATATACATTAAGGGAATAATTGTGTAAAAGAGCTCCAATAAGCCATTTGAATTAAGCATAGAAACAACTAGCATGCAATATTTAAAGTCTAAACAGCTTGAGGTGTTGAGTGTTGTGCGGCGGCAAGGCCAAACCTCAAGCCTTAAGAATCACAAATATCCTAGGAGAGTACAAGGATGTAGTGTGGGCAAAGCCCAAAAGAACCTTATCAAAAAAAAAATTACCGATAGATCATGACGTGCCACAAAACTTTAACTTAATTTTGTGTTATGGCATGTCTTGATGGTTGTATGACAAATCATGACGCACCATAAACTTAATTTTGTGCCATGAGATGTCTTGATGGTTGTATGACAGAGTTTTGTTAGAACAGTAGGCATATCAAAGGGAGGTTTTTTAATAAGCCAAAAAAACATAGCTTTTGAATTATAAAATAAAAGCAGTTACATTGAAAGAAACATGGTTTTGTATGTATTGGTAGGGTGAAGGGGGATAGAATCTAGCAGCACTATTAAAAGCAAGAATTGATTTAGGTGAGTGGGGCATTGTTTAGTAGAGTAGACTAGACCATCCTTTCCTTGCCTTTGCCTTTGGATTGCTTTTGTGTTTTCTGAGTGGAAATTAAAGATAAAGAAAGAGAGGGGAATCTTAATGATGGAAAGGGGAGCTACCCTTTTCTTCATTTGCATGAACATCAACATTTTTAATTATTATTATATATTACATAAAAAAAGGTTCAATAAGAATTACTAACAAAATATAAAGTAGAGAAGTGATTTCTCAATTGTTGATGGACGCAATTTACGGAGGGTGATTGATCAAAGCCGTCTTTATTGATTGGATGAGTGGTAGAGATCACTTCTCTATTTCATATTTTTTAGCACTTCTCATTTGAACCTTATACATATTACATTATATATATATATATAGAGAGAGAGAGAGGGGGGGGGGGGGAGAGAGAGAGAGAGAGAGAGAGAGAGAGAGAGAGAGAGAGAGAGAGAGAGAGGAAAGTTCAAATGTGAACCATTTTTTCATTGTGAACATAGGAACGAATCTTAGCCACTCATCCGATCAATAAAGGCGACTTTGACCGGGTCCCTCCTTTAATAATCTCCAGCTTCCATGAATCGCGTCAATCCTTCGTGATCGCATCCACCCTAACCGAAGATGTGTGGCTGAGATTCGTTCTCACGTTCACAACCAAAATTGAGTTCACATTTGAACCTGACCTATTTGGTTGTGAACGTGAGGACGAATCTCAGCCACACACCTTCGGTTACGGTGGACGCGATCACAGAGATTTGACGCGATTCATGGGAGGTTGGCGATTATTAAAAGGGAGGGGGACCGGTCAAAGCCGCCTTTATTGACCGGATGAGTGGCTGAGATTCGTCCTCATGTTCACAACCAAAATTGAGTTCACATTTGAACTTTCCTATATATATATACATAGAGAGATAGAGAGAGAGGTTTGGGAAAAAGCTCAAAAATATGAAAAACTGAGAAACATCTTGATAATTGTTTATCTGGATGGTATGAACATATGCATACACATCATTTAAGTCGTATACGCATGTGCACATATACAATTATACATGTTATAAATTACTTGTATACAAATGTACATAACGTCGAAATAAACAATTGTCGGGATGTTACTCAAATTTTTATCTTATTTTTGCAGTTTTGTCCTAAACCCAAACTTATTTCACTATTTGATAGAGACAACAAAATTATTTGAATCTATATGTAAGGGTGATTTAGTCAATTTACATATAAAAAACACTATAAAGAAAATATTGCAATTGAGAGATTAGATCATTTAGATATATAATAATTAATGAAAAAAATTGGATGGTTGAAAATGATATTGACTTTTTTACCCCTGAGTGAGATTGATGCATGAAATGAATATCTTCTACAAGGGTAAACATTAAAAGACAAGAAAAGAAAGGCAAGATATTGGAACTACACTAGTAGTAGTGGAGATGGATTATGCCTCAAAAAGCTACACCCAAGATCAAAATCTTATGCAATAATTACTTGTACTTTACCCTTTAACAAATTGTACATTTTTGGAAAAAGGGGGTTTACTCCAAAAGAAGAGCAAAAGCACATTGAACCAATGTACCAAATCCCCTCCATTAGGAATCAAACAATCACTACAAAACCTCATGCACTTTTGGGTCAGTCAAACTCAAACCTACTACACTTTCTATTCACAATTTCTGGGATTATGGAACAAACAAAAACCAGAGATTTTGTATATTAGAGCATATAGTATACAGTCTTACATGATGCAATGATTACTCTCAATGAAATTGGACTCCTATTGTTGTAATCTGGAAGTAAAAAAGTAGTTTGTTTGACCATAAAAGTCAAAGGGCATCACCACATGTAGATGGACCATGCCATTTTACTGAAAAACTCAATAATATCTATGATTGTATTTATACCAGTGGTATGGAACTATACAAATCAAGATGCAAAAAAAGGGGAAATATGAGTGAAAATGTAGTACGATTCGAGTAATATAAGCATTCTTTTTCTTCAAGAAATGCGTATACACTTGAATCTAGAGAATTTACGAATTCTTACTCAATAAAGCCCCAAAATCTTCCACCATGGAGCTCCAATTACTCCCCATATCGTTATGTTAATAATCGCCATCGCGATCCCGAGTTTAAAGACATCTGGAAGTCTTACATAACCAGCTGAGAAAGAACATAAATGCTGTCATTTAGTTGTAATGATTGTAAAATGGAAAAATATATCAACATGCAACGAAATTTTCCTTGAGTTTCTAGTTAGTATAACGAAATAACCCTTTCTTTTTCTCAATCAATATAACAAAGTTTCAAAATTTTCTATTTAACATAACGAAGTTCTAAAACAATCTATTTTGTACCCATTTTAGCTGATAAGTTGTTAATTTTGTTACATTAAACAGTTGTAAACAGGTATTCACGTCATCAAATGTTTAAATATTAGTAGGTTACTAGTGAAAACCCGAATACAAAGAATTCTTGTTTTTTTCTTCGGGCCTGAAGATTTGTTGCATTACATAGGAACTAAACCAAACTTTGTAGCATTTAGAGCAGAAAATGATACCTCCATAATAAACAGCAGCTTGACCACTACTTAATGTGTGAGTGCACCAAAAAGATTTGTATTGTATGCCAAAGCCAAGGCCGCAAGCTCTCCGGGCACCTTAGCCGTTAGGTGCATTGAAAGGAAAGCGGAATATAAAGCTCCAACGTGAGCTGTTTGGCCCGCGAATAGATAGTGGATGAAGAAATAAACGGCTTGAAGCAGAAGTAAAGCGAGATGCCATCCGACTGAAAGAGATTTGAGAATGTCGGCCACACAAGTTGCGATCCATGGAACTACACCTAGAACCGTGAGTTGAGTTGCCATGCCTATTAGCACCCCGAACCAAGCTAAGGTATCCCATGCTGATTTTTCGCTTAAGCAATCATCCCAAGTCAGCACGCCCAGTATCAATAGGATCGATAAACCAAGCATGGCTGCAACCACACTAGAAATGTTGAGACTCTCTCTGCACCCACATGTTAAGGTCTAATAAGTTTCAAGAATCGTAAATTGTCATTACTCGAAAGAAGTTTGTTAATTTAAGTCATAGTCATGTGAAATGCAAGAAACAGAAACAAAATTAATGAGTATAGAGTGTTCGAGTCTTAGGCAAACATGTCCTAGATACTAGACCTTGGCCCTCGTACCATGTAAGTATATATGAAACTCAGATAACTCTCCAGAAGAGCCCTTTAAGAGGAGAAAAGGATTTGCAACATATATATAATATATATGGAAGAGATAGTGTCCAAGAGTATATATAGGGGCGGATTCCGTTGCAAACTTGTTTTAGGTTGGGGATCGGGGGACAAAGGAGAGCATGCACGTATCTCATACACTGACGGGTTATTCATTATGGATGGTGAATCTGTTAATTTTGTTTATGAATGGATTACTATTCATCATTGTATCATTAATCATGAATTGTTCACCTTCATTATTCATGATGAACGTAGACACTGGAGACACGTGTTTCACTCTTCTTAGTCCCCCAATTCACAACCTCAAATCAACATAACTTCTTTCAATTGCAAAGCAGACAATTTCAACAACCCTATATATATATACACACACACACACACATGGGCTCTTCTACTCGGCTACTATATCTAAAAATAGGAATCTAAAACTTATTTGCGGTAAGACCAAATTTTATCAACATTTAATCCACAATTTAGCTGATAACCTTTTTAGAACCCGAACTTAAGAATCTAACCCTTTAGCGTATTTCCAAGATTTTATTATTGCGGGGTGTTTTGAACGAGGGCCAAGTCAAAATGAAGGTCATTGAGCTACAAAATATTTAGAAGGTCATGCACCTAACTTAAAACTCATTAATGGTCATTTTTTCAAATGACCTTCTTGGTTAAATGATTCTAATGACCTTCTACAAATATGAACTCAATGACCTTTATGTGACCTGTTTCTTGTGTATAAACAATTTGCCCCCATAAAAACTGAAAATACATTAGAGGGTCAGATACTAAAAGGTAAATGAGCTAGATAGCCCGCATATTGCCCATACCCCCAGTTGCTATAATGCTTTTAAGGTCAAACACATTAAGTGAAGAAAAAAACAAAGAAAAAAAAAAGTATAAGAGAGGCTAACAGACCACTATCCAACTCAAGTGGATGCTACCACAGTAAAGAAAGTTGGTACTTAATGGTGTTTAAGAGTCCCTTATTGTAGATTTTTTTTTTTTTTGAAGGTTCATTGACTTTGGACACTTTCTCTTCAATATACGCTGGAACCACTTTCTCTCCTAAAGGGCTCTTTTGAAGAGTAGTCTAATGGGGTTCCACATATTCTCACAAAATGGGAATGTATTTTAAAAAAGAAGTTTGTTAATCATAGTTAATTACCCGGAAATCCATAATGCAACGGTAACAAGCATGGTTCCCATCATGATCCACTCGTTACTTGTGACAGGACCCATCTGTTCCAGCTTAGTTTTAGCCAAGATAGGGCGTCGGGCGTGTGCTTGGTCTCGGAGGAAAGATCTTGTAAACAATGAGTGGAGTTAACATAAGAGAAGCCAGTGCTGGGAAACATGAAGCTTTGAACCATGTAATCCATGGGTCTTTGATTTTAACCCCTAAACTATCGGCTAACTTGATACACAACATGTTCTGAGCTGCAGCCGTCAAGAAAAGAGCGCTCGAGCTACTAGATGACTGTCACACAACAAACAGATCAAATGTCACAACTTGATATTGTTTTCACGAAAACAGTTGCTCTACCCCCTAATAGGGGTGGGCTACTTAGATCATGACCTTCTATAAAACCGACCTTAAGAATCTAACTCTCCAATGTAATTTTGAGTTTTTATCAATTAGGGGCAGGTCAGATGAAGGTCATTGAGTTTCAAATGAATATAATAAGATGATGGTAGTAACTGAAAACTGAATTAAGGTCATTAACCTCTTCGGATAGAGGTCTAGTCTGTTACATTCGTCTAGCAAGAATAAACCAATTTTGTCATGAAATGAAAACAAAATTAGAGTCTGATCCCATTTACACTTTGTCCAAACAACCAAGATCGAAACTTGGTTAACCCGAAGCGGCCTAATCTTCTTAATCACAACTCATAAGGTTAAGCTTTTATAAAACTTTCATTCTAATGTATTTTTATGCTTATTAAACTGAATATATTGCAAACAAGTTTAATACATTGTGTGATAAGACACTTTACACATCCAATCCCAACCTCAATTTTCTGATAAGACAAATTCTATCAACAAGTTGTTCACTTTTCACATACCCCATGCAGTTTGGATATTGAAAATCCTTACATCCACATCCACATCCACATTATAATGAGTAGGGCATTTTTCATACTCTGTGTTGACTATTGTTTTGGGATTGCCAAAAGTCAAACGTTCAGACTATGCATAATGCAAGTGGTCCTAATGTGGGCCTCGTCTTGGATTTACCCTGGATCGAGCCTAGTCGAGTCGACTCTTGATTTTAACAAGATTTTAGTCTTGATAAAACAGGCTCGATCATGGTTATAACCGGGCTTTGAAATTAAAATATTGGGCCTGATATGGGCCTAGCAAGCATAAAGGGTCTAGAGTCTAAACTAGTTTCAGGCTCTATGCTTGTGGTTTCATATTGGTATTGTGGGACCATAGGAAAATTTTATTTCAAAAATAGAAAATTACAAGATGTAGATGGGCACATCATGGAACAAAAAGTCTACCCACAATATGTTGTGGGTAAACAACTAAAAGAAGTAACTGAAGTACACTTTTGGTCCCTATGATTTGTCAAAATTATAATTTGGTCCATTTGGTTTTCTTTATTACATTGGCAGTTACCATTGTTTGCAAATCCTTATGGATTTGGTCCCTAGTTTTGACGCGGTCTATGAAGGCCATTAAGTGCCTGTCACGAGAGGGACATTTTGGTCATTTCAATAATAATTACTTATGTTTTCTGATTCAGCTAATCAGAATTTTTTCCCTCCCCTTTCCCATACTATGTTGTTTAGGCAACCATACCAACAGCTTCTTGTTCTTGTTCCTCATGCCACATTATATAAAAAAATTAAGAAAGAACTGAACTCATTATCATTAAATCATTGTACAAAAACTCATGTTCAAACAAACAAAACCCAAAATCTAAATCAAACAAAAACCCCCACATTGAACTCGAACAATTCTTTGGAAAGACATCCTAAGGTTATGTAGATGGAGCCATGGGGGAGGTTAGAGGTGAAGGTGTATATTGTGAAAAAGAGGAAGACAAAGATGAAGATCTAGGAGAAGAAGATGAAACTTCATGCATGTGTTGTGCTATGTGCTTGTCTATATATATATTACTAAATTGACCAAACCGCCCTTCACTTACACGCACTTAACAGCCCTACATGGACAACATTTGCTTTAAGAACCAAATTCGTAAGGATTTGCAAACCATAGTGACCACAAACGTAATAAACAAATCACATGGACCAAATCCTAGTTTCTCACAAACCAGAGGGACAAAAAGTGTAGTTTAATCTAAAAGAGACCTCATCACTACATCCACTAACATTCTTTGCATCCAAAAATCCCAATGTGAACTCTCACCATTATGAACAAGCAAACAAAACACCTATGAATTTTAATGCAGCCCAAAAAAAAGACCCACCATGGTTTATATACGAGTTTAACAACTGGTGACCTTTGGATGCTTGCAATTGGTAGTATCTTTTTGGGTATAATCCTATACATCCATGGAGTAGATGTGGTCCATGAGTTCCAGTCTTTTGGATATACAAGTCTATAACTTGATTGGTTGTCTAAATTCTAAAACAATATAAAAGATGGTCCATCTTATTGTTTTACAATGGAAAAAAGATGCATCCATGATCAATATTATTATTAGAGCCATTAAGAGATAAAAAAAATGCCTAAATGGTCAAGGATTTATCTTGAATTTAGTGACAACTATGGTTTCAAACATAATCCAACAACAATGAAAGCATATATGATATCAAGTGCATATTTTACATAAATAACTAAAAACTCGTATCTTTTTCGGTTCTTACAGGTCACTATCATTACCTAGAGTTTTGAAGTTCTTATACAAGAACGTTTGTTCTTATCTTGAATTTTGTATCAAATGCTATTTTGTTAGGTTCTAAATTGGTTTGTAAAGGTTATAGTTAAAATTAATGGCCAAAAGAGTATAGGAGATCCATTTCTTGTCAGTCATTTCATGTGGGTTTCATGAAAGTTCTTAGTGTATATCCCCTGAAAATGCTTTGGCTAGAAAAATTATACAAAAAGTGACTTTCTTATAACCCTTCATTTTTACCGGTTTATCTCTTAATTTGTTAGCTAATAACTAACTTAGGTTGTGTTTGGCAAAAATAAGCTAGCTTATATGTCTAGTACATGTTTGGATGGATTATAAACTAGCTTATAGGTTAGCTTATTAGCTATCTTATCGAAACACTAGTTAGAGTAGCGTTTTAGGAGCTTTTTGTAGTTTTTTCCAATTATACCCTTATTAATATTAATTATTATACTCTAAGATATCAATTTTGGTCATTATACATACTCGTAAGCTAGTTTTTGCCAAACATAATTTATTCATAAGCCAGCTTATCAGCTACTAGCTAGCTTATTAGTCAAACGGCTAACTTATCAGCTAGTTTGCCAAAGACGACCTTAATGACAAGTGACAACTAGCTTTTCAACTAAAACAAATTATCAACCAAACATATAGAGGTTGCCAAACATAATTAAGATAAGCCCCAAGCTAATAATTAACTAATTATTAGCTAATTTGGACGAGTTGTTGATTATAATATATATACATAGGGAGACGGAAAACACAAGATTCTATATATATCTTGTCCTATTTCAAATCAAACAATCAAATATATAGAAATATTGAACTCCCAATTAGTTAATTTTGTCAATAACTTTATATTAAAAAAAAAGTGATTTCATAGTTGTTAATGGCGCCTAACCTGAAGCTGTGACTGAATAAGATAAGCCCAAGCTTCCTGGCTGAACCATCCTTCGGCCTACTCTCACCGGCAATCGCCAACGAATTAATAATCGGCAGGAATATTCCGCCGGCCCTGGCCGTAGAACTCGGCATCGCCGGCGAAATCACCGCCTCACAAATCGCCAATCCGTAGGCCAACCCTAACGTACTCTTCCCCAACCACCGGACGAAGTACATTGCCATCCGATCGCCTAATCCGGTCTTGACGAAGCCTCGGCTGAAGAAGAAGGAGGCTACAATGAGCCAGATGACTTCGTTGGTGAAGGCGGCGAAGGCGGCGGCGAAGGATAGGGTTTTGGTGATGACGGAGGCGGTTAGGCAGATGAAGGCCCATGCGCCGACGGGCAAGGGCCCGAGGATGAGTCCGGCGATGGTGGTGAGGAAGATGGCGAAGAGGTGCCAGGCTTTGGTGGAGAGCTGTGACGGTTTGGGGACGGCGAAGGAGACGATGATTCCGACGGAGATGGAGATTGCGAGTGGAATTGGCTTCGCGCCTTGCCAGTTGCGGAGGGTGAAGAAGGTGGTGGTGGTGCGGCGGTGGTGAGTGGTGGTGGAATCATCGGTGGGGATGGCGATGACGGTGGTGGCGGTGGTGGTGGTGGTGGGAGGTTCCGGTGGCGGAGGATTTGAAATTGACATTGAAAATGGTGGTGGTTATGGTGGTTATGGAGGAAGAAGAAGGAGTAGGAGTAGTTAGTTAGTTAGTAGTAGTGTGGTTACATAATTAAGCCACTTGTTTTGTGCGGCTTACCAGCAACAGCCAGCATCATTGGTACCATACAGCCAACTCATAATAAGTCAAAACATTCCTTATTTATAGCTTATTCATTCTTCTTTCTCCCATTTTATTTTATTTTGTTTTTAACAACAAAACAAAATCACCAAACGGTTTTTTCTATGGTTTTAAATGACGTGATATCCTAAAAGTATCTTTTAGGCTGGGCGTAGCGGTAGGGAGGGTAGGAGTGGGCTTCACCCGCTGGCTTTCATTTTACCCGCCGGCTTCAATCGGGTTGGCTGCACATTTTTGTGTGCTGGCGGGCTATGGCTGATACGGGTAGTAGAAGCCGCTTGTGGTGTGTTTGTTGTGTGTGAGAGGGTTATGTAAGAGTTGTAGAGGATTATGGGAGGGTAAAGAGAGGGTTGGGAAAAAGCTGATGTGACATTAAAAGTGAGAGGGTTGGGAGGGTTGAGATGGTTGGATGTGGGTAGCCTAACAAATTGTTAAATAATGAAAAATGAAAATCTTTAAAAATAATTTTTTTATCTTCAATAGGTTTTTTTATATTAGACAATTTATTATTAGGGTTATTTGTTTAAGAGAGTCTCATTAAGAGGTACACTCTAAATTATTAAGAGATAGATTTTAATGGTTTCATGAACCTTTTGAATGATTTTGTGTCATGAGAATCTCTTAACCATTTAGAGTCCTGATTTCAATCTCGTCAAGTTTACTAAACCACTATATTTTATTTTGCACTATATCATTAGAGTCTTTTAATCATTTTGATCACTTAATCATTAATTAGTACCAAATTATTCAGCAACTGCCAAACAGCCATTGTATTATTAACATATTCAATAAATTTAGTATTTCAATACATAAAAAATTAACCACCAAGATATGGCGTAGCAGTAAGTTCTTAAAGGATGGTAGCTCCCATCCGGGTTCAAATCCATGCGTGCACAATTGATGGCCACTGAGTATTAATCCTAGGAGAGCATGTTTAACCCTCGGTAAAAATTGCCAATGATGTAGTCTGGCAAAATCCAGATAAACCTTCTTAAAAAAAAATTAACCAATTATATTATTGATGGAAGATGTTAAAAAATTATTCATCTCTTTTCATTTAGAGATTTTAGAGGAAAAAAAGGCCTCTAAATGTATAAACAAATTTGTACCCCAGTTTTCAAAATATTAATCATAAGTATACTAAAATTCGAGTATCATTGTACAATATTTTTATTATGTCATACAAGATTTACAATTTATTAGTGAAAATCATTTATAATTCATATCTAATGTGTAACTTGTACGATCTATGAAATCTTTATATATGTGTTTTTATATGGGAATCATATGTGATTTTGTACGTGAATAATATGTGATTTTATACGTGAATGATATATGATTTTTGTACGTGAATCATATATAATTTTGTACATCAAAAAAGCTCATCGCATTCTTTTTCTGAAGGGTAACCTAGGTTTTGCCGCCACTAATTCCGGCAACTTTCACCAACAGCTAAAGCATGCTGCCTTGAGTTAATCCCAGTGGCCATAATTTGGAATCGTCTGGATTCGAACATAGGATGGAAGGGTTAACAAGCCACTTCCCCTACAAGCCTAAACCAATGCTCACAGCCTTATAATTGAATATCCATGAAAAAGATTCCTCATAAAATATAGATTCCTCATAAATTGAGGTTGTAAGTAATAAATTTTTACATAAATATATGGTTTTGTTTTAATTTATTACGATTCTTAATTACTTCATTATATTTAGGGTACGTTTGGTATGCAGAACAGGATGGGACAAGACATAACATAACAGGCTTATCTCATGTTTGGCAGGCAGATATGTGGGACACGCCAGAACTAAGTAGAACAACAGTGGGACAAGTCTGTTCCATCATACCCCCTGGAACTAAGTAGAACAAGGTTAGATGTACCATTATATCCTTCAAAATACAGATTGATTTTCTCGTTCACGATAATTGCCTCATACTTAGGGGCACTGTTCTAAAAAACTCGCCTTGCAGCCGCCATGGCGCGCCATGGCTTCAAGGCTTGGGTCTCACGCCACGTTAATCTCGTGGCACGCCATGGCCTACTGCTCAGTTTTTCTAATGCGAAATTTGATTTTTCTTTACATTTTTAAGGTTTTATTTGCAAGTTTTTAGTATATAACTTAATTCTAACTTGTTTATTCTTATTAACACATTGAATCATAGTACAAAACATATAATCTTATATATAACAATTTATATGAACTAGGAATTTCACGCCATAAGTCACGCCTTAGAAACGCCATGGCTTCGCCATGGCTCCTAAGACTTGAGGCTTGGCCTTGCCGCCACGCCACGCCTTACGCCATTTAGAACCTTGCTTAGGGGCGAGCAAAACTCGACTAAATAAAAAAACCGAAAATTCTATCCAAAAAATGTCGAATCTACCTGACCCACATAACCCGAACTAACTCGATCTTTAAAATCCGACTTTCTAGCGAGTTACTCGGTTCGGGTAGGGTCTCCGTACCTATCACCCGAACCCATCTGAAACCCGAATAAAGCCTTTTATAATCGTTTTATGTAGTTTTTTGATGTTTGTCTTTATTTTTCTTATTTTAAGTGTTTAATTTAATTTTCAATGTTTAAAATTTTAATTTTAGAGTTTGAATTAATTTTAATCTTTAATAATTAAACATGTAAAATGAAAGGTTAAGATTAAATTTATAACCATTATATCTAATATAGGAGTAAATTCCATCTGATAGTTTTTTTATTCAAATTTTATTATTTAAAGTATATATATTCATCTTTAAATTATTGTTGTGCACACTATTTCTATTTTCTACTAATTTGGTGGGAAAAAAGAAAGAAAAAAACATATATTGTTATAACCTGAACCTAAACTCGATTAAATCCGAATCCGACATGGTCCAAAATGTTTCACACCTGATTTTGATTTTCGGGGACTACAATTCATACCCAAACCCGATCAAAAATCCAACTAATAATGTATATTGCTCATGTTTATCTTGCAAACTATGATTTTTGATTATATATTTGATTATAGTTTTGTTAATACATATTTTTTAGTTTTTTTGTCATTTGTTATTTTTAATTTTCATTTAGATTGACTATTGGGTAAAAAAAAAAACACAAGAACTTCATAAAGTGTAAAATGGTCATTTAATCAGTCTCGTTCTATCCCGTTATGCATGTCATATGTTATCAAATGCTAAACAATTATTATGTCCTATCCTGTTCGATCCAATTTTAAGTTGTCCAATCCTACCCTATATGCGCACCAAACGCACCCTTCCAGATGTCCACATTCATATTATAATATGTAAAGACAAAAATAATTTCTTGTCCACATGTAATGCTACTTTTTGTAGGGCAGGATTAGGAATGTGGAGCTTATCTCCTTCCATGATCCAAAATGATAATGCTAAAAAGGCACCACCATTTAAGTGTAAAATTTGATCATTCTTTCCTTGACAGTAGCCTAATATTTTAAATTAAATCTGGATATGTTCTTTTTGTTTTTAGCATATAATTTCTTATAATGTTTTAAATTTATTAAATCTACAAGTTATGTTAATATTCCTAATTCTATTAAGGATATATATTGTAACACTCACAAACCCAAAAGCCATAACATGATATAAGTGCTCAAACCGATAAAAATAGTCTTAGTATATAATTTTATAATCTTAAATCAACTTAAAGTTTGCAATAGAAGACGAACATTTGCTTTTTAGATAAATTTAAATAAAATTTATGACAACAACCTAATTTAGCATGTAATGTGTGGATCGCACCTTTTCCTTTTCACTTGCTAAAGCTCTTAAAATGATACTTCTCTGAAAAAGTTTTCAATTTTATAAATTCAAGGATCAAACCAGATATCTAGTAAATTCTCTCTAGCACAATAGTGTACATCGGAAATGACAATTAAAATTATATTTAAAAACAACATAATTCACAGTAAAATAACCAAAACACACTTACACACTTTTACAATGGTTGCACACATTTATAGTCATGCACATCTTTGACCAAGCAAGTGGGGAGAGGAGATGAGAGGTGATACTTTGTCCTAGCATGAAAACTTGCACTTAATGACCCACAAAGTGCATTTGGTGATCAATGAATGTCGTTAGCAAACCCTAGGTAGAAATAAATGAAGAGAAGGGTTTCGAGATTCCAATATCATCTCTAGAGCTCTCTCAATCGTGTTCTAAGTGTTTTGGGTGAGAAATGAAGGAAACACGCATTACACCAACTTAAAAGCCAACCAGGCCACACGGAAGATAGTGTCAGATATTGTGCCAATTAGCAGTTTCGCTAGCATTTTCGCGGAGAGTGTATCGCAAAAAAAAGTGTGTCATTCTGGTGATTGTGCTTGACAATTATAGCATTTGGCACTCTCTTCATCACTCTCGTCGAATACCCGAGACCAAAATATTGGTTTTTTCCCGTCCAATTATCCACACATGAAAATAGGAGTCGTAAAGTAGTCTATCTTTACATATTAACCCCTATAAACGCGAACAAAAATTCAAGTCAAATAAGGTTAAAATTCTTACTTCTTAAAGTTACGAGTGTTACAATTAACATTTAAAGCTACGAATCCTCAAACCGAGCACCTAAAATTGCACGACGTCAAAAGAATGGTTTTAAGCACTAAAAACGAAGGAAACAAGCTTTCTAACCACTTTCATCATTAAGCCAATATTAGAACTTTAATTGCTCAATTAATCTTTGTTATTGAAATCGATTATCATCAAACACATCTTAAAATCTGGCCGGGTCGGGGCCGGTAAGGGAGGATCCAGTCTATGGGATCCACTCCGCTGCTGGTCGGGTTCAGCCATACATTGGAGCGTGTGCGTTTTAACTTGCCGTTCAAAAAAAATCTAAAAATGCCATTAGAAGCTTCACCATCAACGGTGGTTTTTGTTCAAGAATCAAGGAGGGTAATCTAAACCCATCAACGAAATGTATTCAAGATCTTCTCCTAAAAACAAAGTTGTTAAACCACAAAATCCTCCATCCATAAACTTACTTGAAATCAAGCTCAAAAAATACAGGTGATTAAGTAAATGAAATAGTTGAGATATAACACACCAATGCTCAAGCTACTTCTTCAAACCTTCAAGAATGGCATAATCCTCCTTCAAGCTCTCTAACCCTTTTCTCAAACTTGAGGGATTTTTGTTAGGTATGGGAATTGTCCCCGACCCATCGGGGAACCCGGTCTACCCGCCCCGATCGGGGACGGGGATTCCCCGGTAAACCGAGTATTGGGGACGGGGACGGGGATCCCCGTTTTCTCAAACCGGGGATGGGGATGGGGACGGGTTTAGCACTCCCCGCCCCGCCTCATACCCGTACCCATATATATATATTAAGTATTTATTTAAGTTATATATTGTTTTTCTATTATATCCTTATATGGTTGTTCATATTGCGATAAATTATGAATATTAATTGATGGTTTTGACTATTAATTGATACGTTTTGGAACGTGTGTCATTAAAAATAATTTTAGGATTAAGTTTAATTTGTTTTGGTATTACGTTTATAAATTATTATACGATTACGTCTATAAATTATTACACTATACATTCTTAGTTTTTATTGGACATATATGAGATTTAAACACGTATCGTATCTTAAAACATTTGATTTAAAATAGATTATATAAACGGATATAAAATCCCCATTTCCCGTTGGGGATCCCCCTTCCCCGGTGGGTACAGGGATGGAGATATGATAAAATTCCCCGGTGGGGATGGGGAAGGGGATGGGGATAACGATGAAGGCTCGGGGACGGGGATAGGGATCGAGGTCCCCGCCCCAAACCCGCCCCATTCCCATGCCTAATTTTTGTACGGTTTAGAGGTTTTGCCCCCTTCTTGTTCTAGATTACTAAATTACCCCTACTATCAAGCCAAATTTCAAGGTTGCCACTCTAGCTTTTATCACTTATTTAATCAAAACTTTGAGGTTATTAAATGATAAGAGTATAAAATATAAATCAAAAACTAAAATTAAACTAAATAACTAATTACAAGGATATAATATGATAACTTATAAATTAAAAAACATTTCTTGGGAACATATAACGAAAATTTCTAAAAGTATTTTTTTCATCTCCAACACATTTGCTATTTTAGAGAAGCTATCATTACATTATACTATTAAAATAATCTATAATTTATCATCCCAATGCATTTTAAAAAAAGAACTAAATATATAATAATAAAGATTCATTTTCATTGGTTAGATTGAATAAAATATTAATTTCTCTCTCCTACTATCAAGTTTTAGGGAAATCTCTAAATTTAGAAAATTTTGAAGTATTTTCTATTATAGCAAACAAGATAGCAATCCTGTTGGAGAGGTTTAGAGAAAAAAAAACACCACTTTTTGCTATTTTAGCAAATCTGTTGGAGATGCTCTTAGAGGTTTTGCCCCCTTCTTGTTCTAGATTACTAAATTACCCCTACTATCAAGCCAAATTTCAAGGTTGCCACTCAAGCTTTTATCACTTATTTAATCAAAACTTTGAGGTTATTAAATGATAAGAGTATAAAATATAAATCAAAAACTAAAATTAAACTAAATAACTAATTACAAGGATATTATATGATAACTTATAAATTAAAAAACATTTCTTGGGACATGGGTTAAAGAAAGATTCGCAAGAAGTACGCGTGGAGGGGGTTGCGTTAACGTTTCTTGGGACGTAGGTTAAGATTCAATATTTCTAACCGTGTAAGTCCTTTTGTAGGGGGTTGCTATTTAGACCCTCCTTACTCACATAAATATAGTGGATCCCACCACTCGAAGTCTGGGACCCACCTGTTCACTCACATCAGTTACTTCCACTTTCATAGAAGGGGGTCCAAATAGAATTCACCGTTTTGTATATTGATTCAATTTTGAATTACAAATATTAAAACTATAATTATATTTTAATTTAACATTATCAATATAATAAACAAAAAAGTCAAAACTAAAATGATAATTATTCCAAAGGACCACCATTGCACCACATTTTTCTTTTCGTTTTGACATGAGACATCCACGATTGATAGACCATTAATTTCGAGTATGTTCTCAATTAGTCAATCTCATATGCACTTTGAATTAAATTTGGAAGTATATAACTTATATAGTTATATTTACATTTATTTTTGTCTATGAACAAAAGTAAATCGAAAACCAACACGATCCCACACTAAAGTAAGATATCCAAACCTTCACAAAAAACACTGTGAAGGTAGAAAAATATATATCTGAATCTTTACAATGAAAATCCTATGAAGGTAAAAAAGTTTTTAATTTTCGCAAAGAAAAACATTGTGAACACAGCATTTACAATGTTTTCACTAATAAAGTTTGTTTTACCTTCACGGTGTTTTACTGTGAAATTTCATGGGTAAAGTCTTAGTATCATCGGTCTCACGAAAACAGCTTGATCTCACGTGAAATTTTCTTAAATATTCTAATTGATATAGTTGTATTTGGACAACATTTCTTCTTAAGTTACCTTCATGCAGATGTAATAATAAAAATCTGGTTAATCAATATTTTAGCATTGAAATTGACATTTATATACATAACATCTAAAAGCATTACGTAAAAATTTAAATTGTATAGACGGGGAAAATATCTAATTCGCCGATGGGAATGATGATGGGATTGAAATCTTATTCTGCGACAGGGATGGAGATGGGGTTAATAATGGGGATCCCTCAACATTGTTGCCTTTTCTAGTTGGATTTCTAAGTTTAACATTAATTTCACTTGAATGTTGATTTGGCCATTTGTTTGATGTTTTTGTGAATGTTTGTTAGTAAAAAAAAACATAGATACGTAATTGTCTCGTAACTTTGATAAATTAACAATTGTACCAACTTGATCTCAACAAGGTTTTCTATAAAAGATTAAAATAAATTAATTCTATATTAATATCAATATACAAGGTTCAAATTATATAATTTAAAAAATTTATGTTATTTTTTAATTATAGATTTTCATAAAGTCATTTTCGCTTTTAAGTAGTTATGGAATCTATTTTTCTCTCATGTATAATGATACATTAATATTTATATTCATATTATAGTTATATTAGTGAAAACAAAGGTTAGTTTGATGATAAAGACATATTTTGAGCTTCAATAAAAATTATAAATAAATAAAATCTATCTCACTTTTAAGTTCTAACATTTCACGAACAAAAATTGTTATATTCGTTCTTTTATTTTTGTCATCTTATCTACACACTTATCGAACGTAAAAATTCCTCTAAGAATCAAATGAGAATTGTAACAATGAAAACTAGTCATATATCACATTAACATTTTGCTTCAATGTCTTATGACAACTTAAATTATTTTCGATTGTCATTTTCTAACCCCACTAAACTAAAATATTGGCTCCGCCCCTGGATATATACAGTTTCAAGTTCAGTTAATTAGTAGTATGAACAAGGTAAATACATAAAGATTCATTTGGATTTTGATGTCTTTTTAGCATGAGCAAGAGAGAAATAAAAGCAATATATCTTTCAGTTAATAACAGTTGAATTTTCATTTTGCTTTCTTCCAACATATGATTTTCATGTTATTCAATTTCTATTTCTTTTCCGGTTAAATGCTTAGCAATTTTGGCTAAATATGTCTCATTTTTAGTTATAGTAACAGGTTCTATAAACATTTGATTCATCGAAAGAGATATTCGATCATCTTTGTCTCTTGCTTCTTGGTGAGTGTTTGGTTTGTAATATTTGTGTCTATTCATTTTCTATATTGCATTTCATTAGTTATCAATATATAAATTACATTAATTCTAACCTGCTTACACGTTTTGTAACAAAAAGTTTCACTACCGCATAATGCTCGAGCCACACACTAGTTGAAAATAATTGCGGGTTTCCAACTCTATCTAGCGATACACAGTTGGGTTGAACAACATGAGGATACCTATTCAAATTGATTTACCTAACTATAATAAACAATAAAATCATATATGCATAAATGGAAATTGAATAATATGAAATGGTTGAGCAAGTCTCAAACTCAATCCAAATCAAATTCATACAAACTCATTGCTCAAATGCAAAAGATAAAGTGTACAAAAATTAAGCCTACAAACTGAAATTACCAAATGGATCAAGCTGATTCTTCTTTTCTTATCCTTTACCTTTGGGTCTTGGGCCTGCCGATGGGCTTCCACATTTTCTATCTTTTATTTTTATTTCCCATGGGCAGCAATTTACTTAAATCAATCCTCTTTACATCTATCAATAACCAAGATTAATGGGAGAACCATAAGAATGGTGACGTACCGGTAAAATTCCAAAAAGAATGTAGTGGAATATCTCATCTACCTTGGTTCGAGTCTAGATACTAGCATCATGTGATCAGGCTTAATCTTAGACGATCGTAGTCTAATTTCCAAATTGTCAACGATGTAATCTAAGCCAGGACTAGATAAACATTTTCCAAAAAAATTTAATGGAAGCTATTAACTACTTAATTATGATAAATGCAAGGGATCTGATATGAAAAAAAAAATCAAATAAGCCTTTATCATGTATATTCAATAGGGGTGCTACTATATTTCCTCTGATAAATGCAAATGAAGTCTTATCACTTATACAACCTCGTCAATGTTTTCTTAATACTCGAAATTTCTTTTTTTTCCATGTGTCATCCTAGCATGCATATCCCACTTCTTCCATCGAAAGAAGTTGTAGGATCGAAGGTTTTAACCACTAGGAGAATAGAAATCCTTGTGTCCATGACGCCACACTTAATCTTTATAGACTAGCTCTCAGCTAAACCTCAAGTTCGAATGCGCTACGATCTGTGGGCCTATGCCTCTTTCAATATATAGTGTCGCGTAACCAGTGTTACCCATTTTACAGGGTCAACCCGAGATCGGCTTATGCCGGAACCCAGATCCTATAAATCCAGACCAACAAAAGTCTTCCACGTTCTTATTTTTTATTGTTAATTTTTAAAGTATATAGTAACCAACCAATCTACTAAAGTCAAATGTATTAACTTGGAACGTCTACATCAAGCTTTATAACATCAATTTTTCAAGGGGCAAATTAGTAATTTTCCTATGTGTCTGTGTAAATGCTTTTTTCTAGAAAAGTGTGTTTACCTTTAATTGTCCTTTCCTTCCCACTTTTATGTACCATATGATCTTGCAAATGGCTTCGGCTCCTCTTCAGCTTCGTCGAGTTAGAATGGCAACACCATTGTCCATTGCGCATGATTCGGGTTGGGAGGGTTCGGCTTTCACAAGTTGAGAAGAAACACACCCCCCCCCCCTCTCTCTTCTGTCTCTCTTATTTTCATTTTTTTGTTTTTTTATTAATTATTAATTAAAAAAATGTGGGTAAGATTGGGTTGGTTTGGCTAAACCATAGTGAATGGTTTGGGTAAGGTGACGGAAAGCTAACGTGACAATTGAGTTCATTGGGTTCAAATTTAATCATAGTGGATGGCCTTAGGTATCTTTTTGACAAGAAAAGATAGCAATATGCAAACAATGGTGTGCAATTGGTGGCCACTGAGTATTAATCTCAGGGAAGCATGTCTTTAGCTCTTGATAAAAAATTGTCAAGGATGTAGCCTGGGCAAAGCCTAGATAAACCTTCTAAAAAAAATTAAAAATGCAAACAATGGTTTTCCTTTCATCTCTCTCAGAATTGATCTGAAATTCCTATGCATTTATGCATTTTTTCTTTCTCATCATTGCAGTGAATATGATATCAAATTCAAAGCCACACATTGGAATAGAGCAAATCAATACATCTGTTTTTTTTTTTTTGGACGACAATTAAACACACGCACACGCCCTGATCGAAGTCGAAGAGGTATCCGGGATCCATTTGGGCACCCGACTAATCCTCTCGACCATGGAAACCATTACCGGCCCATAGCCTCGCCCATGCCCGGCCCGAAGGTCGACCCATGAACTGGGGTGTCGCCTCCTGTTCCCCCTCCGAATCGAACCCAAGTAGACAGGGATACCATCCACTGCCCCCCTCAGGATGTTACCGACCATAGAGCTACAAAGGAATTGACAAATGTTCTTCAGTATGTGGAGGGGGATTAGAACTTGGGTGGACACTATGTACCCTCCAAGCACTAACCACTCCACCACAACACCTTGGATAATACATCTGTTGCCTTTGATCTTTTTTCCCCTTCTCTTCTTATTTGTCAACTTCTTTTGCTATTTTCTTGTCTTAATGGAAGACTCTAAGCTATCTTTCCAAGATATGTTAAATCCTCTTTTTCTGCATCCATCAGAAAGTGCAAACTCTATTCAAGTTGAAAAACTTCAAGGATCATCTGATTATAGATCTTGGCGTTCGTTCTACGGAGAATTTGGTCACTTGTTAGTGCTAATATTATCTGATTATAGATCTTGGCGTTCGTTATACGGGGCATGGTCATGTTCGTTTGTTTAAGTTTAAACGAACACGAACACGAACGCTTAACCGAACGAAAAATCTTGTTCGTGTTCGTTCATTTAGGACATGAGGATGCTCGTGTTCGTTTGTGTTCGTTCATTCAACTCTTAAACGAACGGTTCACGAACGTAAACGAACAGAAATGAACATAAGCGAATGAACATTAACAAACGAACGTGAACAAATAGAAAATCCTACATTTTCTTGATAAACATCCATAAGTTTTTACTCGAGAGGAGAGAGTATGTGTAATATTTTTCTTAACTTTATTTAAAACATAGTTAAATAATTAAATTACTTTATAAATAATATATAATTTATAAATATTTATATATACTAATATAAATAAACGAACATAAACGAATGGTTCACGAACGTAAACGAATGAACATAACCAAACGTTCACGAACATAATTGAACGAACGAGGACGTTGTTCTTGTTCGTTCGTTTATATAAACGAACGTAAAATCTTGTTCAAGTTCGTTCATTTATTAAACGAACGAACATAAACGAACTTCCCGCCGAACAAAATCACGAACGGTTCATGAACGTTCGGTTCATTTACAGACCTAATTATACCTTTGACTCAGAGACGGTGCATATGAAATACGCTTAGAATGGCGCAAAGAGATTTTAGAATATCTTCAATAATAACATATAGATATGGATTGTTGCATAATTTTTAGCAAAGTTCAAAAGAACATACTCTATAGATGATAGGGATAAAAACAAAAAACAACCATAAGCAAAGGACTAAAGTTGTAATTCACTCATGAATGTTTATAAATTGTGGCCAATTCATTACAGCTTTTCAGAAGAAAAAAATATATAACAGAGTAGGAAATTAAATATCGCAAGAGTCATGATCACGTGTCACATAATGTCTACTTATTCTGTAATCATAGGATTTGTAAAATACATTTATCAACGTTGCTCCCAACTTGTGTTAAATAAATAATAAATAAAGACTTATATGTATTATAGAAAGGAAGTGTTCAAAAGAATACTTTTGTCTTTTTAAAATTTTTATCATTCAAAAAAAAATCCCTCATTGGCAACGAAACTTAAACCGAAGACAACTAGCATTATACCCGTCCGGTGGTCGGGTATACAACGTGAGGTTATAAGATTACATTTACACCTAAAAACAATGATATTGATCTTGTATTGCTACAACATTTGATTTCTTTGTTTGATGGTAATGTAGACTCCACAAATCATTTAGAGCAAACCTTATATATAGCAATTTAGACTCCACAAACCTTATTGATGAGAGCAAGCACCCTTTCATCCTGCATAAACGATCACATATAAAATGGAAAAGTTGATTAAGTTTTTTATAGTTTGCTTTAGATCCCAAATTAGATGATATATAAATTTAAACTTAATATGTTTGATTGGTTAAAAATTTTGAAATAAATAGTTGGATTGGATGACATTGTTTTAATTTAAAACCTATGTCATTTGTTATTCTTAGTTTTAAATTGTTTGTAGTTTTTGTAACTTCTAGGATTTAATTATTGAAAATAGATTCAATTATTTATTTACTAAAAAAAGTTTAGTATTTAAGTATTCAAAATGGAAAAGTTGATTAGGTTTTTTTAACTTGTCCCTTTACTAAATTATCATAAATTATCATGTCTAATTAAAACCTTAATACTTTGACAATTCCTTCACCAACATATCTCACCCCCTTCTCTGGTCATGTCCATATCCAAGTTCCAAACACATCCTAAGAGAATAAATGGTAAAGACAAAACCATTCATATCTTCATACACACATTTATAGTACTTAAAACGGGTATTACATGCTCTGGTTTATAAAAAAAGATACAAAAACATCTAACCAATTAATCAGGTACATCTAACCATAATCAGGTACATAATAGAAAGTTGATCTACCTATCTACACCTCCAACCATACCCACCACGTCCTTGTTGAACCCATTTGTTTCATCAAATTTAGTAAGCCACCCATGCCACCAATTTGCTTGAGCAGCTGTGGAGGAACAACCTTACTCATATTCTGTGCATTCATGTTTCTTGATAAAAGACTCATCTCTCCCTTGGGTATTTGCAAGCTCTTTCACTTACCTACTTGACGACCATATTCTTTTGCTATCGGCATGATTCTGGAGTCGTTCATTAGATTCCGGTTCATGCTATCCAACCTTGCAGAAAAGTAAAACAAATCAGAGGCCGACTCAGATTTTGTTAAGCATTGACACAAATTTAACTATAAAATTTTTTTTACAAAAATTAGTAAAAATATGTTGGTTGCTTGGTTCCTTGTCACTATACAAAAGGAATTATGTTCGAGTATGGCCTTCAAAAATTTTAAATAACATAAAAAGGTACATATAGAATACAAAAATATAAACTGAAAACTAAAAAACTTGACAAAAGTCCCACTTGAACCAGAGCCTTTAGTATCAACAAAACAATACGGTGGCGCCCTTCAGAAATATAGTCATATAAGGGTCCATGCCACTGTATGCTCCGACCGAGTAAGAGGTGGGAAGAGGTAAGTAAACACCCCCTAAGAAAAGAAGCACAGTCATATCACATTGGCTCAAAAGAAGTTTGTTTAATGACATAATATATGAAAATAAACTCAATACAATTATAATATGAAGGTGAACCCGACTGATAGGACCCAATATATTACGGAATTGCTCATGCATGGTTCTCGATGTGAAATTTCCCTTCAAGAGCTTTTGCAGAAGCTCAGACTGTTGATCCATAGGAACGACTTCATGAATCTTGTCCATGAATCCAGACCAGTCGCCCATGCCTGAATTCGAATTTGCAGAAGATAATGAATTACAAATTGGTAGCATCATTTCAAATAGATTGGAAGTGGAAGGAGTTTTGAGACTAAAGATGAAGTGACGCAAACCTAAAAGACCACTCACAAATGGTTTAACATAAAAAGCTTCAAATTCATCCATATGTCCTCCATTACCAACAAAAATGATTGGGCTTTTTGTACTGCTATATAGGAAAATGAAAGATACAGAATGGATATCAAATTTCGCCATATTGGATACAAGATATTGACGTTTTTAATGGATATGATGAGGCCACTTAAAGCTCATGTTTCAAAATCAATAAACTCAAGTAAATTCAGTATTTCCATCACAACTTGATTTAATTTAGAGTAAAGTTCAATTTTCGTCCCTGAACTATCTGGATTTTAACATTTTTCGTCCCTAATCTAAGGAAACTCGCAATCGACCTTGAAGTATGCACTTTTGTTTCAATTTTGGTCCATCTCACTAACATCCGTTAATTTTTTCCGTTAGATCCAAATATATGGGGGTAATATGGTCATTTTACCCATTTTGTTAATTTATTTGTTTCTACAAAATCTATGAAAGTACAAGGACCTGTTTTGTAACTATATTATATATATATAAGATTATAAATTATATTATATTATATTATAACTCTCTCTCTCTCTTCTAATCATCTTCTTCCCCCATAGATTGCCGTCGCCGGAAAACCACCATAACCAACGCCATCGCCACCCATCAAACTACCATAAACCACCAACTTCGGTCGCTTTTATCGTTGATATGCACCATTTTCTCGGCCATTGCACCTCAGCCCACTACCACGGCCATTTTTTCCGGTCGCCACCAACACCATTCTTCTCGATGGTGGTGATGATAGCAGTGAAGATGGTGGCGAGGAAAGTGGCAAACCAGATCGGGAAAAAGGGAAGGGGATGATTCAAGTGGGTGGGGGTGGAGTTCGCGGAAAAAAAGGGAATGGGTGGGTGGGGGTGGAGTTCGTCGGAAAAGATGGAAGGGGTGGGTGGGGCCGTGGGGGTGGAGTTCGTCGGAAAGACAGAGGGAGGGGTGGGTGGGGTGGAGTTCGCCGGAAAGATAGAGAAGGGTGGCTGGGGTGTGGAGTTCGCCGGAAAAGAAGGAAGGGGTGGCTGGGGGTGTGGAGTTCGCCGGAAATATATGTATTGATGTATATGAGTTCGCCGAAAATACCGTGTGGTGGTCATCAATTGTTGAAGATGAACAGTTGGGTAGAACGATAAGTGGCGTGAGGTTGTCGCGGATGGGTGGGTGGGAGCGGAGTTCGCCGGAAAGAAATAAAAGGTGGGCTGTGGCGGAGGGGATTGAGTCATCGGAAAAGGCACAGGGAAGGGGGGTAGGGATGGGTCTGTGTGTGTGAGTGTGTCTAATATATGTAAGATATAGATGTCTTATCTTTATTTACAAATAGGTCCCTGTAGTTTAATGGGTTTTGTGGAAACAATAAAATAGAGAAAAGAGTTAAAATGACCATATTACCCCCATATATTTGGATCTAACGGAAAAAGTTAACGGATGTTAGTGAGAGGGACCAAAATTGAAACGAAAGTGCATACTTCAAGGTCGATTGCGAGTTTCCTTAGATTAGGGACGAAAAATGTTAAAATCCAGATAGTTCAGGGACGAAAATTGAACTTTACTCTTTAATTTAATGGTTCCTGCAAGGAAAGAAAACTGATCCCATATTTGTGTTCATAATTTGGATGAAATCAAACCATACCTGCAACTTAGCCGAACTGATTACAGAACACATCTCGAGGTTGTTGCTAGGAAAGAAGAAAAAAAACTCTATAAAATTAAAAACCCTTATATGCTAATTTTATAAGCAGAAACAAAATGTAGAAAGAAATAATATAAAACTAATGATACCTATGAGAGAGCACTTATGATATCCATATCTCAAACATCAATATTTATCTTATCTTGGAAGGGATGATTTCATCTGCAAAAGCATAAAGAAGCAATCAGTAAATATTTCATGATGATAAATAAGTACTTTTTTTTATAGAAAGAGGTATGGAATCATAATAATTGAATCATCAAAATCTCAAATCAGTGCACACAGAAGACAATGATTTACCAACAGAAAATGGTAATAGAAATTATAACCCCCTAATTGATGCAAAATTCCAACGAATTCAAAAAAGAATTTAAAATCCATGAGGAATATCAAAAAATATTAGGAGATTTTGTTGAACTTTTAAAATTGATGAGAAGATTGAGAAAAGAGTGATGAGTAAACTCCTACCCTTTAATCCATCTCTGATCCAACCATTCCAGAAGCCATAAGCCATAGCAACCATAAACTTCCAAAGCATTTGAACTGGTAGCTGCGAACATGAGAATCGTGATAGGATAAATGAATGAGAACTTAAATCTATTCAGTTATTCTTGTCTTAGTTAAAGACCGACCAGTCAATTATGATTCATGGTTGGATTGGCTCATAAAGCTCTATGCCTTGAGAATCTATAATTCCACATGAAGTATCAAATAATCTGATTGTATCATATGCATCAAAGTTGATATCTAGTAATGATGAATTGCCTGTATTTAGTATAATTACTATAAAAATGCATGGACCTTGTTTGATTTTAACAAAATTATTTGCTTGTATATATGTACTACAACCACATCTATCAGATAAAGCTACTCTGGATGCTAAATAAAATATCATATAGAACTTGGACTTGCATAAGGAATAGGTCCATGTGACTTTAACTCTTTGGATCATAAACTTATATGCCATCTAAAGAAAAAAATAACAAAAGGCATTAGATTACCAATATACAATATAACATACCATAATGAATCTTGCATAAGGGATTGAGTGAAGTTGGAAAAGTACATGCTCATTTAATTTCTTCGACAACTAAAAGCAAACCAACACACAAAAAATAAGCTTTACACCTAACAACTCCAAGTATCATACCATATATATCGAAAAGGTAAAACCACTCAATATGAAACCCTCCATTCCTCTTCTCTTTCCATATCAATCCATTGAACACTCTTTTCTGCAAAGTAAGGAACCAAAATATTAGATCAAAGAAATAATTTGCTCAAATGCACCAAAAAAACAGTTGCAATTTCAAAACCAATTGAAACCTAGATATTGGATGTCGGTGAAAACCTCGAGGAAACCTTAAAACATGGTAATTAGACACCAAATAAACAACGATCAATCAAGACAATAAAACCCAATTGAGAACGAAAACACAGATGGGGATGAAAGAAACCGATATATAACCTCAAAGCAAATACCTTGATTGAAAGACGAATCACACAATCAAATACCTTCATGGCAGTCGGCAGGCTCAATCGATTATCGAGACGCTAGGGCACTGACAGAAACCAAAAGCTGATTATGAAACATGATGATGGAAATCAATGCGATTGCGATGCGGAAAACGATTCCAGAAAGCAAAAAATAGATGGCCATCAATGGCGGACTATCGTCTCTCGATTTGTTAGATGATTTCGTCGGTTCGTTTCTTGAATTCGTGAAGTAGGCAGAGAGAAACACATGAGAAAGTGGATGGAATGTTGATTGTGGGAGACTGTACGGATGGTTTTGAGGAGGCGTTTGAATATCAGAAAGTGGATGTATCGATTGCAGTTTCTGATACATCGTGGGGAGAAGGACGCAGAGTCGAGAGACATGGTAGAGTGGGGAGAAGGAGGTGGGGAAGCGACGTGGAGAGGGGGGTTAGGGTTAGGGTTAGTTGTTTAACTGTAAAATAGGCTAATTTACACGGCTCAGATTAAATCTCAGTTTTGATCAACGGCTGATATTGACCCTTGAATTTTCTGACTCCTTGGGGTCAGTATTATATAGAATTAATAAATCGATAATTGAGTTGTGATAGCTAGTGTGTTAAAGGTTGTTTTGACGATTATGACTCTAGACTTATGTTTAATACCACTAGTTTCGTGCCCGCGCGCGATGCGGCGCTAAACATCGTCAACCAAAATGAAAAGGTCGAAACAAACAACCTTGAGGGGTTATAAAGAAACGGTTATTGAAAAACCGGTTCGGTTAAAAAACCGGTTATGTGCATCTCTAGGCACGGGCCACTGTATTGTTACATGCATTCATGGTTGGACCTGGTTTGCTGTCCACCGTGACACGGGCAACCGTGTTATTTGTCCGTCGAAGGGTAAATATTTTTAAATTTTATGAACATGCAACGTATTATTTTGGAAGGTGTCACCGTATCGTTTTCGAAACTTTAAAGTGTGCACTTTGGAATCAAACAAAAAACCGAAAATTCTTTTAAAATCATCCAGAAAAACCTAAAAGTTCTCTCGAAATCAACCAAAAAATATTATAAAAATTCTTTATAGATTAGCCAAAAAAACCTATATTTTTTTTTTTGTCAAAATCAACTAAAAACCAAAAAAATTCAAACAACCTAAAAAGTTCCTTGGAAATCATGACCCCTGCAGCTATGTGGCGGGGTGCAAAAGGAATTATCAACTTCAACATGATACGTGCAACAGCCGGTCTACATAAAGCACTTTTAGCTTTGCAATAGCATCAACTTTTAATCAAACAAGGGGAAATGTTATAAAAAATGTCAAACCCAAATACATGAAAATTGAGATTTTCACAACAATATATGTAATTCTATGAAACTTATTCAAATGCTCCAACTTTCCTGTACTAAATTTGCATAACCCTGTTGTAACTAAGGTTTATATATTAGTAACGATTATCAAATTTTATACACAAGGCAGCATCAATATAGAAGTAGAAGCAAAAACAAAGAGGTATTTTGAAGAAAAGTTGGGGTATCAACATAGTTGTTGACATGTTGACCCATCCATTATTTCTTATGGAGGAGGTATCACATAAAAGATAATGGCATTTTGAATACATAATTACAAACGAGAACCATGGAAATAGTGAGATAACATCCAACCAAAACATCAAAGAAAATTGTTATCAATCAACAATCATTAGAAAAGGAGTTTCGTATCCCTAAATTGTAGAGATTAAAGTAATTTATCTGGTAAAGAAAATAAAACATCCCTAACATAACAAAGGCAAAAAAGGAAAATGGTTGAAGTTTTATCACAACTGCAATATCAAGGCAGCATGTCTCGGTCAAATATGTGAATATGACAGACATCTAATGCAATAAATCTAAATCAGTCTAATTGAACATTAGCCACCAATAGATCTGAACGATTACCGGTTGCAGTATTTGCAAGAGACCATGGCTGAAATAGAAGAATACCAGAACCTTCCGATGCATAAATAATTTAAGACAAGGCTGCATATAACTTGTTAAAATACTACAATCATATGGCTAAAACCCTGTTACAGGTCCATATGATCTTTGGTTATACCGTCACTTCTATTCCTAAAAGGTAATTAAGGTGAAGATGAACTAACAATTACAAGGGTAGCTTAGTGTTTAAAGAATAATAAGGATACAGAGCACATCAGTCAAGGAATCATACATATCCAAGCCAACATGGCAACATCACATGAATATGGTGGCCCAATCTTTGGGTTAATGCATCTACATTATATATATCATAGCTAGATGGTTTTTGTCATGCTTATTAACTCCTGCACGTTTAAAAGAAAAAATGATCTTGTTGGAAGTGGCCAAAAATAAGATAAATAATTCACATAATCAATGATAATAAGAAATAATCCGTCTAGTGATATGGCTTATTAAAACTACAACTGATACTAAATATTCAGTTTAGTAGTTTGAAAGTAAAATATGATTTTTCAAAAAGTTCAAATTTAGCATAAACATTTCCCTGCATTTAACAACTTGACATAAACTTCATTATAGTAATATAGGGGAAGGTTCAAATGAAAAGCATGTCAATTTAAAAAAGAGCGAGAAGCAATCTCGGCCACTCATCTTGCGGTTACGGTGGACGTGATCACGGAAGATTGACGCGATTCATGGGAGGGTAGAGATTATTAAAGGGGGGACCGGTCAAAGCCGCCTTTGTTGACCGAGATGAGTGGTTGAGATTGCTTCTCGCGTTTTCTTAAAAAGTTATATTTTTCGTATGAACCTCCCTCTAGTAATATATTTCCTTAAAACAACGACGATGTCTTTGTTGAACATTACGCCTTTGAGGACCTTGGAATCTTCCAGCTGCCCACCGGGAATTTTTTCAACTTTGATGTATTTCTTAATATCTACTTCTCGTAGTCCCTTGCCTAGATCAATACCAACTATTGTCGTCGCAACAAGTGCTAGATCCTAGTAGTTGACCAATACGATAGTCAATAAAAATAAAACTAAAAAGCATAAGTTTAAATCATAATGTTCATCTAAACAGCTTAATTAGTGTTAGAAAGGTTATTAAGCCACTGTTTGCTGAGAAACACCAATTAAAAGTCATAGGCACCATAAAGAAATAAATTATGTATTCTATTGATTAAAACAATATTAATAAATTCCTTATCCAAAAAAAAAAACAATATTAATCAATTAAGAATTATGGCATATGGTAACTTGAATGTATACCGCGCCTCAATTAACACTTACCAGGATATAAATAGATAAATGCTCATTATATACTTGCAGCATTTGTGGATTAGATCAATTGAAGAACATAGGAAGGAAGGAAACAAAGGAAGGAAAGAAACAAAGGAAAAGGTTACTTACTGTAATTAAATCCCCAAATTGACTTGTAAATTTTGTGCCAATACAACTTTTCACTAAACCCAGCATCATCGAACCTGCAAATGGAAGTACACGATCAAAGATAAAATGGCAAAATGGCCAAATCCAGGCATAAAAAGCATAGCTAAATGTTCCTTATATTTGATCAACTGATGATTTATTTAGTATATTGTAAATTATCTCGTATCCGAGCAACATCGATGGAATTAAGAATAGTGGAAAATACAAGATATATCAATGGAGTTAACTGTTAAGGATAGGAGTGGAAATCACAAAACTGAAACCAGTAATGCTTCATTGATACCAATTGATCATAAATAAATACAGGCATAAAGGATTGAGAACAATGAAGGGAACATCTCTTTATGCATTGTATAGCTATTTTAAACTTTATATAGACCATTAACCACTTTGCTCACTACCAACATTCAATAACTGGATGTTGCCTGTGTTCAAGAATTTCAATATTATGAAATCTTATAAATTTCTTAATTGTCCATTATGGGTTCAAACATTCAACTGTGAGAAGTCAGAAATGTGAGTCAAACCTAAAATATGCATACTTAAATGATTGTTGTTAGGCTCTTCATACTCCCAAATATCATCTTCTAAATGCTAATGGTATATCGATTTAGCCCCAACAAGTTAATATTGGAACGCAAAGGTTCATATAAATAATTACGGTCATAGTTGGTACAATAACTTCGGTAATTAGTTGCATAAAATAGCTATTTTACATGCATGCTATTGATAGAAAGATCCCGGCAAAGAAGTCCACATAAATAATTACGGTCATACAAGTTGAAAGAGCAATGTGGGGACTTACGATCATTCACATCAGTAGACATGGTGATCTTGTCCAACACAGCAAGAGCATCTTCAAGGGCCTTGTTGTAAGCTGCAATGATACCGTTATTTTTACATTATACTTGTAATTCATTCTCAAAAAAAAAAAAAAAAAAAAAAAAAAAAATTTCAAGATCTCGACAAGGTACCTTGGCAAATTACGGTAGAATGATACTTGTTTTCAATGAAAGCTTCCGCAACATGACGCATCTCACCAGCTACAGTAAAGAGAAGAAAACAAAGTTTAAAGTGAACAGCCACCGTCTAATCCAGCTACTTTGCTGACATCATCTAGACCAAACCAAACAGAGACAATCATATGTTGATGGTTGCTGCTATTAACAGTTCACAATCGTCTATGCAAGAGCTTTGGTGCTATGATTACTAAAAGATTTCATGTAGCTTCAGCAAGCCCTGAGCAGCCCCACAAGGCTACATTGGGACTTGGTGAACTAATTACAACACATCACTTTAGGAAAGTGTGTTTTCACTACAACTTGACCACTCAAAAAACACGGGATTTTGGCGGCTATAGCCATGGGGGTACCCCCACATTAACTTTATACCCATTCTCTCTCTCGTTTTGCACCTCATACCCATGAAAAACCGTTATGAGGTCCATTAAAACGGACTTCTTCACTAAAAGACAAAAACGGAGCTCCTCTGACCAAAAAAAGTCAACAAAAAGACCGTTTTGACGCCGTTATAACGGCGTCAACGCCGTTTTGACACCGTTATGGCGGCGTTCAGGCTATACGACAAAAAGCCAAACCGTTTTAATAAAATCCTTAACGCACCGTTAAAACGGGGCCATAACGGTCCGTTATGGCACCGTTTTAACGGTGCGTTAAGGATTTCGTTGACCATTGACCAGTCCATCGGCCCAATAAATCCCAAAGAAGCAGCATATCTATCATTCTTTCTACAAAGAAGGGGAGCCATATTGAGAGGGGACCATTGAATCCCGAAGATTGTTCACGTGAAGGAATCTCGAGCAAACTTCTCAATTCGCACGTGCTTGTTTCCAAACGATACTATCGACATGGGTGACGTAAGTTGTTCTATCATTATGTTTTTTGATTACGCAATCACACCACCACCACCATCACCGTCTTTGGTCTTGTAACGGTGGCACATGCCACCCACCACCACTGCACCACCACACGCCACCACTGCTGCCACCCACCACCCACCACCACTGCACCACCACACGCCACTCCACCGCACTCCACCGCACCACAGCGGCGCCACCACCACCGCGCCGCGCCTTACCAACACCGCACCACCGCGGCGCCACCACCACCGCACCACCGCGACGCACCCACCACTGCAAACCCGTCAAGACTAAACCCATAACGGCGCCGAAACCCTAATGACTGTTAAAACGGCGCATGAAACGCATGAAACCCTAATTTTTAAAAAGACCGTTACGGCACCGTTATGACGGCGTTACGCCGTTTTGACGACCGTTACGCCGTTATGACACCGTTATGACACCGTTATGACGGTGTCATAACGGTGTCATAACGGCGTAACGGTCGTCAAAACGGCTTAACGCCGTCATAACGGTTCCGTGACGGCGTTATTCAAAATTAGGGTTTCATGCCGTTTTTAAATATTTAAAAATAAAAATTATATGTATTTATGTATTTATATATATATATATATATATATAAATATGTATACATTTATATATATAAATACGTTTATGTATGTAAGTATTTATATATATAAATATGTATACATTTATATATATAAATACGTTTATGTATGTAAGTATTTATATATATAAATATTTAACATTTATATACGTTTATGTATGTAAGTATATATATATATAAATACTTTGTGTATGTATATATGTATATATAAATACCTATATATATAAATACTTTGTGTATGTATATATGTATATATAAATACCTATATATATAAATACGTTTATATATGTATTTATATATATATAAATAAGAGATCCCATATATAAACTTTTTTTATATATATCTTTATCGAAACTGTATTAATAATTTGTTTATGTTTATAGAGCAAGAAAATTACGTTGAAGAATCACACTCAGATGTTCGATGAAATAAAAAATCGGTTGTCAGAAGAACGACTTTTGTTGCTACAAAACACGGTGTTTGGACCATGGTTACATAATGAGGAAACATCTGCGGACCCAATACTTTGTTTAGTAGTTTTGGAGAAACAAATCGAGCCACCAAATGATCAACGAAACGAAATGTGGTTTAATATCAACGGTTATCACGTTCGGTTTACACGACGGGACTTCTGTTTGATTACTGGATTGCGGTTTGGACCACAGCCCGAGATCCAGAACACCAATTTTGCATTTGTCAGACGTGTGTTTGGAAAGTCGAAGATAATTATAAACGATATCAGAACGCAGTTTGACCGATTCAAAAAGAAAATGATCCATTTTCAAACGACGATGCGGTCCGTATTTGTTTGTTGGCGATAATTGAGCGGTTTTTCCTTGGGCATCAAAACCCTCAAAGAGTACCGGTGCTTATTTTGTCTCTTATAGACGATCTTGAGTTATGGAACTCCTTTCCATGGGGTTCTTATATTTGGGATTACACGTTTAACCAGATGAATCACGCGGTAGCAAGGCGAATCAGTGCTGGAAAGAAAGCAATGACGTTGACAGGATTTTTATTTGCATTGAAGGTTAGTTAGCAAATCTTAAAATGAAAAACAACCAATTATATTTTATTTGCATTGAATGTTAGTTTTCGACATATACTGATTAATTTTTTTTTATTATAATGACAGATATGGGTAATCGAGACATTTCCGGTCGCGAGGCGGATTTATAGACGACGCCACGATAGGATACCGAGGGGGGTTTGTTGGTATAAGGAGGCCACGTTTAATAGGATACATGCGGAACAAATGTTAGAGTTGAGTGACGAGGTAAGTTTGTATATATAAATAGTATATATAAGTTTGTATATATAAATAGGGACTATATATAAGTTTGTATATATATATATATAAAGTATATTAACAATATATGTTTATTGAAATTGTTAGTTACTTTATATATATACATATTGCAATTTATATATATATATATATATTGTCTATATATATATTGCAATTTATTAGCTAATAAACATGATAACGAGATTTTAATTTGATTGAACAGCAACCGCCAACGCGTATTGTGGCGACAGATGATGAACAACGACAGCAATGGTATATAGATAGTGTACAGTTTCTTGGCGACGATGACGATGATGACGATGATGGTGGGGATGGTGATCGTGATGATGATGATGATGATGGTGGGAATGGTGATGATGATGATGATGACTATGAGATGCGTAGTCGTCGACCGCCCATGGATGAGGAGCCCTTCCGAAATTATGAGGGTTATAGGTCATCGTACATGGAGACCGGGGGGCCCAGTCAGCCCCCAAACGACTGGAATGCTTTTGATAGTTGGACGACCCAGCAAGCAGAAATCGACTCTCTTAAGACTCGAGTGAATCAGCAGGACACGTGGTGGGATCGATTTAAAAATTTGACGGTAAGAATTTTATAAAAGTATTATATAAATACTATATATATAAATACTTTATATTATACATATATAAATACTTATAAATATATATATATATATAAATACTTATATATATAAGTACTTATATATATAAATACTTATATAAATACTTTTATTTATGTATTTACTATAAGTATGTATGTATATATATATATAAATACTTATATATATAAGTACTTATATATATAAATACTTATATAAATACTTTTATTTATGTATTTACTATAAGTATGTATGTATATATATATATATAAATACTTATATATATAAGTACTTATATGTATATATATATATATATAAATACTTATATATATAAGTACTTTTATTTATGTATTTACTATAAGGTATTTCATATTTGTATGCAGCTGTCAGCGGCCTCAAGCAGTGACCAACCTATGGCTGCAGTTGGTTCCTATTATAGTAGTATATTTTCTGAGACGCCATTCCAGCAATACACGCAGCAGCAGCAGCAGCCGACTAGTATGATGGATTCCATCCCCCAGTTTTTCTCCGGTCCAGCAATCACCGACTTTCAGTCGACGTACTCCGAGCCACCACCGCAGGTAAATATTTTGGGATTTTTTGATAAACAAGCTTTACCCATTTAACGGGTCGTGTTTGTTGTTAACGTATCGTGTTTGTACGTAGGTGTCATCGAGTACGGGTGTTGACATGTTCAACACTATTATCGAGGACCGCTCCTGGGTACGTTGCAATTTACTATTTATATATGATATATATATAAATCTATAATTATTTATATTAGCATAAAAGGATATTTTTATAATAATGTTTATAGAATAAATCAAAGGATGTGTTTTTTGGCCATATATATATATTGATATTTATTGTAATAACGTAATAACAATCTATTGTTGTGACAATTCAGGCCGCCTCATCTGGTTTTACGTTCCAGAGTCCCGTACAGGATGTACAGCCGGCTCCCAGTTTTATGCAGGATTTACAGCCGGCTCCCAGTTTTATGCAGGATGTACAGCCGGCTCCCAGTTTTGTGCAGGATGTACAGCCGGCTCCCAGTTTTGTGCAGGATGTACAGCCCGATCAGACTCCTATGCAGGATGTACAGCCCGCTATGGGAAAGGGGATGCGCGAAAAAAGACCGGCGGCATCAACAATAACCCCATATAGGGATCCCGGCAGCGATACCCCTCCGACACGCGATTTGGAGGCTTTGAGGAAGAAAAGGAAGATTGAGAAAGCGCTTTATATGAAGATTAAACCTAGGCCTAAAAAGGAGTCGAAAGTCGCTAAAAAGTACTGGGATGGGACGTTGGAAAAGGAGCATATTCGGTATTTGGTTGAACCGATAGACGAAGTGTGGTGGGCTCAACTGCTTGGGTTAGATAGACAGGGTTGGTTCGAGAATTCGGTTAGTATTTCATATACTTCTATATATATAAGAAAATTATATACGTATATAAATTTAAATTTATATATGTATATAAATTTCTATATATATAAGAAATTTATATATGTATATATGTATTTATATATATATAAATACTTTATATATATAAGATATATATAAATAGTTTATATATATATAAGAAAAATATATATAAATACTTTAACAATCGTTTTTTATTTTTAATAGCATATCACAGTATGGGTGTATACCATTATGTCAAGGCGACCCGCCAAAGCGCCTTGGTCGATCGCGCTTCCAGATTTCTGGCACATGATGTCGAACGAAAATACACCCGATCCAGTTTCTTATGGGAAACCAATGATAAATGGGGATTTGGACGGTTTTCCAGCATGGAGTACTATCACAAGGGTATACCGTTAAACATTTATGTATATAAATTAATTTAATATTGACACTTGCTTTTTGCACGTTTATATAATTAATTGAAATGCTAATTTGGGGTTTTAACCTTTCTTTTTGAAGGTCTACATACCAATTTGTATTGACCAATCACATTGGGTGCTGGGGGTCTTGAACACGAAAACGTATAATATAACAATACATGACACGTTGGGTTCTGATAGGCTTCGGGAAATACTAGAGACGGCATGGACTCTATTCACCGATAACCTACAAAAGTGTTATGAGAGCCTCAATGAACCCGGTATAGCTAGCATGTGGAATCAACACTCAAGTTTCGAGGTGGCTTCGGATACACCACGACAGAGCGGCGCACTCGGTGACTGTGGTCCATGGGTATGTAGGTTGTTGGCGCATTATACCGACTATATGCGGGCTTCTACTATTACGCACCAGAGCATCGTTGACATCCGTCATCAAATGGCTGATATCTTTTGGACCTACCGTAATGTATAGATATGTTATTTGGACCTATCGTATTATATAAATATGTTATTTAAGTGTTATTTTGGTTTATTTTGTCTTTCGTTTTATATAATATATCAAGTGGGTATTATAGAGTCATTTCTATTATAGAGTAATTTTAAGAAAGTATAAGGCCAAATACGTAACTTTATTTGCTATATATAGCATAGCAAATGTCCATAGCATACTTACATCTCAACAAACCAACAATTCGTAAGATTTAAAAAATGGCTTCTTTTTCAAAAGCACCAAAATCACCAACACCAGAGGACGATTATTGGCCACGGGTGATAACCGAGAGCATGAAACAGTCCATTAAGCGGTATCAGCAAAGCTTGGAAAACCACGAGACAACTAAAGGTAACTTTCAAAAGGAAGAAAACAAAAATTGTAATGTCATTTGGGAGGGCCGAGAATGGATCGTCAAAGCCAAAGACGATATTAAAAAGAAAGAACAATCGATCGCTAATCTAAAGCAAAAAATTGAAAAAAAAGAAAGTCAGATTTGGGATGCCCAACAAAGCAATTACGAACTCCTTTTAAAGATTGACGATCAAGATTCGTATATTCATGCATGTGAAGATTGGTTGGAAGCAGCTAGAGAACATTATCCGGATTACTTTAAATCGGAAGGTTTTTGAGGAAGATGGTCAATTTTATGTCTCTAATTTTCATAACTTTAATTTTCTCGTATTTCATTTTCATGTCTTTAATTTTTATGTTTATGTATGTCTGTTAAGTTGTTGCTAATTTTGTAGTACTTATAAATTACCTATTTTAATTTGCTGAGCACATGAAAGGGTGATGATTTTATTGAAAGCATAATAACCATGTAATTCAATATATATTGATAACCTATTTACACAACATTTTTTAAAGCAACTTCACAGTGACATAAAGGAGATGGAAGCTGCACAAGCTCAACTTCAAATACAAGCCTCACGCACGCATAGTCCTAATTTAGGACTATGCGTGCGTGAGGCTTGAATTTGAAGTCGAGCCTGTGCAGCTTCTACCTCCTTTATGTCAATGTGAAGTTGCTTTAAAAAATGTTGTGTATATGCAATTGATGTACAAAATTGAAAATAGATAACAGTTCATAATATTAGGCTAAACAGACTTGTTAAAATAACGTACTCGCCTAAGTCGTACAAAATTAAAGCATTTTTACGTCGAAAATAACACTGCAGCCATCCATAAGCTCATGCGTTTGTGGGTCTTCAACAAGAGTAAACACCAACCCACGATCGGGGTCCAGGTTGCCAGACCAAGGCCACGACTTAAAATCACCCTTAACGATAACACGGTCAGAAGGAGATCCGGGTGATGCCTCAAAACCTACTTTCATGTCCATAGGAAACTTCATGCCTAAGACCCTCATCAGGCACTTATTATGATTGTTCAAAGCCCACATTCTCACAAACTCGGTTGGAATTTGCTGAAAAAATTAAAAGACCGAACAAATTATGAAGTAACATAACTGGAATTTGCTATAGCAATAGTTATCAAACAGAAAAAATAAACTTACAAGTCGGCCAGTTTGGTAGACAAAATTATCAACTTTAGCAACGAAGGATCTGCGGTCACCCGAACGTAAAAATCCTGCCATTTTCTATATCGTAGGAACTTAAAAGGAGAAGATTTACCTGCAATGTGATTATTTTAAGAGAAATAGGTATCCTATATATAGCGAATTATTTACCTGCAATGTGCTTTTACTTTTACCTGCAAGGAGAATAGATTCTTTTCGTATTGATTACTGACAAAAGGCAAAAGCAAAAGCAAAGAAAGGACTTAACAGACCGTTATAACGGTCCGTTATGGTCCGTTAAGCCGTTATAACGGACCGTTATAACGGCTTAACGGACCATAACGGACCGTTATAACGGTCTGTTTGGTCTGAAGTCCTTTCTTTGCTTTTGCTTTTGCCTTTTGTCAGTAATCAATACGAAAGATTCTTGGTTGTACACCCGTGAATTCAATTTCCCCACCTAAAATCTACCCTTGAATTTAATATTCCCCACCTACACGCTATAAAAATATACAGATTTTATCTAAATGGCATCACATTAACAATTCTCATACCTTTCATACAGATTTTATCTAAATCTGATTGCAACAATGGCTGAGAAGTTGCCTTCCTCATCAGCAAACCCTCTTTCTCAAAGAATGTCTGCACCCCCATCTTCTTCTCAAAGAATGTCGGGAAACCCTCATTCTTCTCAATTTGAAAACCCTCCTTCTACTCAAATAATGCCTGGAACTCTTCGCAGGGAAATAGCAAAAAGAGAAGCGGAGATAGCGGCGATAGGTGAAGAATGGGTGCGTAAGCGGGCTGAACAAGATACCATTGAAGCCGAAATTGAAAACAAAAAGAAGTTCGCTAAAGAACTTCAAAAAGAAATTCGAATGGAAGAAAAACGTATCAAGGAGGAATATGCGGCTTGGTATCCAAAGATGCAACAACTAATCAAAGAAAAAGAAGGGTGGATTAATTCGATTAAAGTTCTCTATCCGAATGATAACTAGGAGAATCCGTTAAACTAGATATTGTTGTTGTTTCTTTAAGTTTCGTGTCTCAATTATGTTATCATGCTTTCAATGAAATGAATTCTTTTTTATGTCCTTTTGATACACAGTGCCTCAATAATTCAATAACAAACAGTTGTTACAAATTAAGATCACCAAACATAACATACAAATTAAAAGTTGTTACAAACAAACAAACATAAGATACACATAAACACAAATGCCTGATAAAATATATCAATCCTCGTTAAGATCAACATTCAAATCAAATGTAGGACGACTAAAGGTTTCGTTTGGTTGTTGTGTAGGCTCTGCTGGAGTTTGTCGGGTAGCCGATGGAACGTGAATACATTGACTACGTTTGTGTCCGTATTGACGACATATACCACATCTTTTGCGAGTCGTTCTCTCACCGCGAGATGGAATACGATAATTGCTACTCGGTTTACCGGGTAGTTTTTTCATTACCGGTGGATGGACAACCATAAGTGGGTAATCTGGACTAACCCATGTTTGTAGCGGGCCAACGGGGTTTATTGTAGGAGCGTATGTTTCCCGAAGGTTATGCACAGTGAAATAAGGAGAGGCAAATTGCCAACAGTCGTCCAATCCCATGTAACTTGCAACGGTGATAACATGCCCGCAAGGTAAACCAGAAAGTTGCCATTTCCCACAAGTACAAGTCTTATCATACACATGGACTTTCGCATCTCTATACCCATCTTGCACTTCCCACTTACCATAGCCAATTTCATGTGCAGTCCACCCACTACACTTACCCATTCTTCTTTGTACAATCATTTCCGCCCACTGGGTTAGTTTATTGTTCATGGCTCCTACAAATATTTTAGGATAATTATTTCCTTATTATTACAGCAAACGTTTAAAAATAAATTTATTAACTAAATCGTAAAGGTAATAACCTGCAATTCTACGACGGGTGGAATACCATTGTTGTTGATACGATCGAAAGTAATCCATCAGGCCCACAATTGGGTGTTTACGAGCAACTGTGGCATGTGCGTTCATCGACTCGACACTGTTCGAGGACATTATGTTGTACCTCTGGCCTGGAAAATGCGCCCTTGACCATTTGTTTGCGCCAATCCTATTCAGCATTTCGGCGTATGGAACTGCAGCTACTAGGGCATTCATTTGAAACTCAAACTCATGTGCGGTATTAGCCTTGCATGTCTTCCAAAACAGGGTTTTGTTGTCGTCGATGTTGGGGGCCTTAGCTTTGATGTTCATAAATAAGTGGCGACAACAAAGCGCGTGATGCGCAGTTGGGTACACCGTGTTAATTGCTTGGTGTATTGCAGCAGCTCTATCGGACATGAATACCAGCCCCTCCATTTCCCCGATACATTCTCTCAGCATAGACAAAAACCAAGTCCAATGCTCGCCGCTCTCAGACTTTGCCACTCCAATAGCAATGGGCACAACTTGGTTGTTTCCATCCATAGCAACAGCTAAGAACATTGTGCCCGAGTAACGACCCTTTAAATGAGCACCGTCGATTATAATTACCTTACGCAGCAAACCGGAACGGAAAGTTACTATCTGCAAAAATAATAGTATAGATATAAGAAAACCCGGACAAAAAGTGTGAATCTTGAAATCAACGTCGTCAATTAAAAAAAATATACGTACCGAGCAGCCAAGCGCATAGAAACACGACACGAACCGTCCATCATTGCCTACGACAATCCTGGTCTGCGTACCAGGATTGTTGAGCTCCAAATTATAAAAGTAGAGAGGAAGTCGGGTAAACGAATCCTCGGGGTCACCTTCAATCATGTTTATTGCCTGCCATTTCGCACGCCATGCTTGCCAGTACGAAACGTTTATTTTATGTTGCGCTTTCATATCTTTTATAATGTCTGCCGCACAGAGGTCTCTTCTAACATCGCCGGTTTTATCTAGAAGCAAATGTGACAGCACTCTCCTGCTTGCGTTCCGATGCGCAGAATGCATTTGCGTCCTCGAGCACGTGTGGACATCATTCAATGTCCGAACTTGAAACATGGTTGATCCCCCGAGACAGCTAGCATATATGCGCCAACCGCAGTTTTTTTGCGCACATATTGCCTCATATCTTTTTTTGCAAGATCTTGGCGTTCTAAACTCGAAACCTTCTTGAAGGAACTTCAATCCGAGTGCGAGTGTCAAATCTCCTTTCGTACGAAAAACCTGGTGTAGTTTAACTTTTTCACGACGGGTGTACCGTATGGCTTGATTGGCTGTGATGTCAACGTCGTCTGACCTTGGGTGAGGGGGCAAATCATGAAAGTCATCAGGTATTTGGTATACATAATTGTCAGGATCGATGTCTCTGACTTCTTCTTCGTCTTCGTCTTCTTCTTCATCTTCGTCTTCGTCGTCTTCTTCTTCTGTGTCAGCCTCTTCTGGTGCTTGTTGTGTCTCGGGAACATAGGAGGTGGATGTGTACTGGCTAGAAACACCATATGTATCATTAGAAAGTATTTCTGCGTTGTCGAAGGACGTATGACCATATAGATGCTGGTCTCCGATGTTCGAATTATCTTCGCGGTTTTCTTCACTACTCACATCGTTTCCCGTAGTCACATCGTCGTATACATAAAGTGTTGCCGGAGGGTCTAATCCGACAACCGATTGTAAGAAAGTTGTTAACTGTTCATCTGACGCCAAAATATAAACATTACCCGACTCAATGTACGAAAGTTTAGTGACACCATCAGAAGGTTCGATGCCAAATCTTGAACAAATATTTTTGACCATCTTTGAATACGTAGTCGTTATCGGCACCCACACACGACGATTGGCAAGGTGCGTTAAATAGACCCATTCACCGTCGTTTTGATACCACCCACCACCACCCGAAATAGACACCAAAAGTTTTTGGTGTTCACTCATTTTTTGTGTATGAATTTTGAAGACAATGAACTCCATTTATATAAAAACCTTAGAATTCATACATAAAATCACAAAACCCTAAAAAATATAAAACGGTCCGTTATAGAGCCGTTATAACGGACCGTTTTATAAATTTAGGGTTTTGGTCAACGCCGTTTCATTGACTTGTCAACGAAAGGTTTGTTTTTTCTGAAAGCCGTTATAACGGCGCCATAACGGACCGTTATGGCGCCGTTATAACGGTGCGTTATGAATTTTGGTCAAAACGGCGTTGACCGGCGTCAAAACTAAAGTGCGTTATGAATTTTGGTCAAAACGGCGTTGACCGGTGTCAAAACGGCGTTGACGCCGTTATAACGGCGTCAAAACGGTCTTTTTGTTGACTTTTTTTGGTCAGAGGAGCTCCGTTTTTGTCTTTTAGTGAAGAAGTCCGTTTTAACGGACCTCATAACGGTTTTTCGTGGGTATGGGGTGCAAAACGAGAGAGAGAATGGGTATAAAGTTAATGTGGGGTACCCCCATGGGTATAGCCGCCAAAATCCCAAAAAACACACTACAAATATTTTAAAAAATCTATCCAAATCCACAGACAACAAAAGAAATCTATAACCCAGCACCAAAAGATTTAAGCATCCATCGTATAAACATGTACTCACACACTCATAGTAAACATCAAAATGAAAGTTAAGACAACTTGGGAGATGAGAGATATTCTAGCTTGGTGATAGGTATATATGTAGCATTCTTGGGGATAGTTGTGTACCCACCCAATAGGGAATGATGCAAATTTCAAACAAACATAACTATGCTCTGTAACTTTTGTTATTGGTAAATCTTACTAAAAGTAAAAGAACTTCAGGTGATACAGCTGTAGAAGTTCCTGGTGGGTCAAACACTCACATTGAATTGTGCCTCTAAATTAGCTTGTCCTTAAATGATTTCCACAAACTCTTGGACACACTCGGTAGGAGCTTTCTCTGCAAATATGCTCAAACTTATCAAGTAACATCTTGTAAACTCTGCAATGTAAGGTAATCAAAGCACATTAGTATAGTTACCAAAATCGAAGTGCAATATACAAATCTGAACTTCAGAAAATATAATTGGAATCTTTGTAATTCAAAGCACATTAAGAAAAAGAAAAGGACATTCAAATTCAAATTCATCTTCATTCTCTTCTCCAAGCATGCTGATTTTGCTTTTTAGTCAGCGTTTTTGATGCAAAAAAAGGGTTAAGAGGTGTTAATTTGAGACGAAATGAGAGTAATTGGTTGTTGGGGTTGAAATTGAAGAACAATAGTGATAAGCGGGAACCTTGGGGAGAAACATGGAGAGTGAGGAGGAGGACGTGGGAAAGGGAAGAGAGGAAGGAGGAGGACGTGGGAAAGGGAAGAGAAGAGGGTCATGCATAGGAGGGTTGTACATAAGGCTTAGGAAGTTGTAAATGTTTGAATTCAGTTTTCTTGATTTTTTAACTGAATTTTGGGGATATTTCTTTTATATATAGTTATATAGATATTAAGTTTATGACATGTTATAATCAAATGTACAGTTTGTAACATTATTTTAGATATTTTTCTTCTAATGTTTTACTTATAATTTTAAACATATAGTTAAATTTAAGTTGTTCAAAATCATCCACTTATTAAGCAATATTAGAAAATATATTTGTATGCATATGATTATAGAAAAACATTCAATCAATAACGCTAACTATTTAGGAAAATAAGAAGTTAAATTCATATACGGAATCAGATTTTATACTAACTGACACAAACTGGACACGCACGACTTTGGACAAAACTTAAAGTCGTATGAACCCACCTCTATAATTATGTATATACTATATACTATGTACCATCATAAGTTACATAGCAAAAAACGTTGTGATCTCGTTGTAATTCCTTAAACTTGAGGTTTAGGCTTGCCTTTACACCTCCTCTTACACCATTTAGAACCTTGGTGACAATTGAAAGGACATTTCATTATTTTCAAATGATAGCACATTATTGAGATTAAATGGTTGTTTACCAAATTCTTATCAATTAAGCGTTTACCGGTAGAGATTCATCTTCATTTACTTTATCATGTAACATCTTTGGGCATGAAATGGAGGTAGGCATCTTAAATTCGGTAAGCACTTACCATGCAACAGTCGTTTTCCCACACTTAATTAGTGAGAAAGGTTGCTCTCGTTCCTTGTCTTATCTCTTACGGATAAGCTTTAGTCCATGTGATTCTTAGTCAATAAGATACATAATATTGATAAACATTTATTTTATAAATGTTTAATAAACAACTCTCAAATAATCTCTCTTTTTTTCACCATTGTTCCTCTTTACAAAATCTCTCATGCACATATAGATAATATTGCAACCTCACCATAAATCCTCTGTCTGCCAATTACGCACCCATGGATTCAAACCCGGATGGAAGCTACCACCCTTTAGAAATTTACCACTATGCCACACCTTGGTGGTTAACGAATTGCAATACTCATCTATATTTACATCCAACTAGAGTAAATTGAGTTTTTTTATACCAAAACTTAAAACATTGTCACCAAATAAATACTTATATAATTCATAATGGCATGAGATGAAGTGAGAAGTGTCATTTTTGTTGAGAATTATGAAAAATAATTTTAAATCGTTGATAATTTTTAATCAAATACCCTCCCATGAATTGTGGCTTAAAATGGGGTTGACTGGTGCATCCTATCCTAATATTCGTCTATTTCTCATCCAATGGGTGATGACCGACCACTTCTAACACTTTTCACCATATTTGACACCTTTTAACGGAACCCAACTCATTTACACTTCTGTTTGTCTTTAGTTCTCTTTGTTGAGCAATGTCCCACATCGGACACAAAGTGAACTTGTAATGTGCTTATAAGGTTCTGGGCTACTCCACTCATAGCCAATTAGGTTTGAGTCGGAACCCCACAAACTTACATGGTATCGGAGCAAGGTTCACCCGTGGTTGGTCAAAAAAGCCGCACGGACTCCACGTAACCCAAAGTATCCACGTGTTAGGCTGAAAGAACACCACACGTGAGGGGTGTGTTGAGCAATGTCCCACATCGGACACAAAGTGAACTTGTAATGTGCTTATAAGGGTCATGGGCTACTCCACTCATTGCCAATTGGTTTTGAGTTGGAACCCCACAAACTGACATGGTATTAGAGCAAGGTTCACCCGTGGTTGGTCAAAAAGCCACACGGACTCCACGTAACTCAAAGTATCCATGTGTTAGGCTGAAAAGAACGCCACACGTGAGGGGGCGTGTTGAGCAATGTCCCACATCGGACACAAAGTGAACTTGTAATGTGCTTATAAGGGTTCTGGGCTACTCCACTCATAGCCAATTGGGTTTGAGTTGGAACCCCACAAACTGACATGGTATCAGAGCTAAGGTCTACCACTCTACAGACTCACATGCCGGCACTCTCGTGACCCCCTCCTGGTCTTCTTGTGACCCTTCTAGGCTCTCTATCTAGCCTCTATTGGAGGGGGCGTGTTAGAGTCCCACCTCTCCTGGTCCTCTCGTGACCCTTCTAGGCTCTCTATCTAGCCTCTGTTGGAGGGGTCGTGTTAGAGTCCCACATAGGCTAGACTTGGACCAAATCTTCACTATATATGTTGGAACCCCCCTTCTCTCCTCAATGGCTCTTTTGGAGATTAATCTAGGGGTTCCACATATTCTCACACTCTTAGTTTTATAACATTTAAAAAGAAACAAATACTATAATAAAAAAAAATTATGTATGTGATGGAACTTGAAGCAAGTGGTGAAGATTGAATAGTGTCAATAATAGGGGCTTAAGGTTGCTTTTTCACATAAATGATAAATTTCTATATGCATAATATGTGAATTTGTATCAAGAGTTAGGAGGGGGAAGGGTTTGGCACCAATGCTCAAGTTATCCATAATTCACATGACTCTATTTAATCTTTATCTAGATAATTAAACAGATACATCATAGGAGTCCTAATCATCTTTATATAAAGAACACCAAGTGTGATTTTGATCCAACATACATATACCACTTTGTGATATCTTGGAGATCCTTCTTACTCACAATTATTGCAGTATAACTTTTCAGTAACTTATATAGCTAAGGCCAAGATGTTATATATTTGATCTGTGATTTACATTAAAAGTGTGCAATTATAGGTAGGAAGCATAACAACGAAGGTAATAGTCAAATCTAAAAACCAATAAAACATTATGTAACTTGGCCCACATATATATAGATAGATCGATGGTGTACCACAACCATAATAATGTAAAATAAAAACATCATCAAATAAATCCAAAAATAAATCATGGAATCTGTCATACAAATTCGTTATGGTTGTAATATTCATCATATACATCATGAATTTTATGAAAAAGCCCAAGCGTAACCCTTCACATCAGATTTATGAAGCCTATTTTGTAATCGATGAATCGACCATTGATTTTATTTAACCTAAATGATTGAGATAAAGATTCAATCCTTTTTTGATGGTGCTTAAACTTTAGAAGTAATTTGTTAACTTTTTCCACACTTATTATTTCAATATTGATTCCTCTATTATTCAATTCACTTTGTTTTCGAAGATAAGTTGTTTTACTTCTCTTTGAGTTCTTTATACGGTATAGATGACTTCTCCTTTTTACTATTTATTTAACAATCTTATTTTTCATAGTCAAATAATCCATGGTCAACATGAATTTGTGTAAACCTTGATCTAGATATGATTGAAATAGAGTGCTAAACCAATAAAAGCATACAATGTTGAAACCACCGTTATTAAAAGAAAACAAAGTACACTTTTAATCTCATGCATATGCACCACTTTCATATAATCTTGAAGATGCTACCGACTTCAAGATATTTTACAGTGTAACCTTTAATTGATTAATATAGCAAAGACCGACCTGTTTAAGGATTCAATTTTGTTGTTTAAATTTAAAAATATGGAATTGGATGTCGTATAACAACAAAGTAAATAGTCGAAATTTGTAACAATGATGCATCAACGCAACTCAGTCAGTGAGGAAAACACAAATGGATAGACAAATGTCTAAACTCTTCCAAAAAGTGTGTTATGACGGAGACACTTTAACCCCGGATTCCGTTGGACAGACGCCACTCTACCTCCATGAGCGCGTCCCCGACAACCCTCTGTTCCGGTCTCTCGCAGCCGGTTGGAATTAAACCCAGTGGCGGAGGGAGCCTTGGCCCAGGGTTATCCTGGGCCCATCCTCACTTTCTGAAAATTTTTGTTGCTGTAAGAGTGGTTTTGGCTGCTGTGTGGGTGAGAACTGGACATTAGGTTGATGTTTTATCATTGTTTTGTTTTTTTTCCACTCTCACGTATCAAGCTATATTATTTTCTAATTTTTATATATTTTTGTTGTTAAATATAAATTTAAATCGCAGTTTATCATGAACTTTAACTACCTACATTCATATTTAATTTCTTATATTTAAAACAGTATTTTTGTTGAGGTTAATAACAAAAAAGAATCATTGATATGTTTACAAATAAAAACTTATCAACATACTACTTATAAAAAATTAGTTCTATACATTACATTTTGATAGATCATTTTATCAATATAAAATCTCATCATAACGTAATTGAGTTTATAGGACGATTAAGATAAATTAGAATATGTCGTCAGTGTTCTGATAAAACGTCCAATCTAAAAGTATTAACATAGGTTTATGAAACACTTTTGAACGTTTTAACAAGTTTTATAACCCTTTTAAAATAAAATGTTACGACAATTTTCAAATGTCGCATAAAATGATTAATATGAGAATTTATTTCACAAACGTGTTAATGTCTAAACATGCCTTATAGATCCATCGTAACACTTTTAGACATGAAACTTTTTTTTTCCTATAAATTTAAGCCTTATAAAACATTTTATTAGAACGTTTAAATATTAGAGCAAATCCAACCATACGTTAAAAACTCAAATTTGCCGCTAAAAGAAATCCAACCATACTTTATATTTGCAAAAGTTTTGCTAGGTGAAGGAGAGAGAAAACTAAAAACACACCAAATATGGCCCACCAATTTCTCACTTTCATCCTGTAAAACTAACTTTAAGTATATATGGCCCACCAATTTCTCACTTTTCATCCTATAAAACTAATTTTAAGTATAAATATATTTGGTGTTTCTTTTAGTGTTGTGGTTGGAATTGAAATGATTTTTGGTGTTAAAAGGGCCCATCAATTTTAGTGTTTTTTTTTTGTGTTGGGGTTGGAGTTGGTCTTATAGACTTCTTGTAAACTTAATTTAGTTGTAGTGTTTGTTTCTATTTATCTTATTAATGTATTTTAAATGTTACGTTAAGATGACCACCCTAATCTAAAATCCTGGCTCCGCCCCTGATTAAACCCAGGACCGTATCTTCCAAATAAGTCCCCAAACTGCGAGCCCCATAGGCATTTACGAGGTGGGGGTACCGATCAAATATTGAGTATTGCAAGGATCGAACCCTTGAACTCAAGAAAGCCAAGGAACAATCTTACCACTAGCTCAACAAGTGATTGGTAATGTCTAAACTCTAAAGTGATAATGAGTTTTAAAATGTAGAAATCGAGAAATAGAGATAACTCTCTAAAAGGTTTAATTCATAATCAACAATTTGAATAGAAAGAGAGAACAATGAACCCTATTTATAGGTCTAGACCAACTATTAAACAAATTAAAATCTAATATTAAGCTAAAACCAACTAGATTAGGTATCAATTAAAGGAAAACAAACAACAATCCTAAATTAACTATGAAGCAAAATAATTCGATAAACAAATGAAAGCAATGTACACATGCTTCACTAGAACATGTGCACGACCTAGCATGCGTCCATCTCCTGAGCCTCTTTCTTCTATTTTTCGATGGAGAAAAGCCAGAATTATAACAGAAATGGAGACGTTCGACAAAGGAGTAGTAAAAGATAATGAAAGATTCAACTAGGGTTTTTTTAACAACGAGGATAATCTTATCATTTCTAAAATCTTGGATGGAATGAATTTCAATTCTATCATTTTTAGAAATGAATGATAAAATCCTTATTTGAGGGAATTATTGGAATTTAATTCCATTCCATCGATAAGTAAATATCCGAATAAAATTTGGTCAATGAAATTTTCATTGACCATTACAATTTCATTAGATTCAAGCGGATTCCAACGAACCAAATACCCCTTAAGATAACTTTTGTCATAAATTTGTTGATTTTTTAGTTGTACCCTTTGGTAAAGGGTGCAAATAACAACAGGGAGACTAGGAGCATTTCAATATAAGGTTCTTACAAACAAAAGGTGTAGTGGCTTGTAGTCATTATGAAGAGTCCTTATAAGATCTTTTAGGTTTTTAAATAAGAACTCTGACTCTTACATGGGATTTTGGCGGCTATGCCCATGGGGGTACCCCCACTTTAATCTTATACTCATTTTCTTTCCCTTTTGGCACCTCATACCCCAAAAAGCCGTTATAAGCACCGTTATAACGGAATTTTCAGTAAAAGACAAAAAGCTAGCTCGTCTGACCAAAAAAAGTCAACAAAAAAGCCGTTTTCACGCCGTTATAACGGTGAAAACGCCGTTATAACGCCGATATAACGGCCCTCAGGCTAGGCGACAAAAAAGTCCACATTTTGACCAAATTCATAACGCTGTGCATAACGCACCGTTATAACGGCGCCATAACGGACCGTTATAGCGCCGTTATAACGGCTTTAGCTAAAAACAAAAGAACTTTGAGATTCTTTGACCAGTCAATGAAACGGCGTTGACCAGTCAACATAACGTCGTTGACCGTCTTAAGGGACCGTTATACCGGCGTTATAACGACGTCGCGTCCATCAGCCATTAAATCACTTCAACCACCTGTGAGTCTTCCATTATTACTTCAACAACCAAGAAGGGGATATTATACACATTATATACACTTGAGAGGGGACCATTGAACCCCACAACAAAGATAGTATCTTAGTGACAACGTGTTTGGAATCCCGAAGATTGTTCACGTGACGGAATCTCGAAGAAACTTCTCAATTCGCACGTGCTTGTTTCCAAACGTATCGACATGGGTGACGTAAGTTGTTTCTATTTTTATGCTTTTTGATTACGCAATCACACCACCACCATCACCACCGTGTTCGGTCTAGTAACGGTGGCACACGCCACCTACCACCACCGTACCACCACCGCACCACCACCGCTGCACACGCCACCACTAGAAAACCCTAACACTAGAAAATCCTAACCCTAATAAGGCCACCACACGCCACCACACGCCACTCCACCGCACCAGCGCGGCGCCACCACCACCGCACCACCGCGACGCCACCACTGCAAACCCCACATTGGAAAACCCTAACGGCGCCGAGACCCCATTGGAAACCGTATTACGGCACTTTGAAAACCCTAATTGTGAAAAACACTATAACGGCGTCGTTACGCCGTTATGGCGCCGTTATGCCGTTATGACGCCGTTACGCCGTCATAACGGCATAACGGCGTCATAACGGCCTTCTTAATTTTGAAATACGTATATAGATAAACGTATTTATATGTATTTATAGATAAACGTATTTATATATAAATACTTAAAATTATATATGTATTTATAAATATTTATAAATTATATATGTATTTTATTATTTATATATATAAATACGTTTATATATGTATATATGTATATATAAATACTTTATATAATATATATAAATACTTATATACTTATATATATATATATAAACTATGAGGGAGGTTCATTTGTAAACCACAAAAATGTGTAAACCGTGTAAACCAATCCACACCCTTGATTTTCAAAAACATTTCTATATTTCACATTTTCATCTTTCAATAATCAATGACTTACCATATGTTTCACCTTTCCATGTTTTCTATGAATCCATATCCTCCTTTGATTTTTTTGATCAACGGCTATGATTAGTTTACACGGTTTACACATTTTTTGTGGTTTACAAATGAATCTCCCTCTATAAACTATATTTATATATATATATATATATATATATCTTTATCGAAACTGTATTAATAATTTGTTTATGTGTATAGAACAAAAGAATTACGTTAAAGAATCACATTCAGATGTTCGAAGAAATAAAAAATCGGTTGTCAGAAGAACGACTTTTGTTGCTATAAAACACGGTGTTTGGACCGTGGTTACAGAATGAGGAAACATCTGCCGACCCAATACTTTGTTTAGTAGTTTGGAGCAACAAATCGAGCCGCCAAATGGTCAACCAAACGAGATGTGGTTTAACATCAACGGTTATAACATTCGATTCACACGACGGGACTTTTGTTTGATTACTGGATTGCGATTTGGACAACAGCCCGAGATCCAGAACCATAATTTTGCATTTGTCAGGCGTGTGTTTGGAAAGGCGACAATAGTTATAAACGATGTCAGAACGCAGTTTGACCGGATTCGAAAAGAAAATGATCCATAGACGATGCGGTCCGTAATTGTTTGTTGGCGATAATTGAGCGGTTTTTCCTTGGGCATCAAAACTTGCAAAGAGTCCGGTGCTTATTTTGTCTCTTATAGACGATCTTGAGTTATGGAACTCCTATCCATGGGGTTCTTATATTTGGGATTGCACGTTTAACCAGATGAATAACGCGGTAGCAAGGCGAATCAGAGCTGGAAAGAAAGCAATGACGTTGACAGGATTTTTATTTGCATTGAAGGTTAGTTAGCAAATCTTAAAATAAAAAACAACCAATTATATTTTATTTGCATTGAATGTTAGTTTTCGACATATACTGATTAAAATTTTTTTATTATAATGACAAATATGGGTAGTGGAGACATTTCCGGTCACGAGGCGGATTTTTAGACGACGCCACAATAGGATGCTGAGGGGGGGGGTTTGTTGGTATAAGGAGTCCACGTTTAATAGGACACATGCGGAACAAATCTTAGCGTTGAGTGACGAGGTAAGTTTGTATATATAAATAGTATATATAAGTTTGTATATATAAATACTATATATAAGTTTGTATATATATATATAAAGTATATTAATAATATATGTTTATTGAAACTGTTAGTTACTTTATATATATACATATTGCAATTTATATATTTATATATATATATATATTGTCTATATATATATATTGCAATTTATTGGCTAATAAACATGATAACGAGATTTTAATTTGATTGAACAGGAACCGCCAATGCGTATTGTGGCGACAGATGATGAACAACGACAGCAATGGTATATAGATAGTGTACAGTTTCTTGGCGACGATGACGATGATGACGATGATGACGATGATGATGGTGGGGATGGTGATGATGATGATGATGATGATGATGTTGATGATGATGATGATGGTGGTGGGGATGGTGATGATGATGATGATGTTGATGATGATGACTATGAGATGCGTAGTCATCGGCCGCCCATGGATGAGGAGCCCTTCCGAAATTATGAGGGTTATAGGCCATCGTACACGGAGACCGGGGGGCCAGTCAGCCCCCAAACGACTGGAATGCTTTTGATGGTTGGACGACCCAGCAAGCAGAAATTGACTCTCTTAAGAATCGAGTGAATCAGTACAAGTCGTGGTGGGATCGATTTAAAAATTTGACGGTAAGAATTTTATAAAAGTATTATATAAATACTATATATATAAATACTTTATATTATACATATATAAATACTTATAAATATATATATAAATACTTATATATATAAATACTTTTATTTATGTATTTACTATAAGTATTTATATATGTATATATATATATATAAATACTTTATATAATACATATATAAATACTTAAGTTATGTATGTATTTTTATATATATAAAAGTATTTCATATTTGTATGCAGCTGACAGCGGCCTCAAGCAGTGACCAACCTATGGCTGCAGTTGGTTCCTATTATAGTAGTATATTTACTGAGACGCCATTCCAGCAATACACGCAGCAGCAGCAGCCGACCAGTATGATGGATTCCATCCCCAGTGCAACTATCCCCAGTCGTTCTCCGGTCCAGCAATCACCGACTTTCATTCGACGTACTCCGTGCCACCACCGCAGGTAAATATTTTGGGATTTATTGATAAACAAGCTTTACCCATTTAACGGCTCGTGTTTGTTGTTAACGTATCGTGTTTGTACGTAGGTGTCATCGAGCCGGGGTATTGACATGTTCAACACTATTATCGAGGACCGCTCCTGGGTACGTTGCAATTTACTATTTATATATGATAATAATAATTGATTGGCTATATATGAATATATAAATCTATAATTATATTTATTAGCATCAAAAGATATTTTTATAATAATGTTTATAGAATAAATCAAAGGATGCGTTTATTGGCCATATATATAAATTGATATTTATTGTAATAACGTAATAACAATCTATTGTTGTGAGAATTCAGGCCGCCTCCTCTGGTTTTACGTTCCAGACTCCTGTACAGGATATACAGTCGTCTCCGACTTATGTGCAGGATGTACAGCCCGATCAGACTCCTATACAGGATGTACAGCCCGCTATGGGAAGGGGGATGCGCGAAAAAAGACCGGCGGCATCAACAATAACCCCATATAGGGATCCCGGCAGCAATACCCCTCCGACACGCGATTTGGAGGCGAAGAGGAAGAAAAGGAAGATTGACAAAGCGGCTTATATGAAGATTAAACCTAGGCCTACAAAGGAGTCGAAAGTCGCTAAAATGTACTGGGATGGTAAGTTGGAAAAGGAGTCAATTCGGTATTTGGTTGAACAGATAGACGAATTGTGGTGGGCTCAACTGCTTGGGTTAGATAGACAGGGTTGGTTCAAGAATTCGGTTAGTATTTCATATACTTGTACTTATATATTACTTCTATATATATAAAGGATTTATAAACGTATATATGTATTTATGTATATATAAATACTTTACTTCTATATATATAAGAAATTTATATATGTATATATGTATTTATATATATATAAATACTTTATATATATAAATAAGTATATATATATAAGAAAAATATATATAAATATTTTAACAATCGTTTTTAATTTTTAGTAGCATATCACATTATGGGTGTATACCATTATGTCAAGGCGACCCGCCAACGCGCATTGGACGATCGTGATTCCAGAAATCTGGTCCATGATGTCAAGCGATACTACACCCGATCCAGTTTCTTATGGGCAACCACTGATAAATGGGGATGTGGACGGTTTTCCTGCATGGAGTACTATCACAATGGTATACCGTTAAACATTTATGTATATAAATTAATTTAATATTGACACTTTCTTTTTGCACGTTTATGTATATAATTAATTGAAATGCTAATTTGGGGTTTGAACCTTTCTTTTTGAAGGTCTACATACCAATTTGTATTGACCAATCACATTGGGTGCTGGGGGTCTTGAACACGAAAACCTATAATATAACAATACATGACACGTTGGGTTCTGAAAGGCTTCAGGAAATACTAATGACGGCATGGACTCTATTCACCGATAACCTGCAAAAGTGTTATGAGGCCCTCAATGAACCCGGTATAGCTGGCATGTGGAATCAACACTCAACTTTCGTGGTGGCTTCGGATACACCACAACAGAGCGGCGTACTCGGTGACTGTGGTCCATGGGTATGTAGGTTGTTGGCGCATTATACCAACTATATGCAGGCTTCTACTATTACGCAGCAGAGCATCGTTGACATCCGTCATCAAATGGCTGATATCTTTTGGACCTACCGTATTGTATAGATATGTTATTTGGACCTACCGTATTGTATAAATATGTTATTTAAGTGTTATTTTGGTTTATTTTGTCTTTCGTTTTATATAATATATCAAGTGGGTATTATAGAGTCATTTCTCATTTAAATTATACCCCCACTGCTTATGGCTTTCGATTTTATTATTGTAATTTTAACAAAGTATAAGGGGCAAATACGTAGCTTTATTTGCTATATATAGCATAGCAAATGTCCATAGCATACTTACATCTCAACAAACCAACAATTCGTAAGATAAAAAATGGCTTCTTCTTCAAAAGCACCAAAATCACCAACACCAGAGGACGATTATTGGCCACAGGTGATAACCGAGAGCATGAAACAGTCCATTAAGCGGTATCAGCAAAGCTTGGAAAACCACGAGACAACTAAAGGTAACTTTCAAAAGGAAGAAAACAAAAATTGTAATGTCATTTGGGAGGGCCGAGAATGGATCGTCAAAGCCAAAGACGATATTAAAAAGAAAGAACAATCGATCGCTAATCTAAAGCAAAAAATTGAAAAAAAAGAAAGTCAGATGTGGGATGCCCAACAAAGAAATTACGAACTCCTTCTAAAGATTGACGATCAAGATTCGTATATTCATGCATGTGAAGATTGGTTGGAAGCAGCTAGAGAACATTATCCAGATTACTTTAAAGTAGAAGGTTTTTGAGAAAGATGGTCAATTTTATGTCTCTAATTTTCATAACTTTAATTTTCCCGTATTTCATTTTCATGTCTTTAACTTTCATGTAATGTTTATGTAGCTCTGGTAATGTGGATCTTATAATTATGTATGTCTATTAAGTTGTTGCTAATTTTGTACTACTTATAAATTACCTATTTTAATTTGCTGAGCACATGAAAGGCTGATGATTTTATTGAAAGCATGATAACATAGTTTATACTTGAAAATAAAAGAAACGACTGATCAAACAACTATTGCTTTGGTATTTACATGAAGAATAGACGAGGGAATAAGCATGCCATTCAATATATATGACGTATTTATGTCTACAATTGATAACCTATTTACACAACATTTTTTAAAGCAACTTCACATTGACATAAAGGAGCTAGAAGATGCACAGGCTCGACTTCAAATTCAAGCCTCACGCACGCATAGTTTAAAAAATGTTCTGTAAAAAATGCTATACAAAATTGAAAATAGATAACAGTTCATAATATTAGGCTAAACAGACTTCTTAAAATAACGTACTCTCCTAAGTCGTACAAAATTAAAGCATTTTTACGTCGAAAATAACATTGCAGCCATCCATAAGCTCATCCGTTTGTGGGTCTTGAACAAGAGTAAACACCAACCAACGATCGGGGTCCAGTTTGCCAGACCAAGGCCACGACTTAAAATCACCCTTAACGATAACACGGTCAGAAGGAGATCCGGGTGATGCCTCAAAACCTACTTTCATGTCCATAGGAAACTTCATGTCTAAGACCCTCATCAGGCATTTATTATGATTGTTCAAAGCCCACATTCTCACAAACTCGGTTGGAATTTGCTGAAAAAATTAAAAGACCGAACAAATTATGAAGTAACATAACTGGAATTTGCTATAGTAATAGTTATCAAACTGAAAAAAAAAACTTACAAGTCGGCCAGTTTGGTATACAAAGTTATCAATCTTAGCACAGAAGGATCTGCGGTCACTCTCTCGTAAAAATGCTGCCATTTTGTATATGGTAGGAAGTGAAAAAGAGAAAGGATTTACCAATTGCAATGTGATTATTTTAAGACAAATAGGTATCCTATATATATAGCAAAAGCTGATTCTTCTATTGAATGAGTTCCCGTGTTATTTCACTTTTACTTTTGCAGCATTGTAAGATTCTTACTATTCACTACTGACAAAAGGAAAAGCAAAAGCAAAAGCAAAAGAAAAAGGGACGTCAAATCAAACAGGCCGTTATAACGGTCCGTTAAAGGTCCGTTAAGCCGTTATAACGGCTTAACGGACCTTTAACGGACCGTTATAACGGCCTGTTTGATTTGACGTCCTTTACTCCTGCCTTTTATCAGTGTTGAAGAGCAGAGGTCCCTTTTTCTTACATAGGGCTAGGGTTTGCTGTACACCCGTGAATTTAATATGCCCCACCTAAAATCTACCCGTGAATACTAATGAGCCATTTTTTAATTTTTTTACCAAATAATTTTAATAAAATAAAAATACAACCCTATAAAAATATGGCATCACATTTAACAAATTCTCATACCTTTCATACAGATTTTATCTAAATCTGATTGCAACAATGGCTGAGAAGTTGCCTTCCTCATCAGCAAACCCTCCTTCTCAAAGAATGTCTGCAACCCCCTCTTCTTCTCAAAGAATGTCGGAAAACCCTCATTCTTCTCAATTTGAAAACCCTCCTTCTACTCAAATAATGCTTGGAACTCTTCGCAGGGAAATAGCCAAAAGAGAAGCGGAGATAGCGGCGATATGTGAAGAATGGGTGCGTAAGCGGGCTGAACAAGATACCATTGAAGCCGAAATTGAAAACAAAAAGAAGTTCGCTAAAGAACTTCAAAAAGAAATTCGAATGGAAGAAAAACGTATCAAGGAGGAATATGCGGCTTGGTATCCAAAGATGCAACAACTAATCAAAGAAAAAGAAAGGTGGATTAATTCGATTAAAGTTCTATATCCGAATGATAACTAGGAGAATCCGTTAAACTAGATATTGTTGTTGTTTCTTTAAGTTTCGTGTCTCAATGATGTTATCATGCTTTCAATGAAATGAATTCTTTTTTATGTCCTTTTGATACACCGTGCCTCAATAATTCAATAACAAACATTTGTTACAAATTAAGATCAACAGACATAACATACAAATTAAAATTTGTTACAAACAAACATAACATACACATAAACACAAATGGCTAATAAAATATATCAATCATTAAGATCAACATTCAAATCAAATGTAGGATGACTAAAGCTTTCGTTCGGTTGTTGTGTAGGCTCTGCTGGAGTTTGTCGGGTAGCCGATGGAACGTGAATACATTGACTGCGTTTGTGTCCGTATTGACGACATATACCACATCTTTTGCGAGTCCTTGTCTCACCACGAGATGGAATACGATAATTGCTACTCGGTTTACTGGGTAGTTTTTTCATTACCGGTGGATGGACGACCATAAGTGGGTAATCTGGACTTACCCATGTTTGTAGCGGGCCAACGGGGTTTATTGTAGGAGCGTATGTTTCCCGAAGGTTATGCACAGTGAAATAAGGAGAGGCAAATTGCCAACAGTCGTCCAATCCCATGTAACTTGCAACGGTGATAACATGCCCGCAAGGTAAACCAGAAAGTTGCCATTTCCCACAAGTACAAGTCTTATCATAGATATGGACTTTCGCATCTCTATACCCATCTTCTTCTTTGTACAATCAGTTCCGCCCACTGGGTTAGTTTATTGTTCATGGCTCCTACAAATATTTTAGGAAAATTATTTCCTTATTATTACAGCAAACGTTTAAACATAAATTTATTAACTAAATCGTAAAGGTAATAACCTGCAATTCTACGACGGCTGGAATACCATTGTTGTTGATACGATCGAAGGTAATCCATCAGGCCCACAATTGGGTGTTTACGAGCAACTGTGGCATGTGCGTTCATCGACTCGACACTGTTCGAGGACATTATGTTGTACCTCTGTCCTAGAAAATGCGCCCTTGACCATTTGTTTGCGTCAATCCTATTCAGCATTTCGGCGTATGGGACTGCAGCTATTAGGGCATTCATTTGAAACTCGAACTCATGTGCAGTATTAGCCTTGCATGTCTTCCAAAACAGGGTTTTGTTGTCGTCGATGCTGGGGGCCTTAGCTTTGATGTTCATAAATAAGTGGCGACAACAAAGTGCGTGATGCGCATTTGGGTACACCGTGTTTATTGCTTGGTGTATTGCAGCCGCTCTATCGGACATGAATACCAGCCCCTCCATTTCCCCGATACATTCTCTCAGCATAGACAAAAACCAAGTCCAATGCTCGCCGCTCTCAGACTTTGCCACTCCAATAGCAATGGGCACAACTTGGTTGTTTCCATCCATAGCAACAGCTAAGAACATTGTGCCCGAGTAACGACCCTTTAAATGAGCACCATCGATTATAATCACCTTACGCAGCAAACCGGAACGGAAAGTTACTATCTGCAAAAATAATAGTATAGATATAAGAAAACCCAAACAAAAAGTGTGAATCTTGAAATCAGCGTCGTCAATTATAAAAAGTATACGTACCGAGCAGCCAAGGGCACAGAAACACGACACGAACCGTCCATCATTGCCTACGACAATCCTGGTCTGCGTACCAGGATTGTTGAGCTCCAAATTATAAAAGTACAGAGGAAGTCGGGTAAACGAATCCTCGGGGTCACCCTCAATCATGTTTATTGCCTGCCATTTTGCACGCCATGCTTGCCAGTACGAAACGTTTATTTTATGTTGCGCTTTCATATCCTTTATAATGTCTGCCGCACGAATGTCCCTTCTAACATCGCCAGTTTTATCTAGAAGCAAATGTGACAGCACTCTCCTGCTTGCGTTCCGATGCGCAGAATGCATTTGCGTCCTCGAGCACGTGTGGACATCATTCAATGTCCGAACTTGAAACATGGTTGATCCCCCGAGACAGCTAGCATATATGCGCCAACCACAGTTTTTTTGCGCACATGTTGCCTCATATCTTTTTTTGCAAGATTTTGGCGTTCTAAACTCGAAACCTTCTTGAAGGAACTTCAATCCGAGGGCAAGTGTCAAATCTCCTTTCGTACGAAAAACCTGGTGTAGTTTAACCTTTTCACGACGGCTGTACTGTATGGCTTGGTTGGGTGTGATGACAACGTCGTCTGACCTTGGGTGAGGGGGCAAATCATGAAAATCATCAGGTATTTGGTATACATAATTGTCAGGATCGATGTCTCTGACTTCATCTTCGTCTTCGTCTTTTTCTTCATCTTCGTCTTCTTCTTCTGTGTCAGCCTCTTCTGGTGCTTGTTGTGTCTCGGGAACATAGGAGGTGGATGTGTACTGGCTAGAAACACCATATGTATCATTAGAAAGTATTTCTGCGTTGTCGAAGGACGTATGACCATATACATGATGGTCTCCGATGTTAGGATTATCTTCGCGGTTTTCCTCACTACTCACATCGTTTCCGTAGTCACATCGTCGTATACATAAAGTGTTGCCGGAGGGTCTAATCCGGCAACCGATTGTAAGAAAGTTGTTAACTGTTCATCTGACGCCAAAATATAAACATTACCCGACTCAATGTACGCAAGTTTAGTGACACCATCAGAAGGTTCGATGCCAAATCTTGAACAAATATTTTTGACCATCTTTGAATATGTAGTCGTTATCGGCACCCACACACGACGATTGGCAAGGTGCGTTAAATAGACCCATTCACCGTCGTTTTGATACCACCCACCACCACCCGAAATAGACAACAAAAGTTTTTGGTGTTCACTCATTTTTGGTGTATGAATTTTGAAGAGCATGACAACTTGGTGTATCAATGAACGTCCATTTATACACAAACTACATAAATTCATACATAAAATCACAAGAAAGACAAAACCCTAAAAAATATGTAACGGTCCGTTATAGAGCCGTTATAACGGACCGTTTTATAAATTTAGGGTTTTGGTCAACGCCGTTTCATTGACTGGTCAAAGAATCTCAAAGTTCTTTTGTTTTTAGCTAAAGCCGTTATAACGGCGCTATAACAGTCCGTTATGGCGCCGTTATAACGGTGCGTTATGCACAGCGTTATGAGTTTGGTCAAAATGTGGACTTTTTTTGTCGCCTAGCCTGAGGGCTGTTATAACGGCATCATAACGGCGTTTTCGCCGTTATAACGTGTTAGGACCAAATTGTCCTAATTAGAGAAAGTTTTATAAAGTAAGCTTTGAGAAGGTTTATTTTATATATAGCTAGTTAATTTAGCTATTGGGCTTGGGCTTGGGCCTTGTATTTAGGCCCCCCCCATATATAAAGGGGTTTAGGTTGGTTGAGAGAATGGGAGTTCATTTCAATGAGAGTCTAGAAAGGTGTAAGTGTGTGTTTGTGTGTTCTTGTATTTTGAGAGCTCTCCTAATAAAATGCAAGACTTTTGATCTTCATCTTCTTTATTTCTTGTTGAATCTTCTCTTTGTTTGATTATTTGGGACCAACATAACGGCGTGAAAACGGCTTTTTTGTTGACTTTTTTTGGTCAGACGAGCTAGCTTTTTGTCTTTTACTGAAAAGTCCGTTATAACGGTGCGCATAACGGCTTTTTGGGGGTATGAGGTGCTAAAAGGGAGAGAAAATGGGTATAGGATTAAAGTGGGGGTACCCCCATGGGCATAGCCGCCAAAATCCCCTCTTACATTTGATATTTGGTATCAAGTGATATATTTCTAGTTTTTTTTCTTAACTTTATAATTGTTACTTAAGTTATATATATATATATATATATATGATTAGGTTTAAATGTGAATTCGTCTTCTATTTTTTTGGATAAGGTTCATCTAGGTTTTGCCTAGACTACATCCTTGGCAATTTGGAACTGAAAGAAAATTCGGCCGTCTAAGACTAAGCCTGACCACAATTTGAAACTCGTCTTTCATTGTGAACGTGAGGACGCCGAGAACGCGCCACGTAGCATATCAATTTGAATATTCGTGTATTATTTAAATTGAATAACACTGAATGCATTGTTATTCAAAATGCATTGTTATTCAATTTAAATAATACATGAATATGCTACGTGACGTGATTTTAGTGGTCCTCACGTTCTCAATCAAAGACAAGTTCACATTGAAAATGTTTTGCTATTCAATTTGAGTTCTTTTGTTAACTGAAAAATTTGTGTTAATTGTGTTAACCAATCTCAACCACATATTCCTCCTAAATAAGTAAATATCTATAAACCACTGTTAATTCATTACAACTATTTCAGGAAAAAAAATACATACATATATATATAAGGTTCAAATGAGAAATGCTAAAAAAATGAGAAGTAGAGAAGTGATTTTCACTACTCATCCGGTCAATAAAGACGGCTTTGACCGGGTCCCCTCCTTTAATAATCTCTACCCTCCCATGAATCGCGTCAATCACCTGTGACCGCGTCCACCCTAATCGGTCAAAGCCATCTTTATTGATCGGATGAGTGGTGGAAATCACTTCTCTCCTTCGTATTCTTTTTAACACTCTTCATTTCAACCTTTCTAATTTCTATAAATATATAGCAGAGTAGAAATTGAATATTGCAAAAGTCATGATCACACGTGTCCCACAATCACTTAATATTCTTGTACCCATAGGAATTGTAGATTATACACGTTGCTTCCAGTCCCCACTTGTCTTTAACAAATAATAAATAAAGACTTTAGTATTGCAATAAAAACTTTAAAAGGTCTTTAAAAGAACATTCTTGTCTTAACTACAAAGTTGTAACGTATTGGCTAAGATATGTGGGAAAATTAACTAGTTAACATTTTTATTCTAGGTTTGAATCTAGGCGCTTTCAGATTGTGGCTATTGGAGATTAACTCAGAACAATATGCTTTAGCTGATGATGAATTTTACCAGGATTAGTCGGGACAAAACCTCGAATATCCTTCCAAAAAATTAAGAATATTGTTGTCTTTTTAAAATCTTTATCACTTAGAAATAAACCTTGACCATGCCACAAAATCAAATGGAAACCCATCAACAAATTATGATTCGAATTGCGATAACTAGTGTTCTAAAAGACCCGTCCTGAAAATTGTCGTAGCATGTCATGACTCAAGAGTTGTGTCTAACGCTACGTTAAGTTTATGGCATGCTATAATCAAATGTTCATTTGTAACGCCATATTAGATATTTTTTTTTTCTAATGTCTTACTTTTTTATCTTTTAACTTGTAACAAAATTTATGTTGTTTAAAGTCAGTCATTCCCTTAAGTAATAGTAGAAAATATATCTCTATGCATTTGATTATATAGATGATATGTATTTGTCACCATAAGTTATACATTAAAAACATTGTGATCTCGTCATAACTCGTTAGGGGCTGTTTGGTTTGCGGAATTGAAAGGAATTTGATGAAACTGGAATGACAGATTCCTTAGTTATATTTGGTTCGCAGAATGAACTTGATAGGATCCTTAAATTCCGTTGAATTTCACGATTTAAGAAATTCGTCCATTTTTGGATTAAGGTTTGAATTCCTACCAACCAAATGCGTGATCAAATTTCATTCCAATTCCTTTAAGGTCAAATTCTTTCGATGGAAATGGATTCCAATGCCATCAAATTCATTTTGCGAAGCAAATGCCCTTACAACTTGAGGTTTGAGATTGCATCAACACCCCTCCTACGTCCTTTAGAACCTTGGAGACAATTGAAAGGAAATCTCATTGTTTTCAAAGGATATCAACGGATTACATTAAAGTTGTGATTAATGGGTCGTTTACCAAATTCTTACCAAGTAAGCACTTACAGTAAAAGGTTCATCTTGATTAACTTATCATGTAACATCTTTGAGCATGAACATGGATTGTTGATAAGGATCTTAAACTCGGTAAGAGTTTTTCGGTAAGACATGTTTCTCATACTTACCTGAAATAAACTTCCGTTCTTTGCTTTGCCTCTTACCATTAAGCTGCTCGATCCTAACCATGTAGAATCAGTAAGATAAAAAAAATACTGATAAGTTAATAAAAAATATGGATTGTTGGTAAGGATATTTTCAACAAGAGCATCATATTATAATAAAGTTGTGATTAAGTGGCCGTTTACCAATTCTTACCGAATAAGCACTTACAGGCAAAAGATTCACCTTCCTTAACTTATCATGTAACATCTTTGAGCATGAACATGGATTCGTAATAAGAATCTTAAACTCAGTAAGGGTTGTTTCTCATACTTACGGAAAATAACTGTCATTTCTTAATTTGCCTCTTACCGGTAAGCTTCTCGATCTTAACCACATAGAATCAATAAAAAAATATTGATAAACACATAATTTGCAAACATTTAGTAAACGCCCCTAGAACAATATTTTTATCATTCTTCCTCCTTGAGAAATCTCTCATACACATGTAGATGATGACATCACAAATGCAACCTCATGATTATCGCAGGCCCGCATAGGACTTGAAGAAGAAGAAAAACACAGTTAAATAGCGTTAAATACCAAACAAATTGTTATAAATATTTTTTTTATCAAAGATTTAAATAAATGAAAATTTGTGATTTATTTGTAGATTAAAAATTTCGACTTTAATAAAAGAATTCATACAAAACTACTTTGTCATTTATAATAAAATATATTATACCTGCGGGCAATGCAGTACAAAGTTTTTCAAATCTGTAATTATAATAGTATAAAAAAAACAATAAACGTCTTTTAGTTAATCCATTATTCTATATTTTTAATGTGATAAGAGTGAAAAATGAAAAATGAAAACGTAAGAAAAAGTAGGGGATAAATAGGATAAACTTAGGCTTTGTTTGGCAAGCATAAGCTAGCTTATAAGCTAGCTGATAAGCTAGCTTATAAGCTAGTCCATCCAAACATGTACCAGGAAGCTAGCTTATCAGCTAGCTTATAAGCTAGCTTATAAGCTAGCTTTTTGAAACGCTACTTTGAGTAGCTTATGAGAAGCTTATTGTAACTTTTTCCAATTATACCCTTATTAATATTAATTATTAAATTCAAATATACCCTTTTTGGTCATTTTACATACTCATAAGCTAGTTTTTGCCAAACATAATTTGTTCAACAGCTAGCTTATCAGCTACTAGCAAGCTTATCAATCAACAGCTAGCTTATCAGCTATCCGCTAGCTTATCAGCTACCAGCTAGCTTATAAGCTACGCTTGCCAAACATAGCCTTAAATGAACCAAAGTGTAAAATGCGTCCAGATACATGTTGAGGCGGAAAAATCATGTAACTAACTCACCAGGCGACGACACGTGGCAGCCCAAGTACTTTTTTATTATATATAGATAGATAGATAGATATATTAATTTATTTACGGAATTAACAAAAATTTTAATTTGATAAAAAACAAAAATAGAAAAACTCACCTAACTTCATTTGCAATAATGTTGTATGACCCTTTATTTGTAGCATTGTATTTTTTGCGTGAAAAAATAGGTCACACCAATAGAAATCCATACTCAAATTAATTATCCATAATTCATATGACTCAATTTAAACTTCATCTAGATAAGATTGGGATAAAGTGGCAAGCACATAATATTATAAGAATCCCTTTAATATATAAAACACCAAGTATGATTTGATTTGATTTCATATACATACACCACTTTTTAACACCAAATATGATTTGATTTCATATACATACACACCACTTATATATAATGTTGGAGATCCTTCTAAGTCCATAATTATTGCAATACAACTTTTTAGCGACTCATACATATAGCTAAGGCAAAGATGTGATATATTCAATTTGAGATTTGAATTTAGAATGTGCAATTATATGTAATATACAACAAAAGTAATAGTCGAAATATAAAGATTGATAGTGTACAACAATCATAATAAGCTAAAATTGGGTAAAAATAAAAACGTGGTCAAATAAATCCCAAAAAAAATTGTGAAAATCATCGTATAAATTAGTTATTGTTATAATATTCAATCATATATGATATGTACATAATGAATTTATTTTGGAAAGCCAAAGCATCAACAACATACATTGTGTGTACCCTCTACGCCGATATTTTATACGATTTGTTTTAACACCGATTAATTGGACGTTCAGTTATTTAATCTGGACTTTCATTGATAGAGCTTAAACTTTAGAAGTAATATGTTAACCTTTTTCACACTTATTATTTCTGTATTGATTCTTTTATTCAATTACTTTATTTTTGAAAATTAATTGTTTCACATTTATAGATGACTCCCATTTTTGCTATTTTCAAGCAATTTTATTTTTCATACTCAAATAATCCATAGTCCACATGACTTTGTTTAAACCTTGATCCACATATCATTGAGATTTGTAAAACCAATAAAAGTACAAATGTCAAAATCACCCTTATATAAATAACACTAAGTACACTTTTTTGGACTCATGCACATACACCACTTTTCACATTATCCGGACTTCAAGATTTTTGCAATGTAATTTAATTGTCCGATATAGTAATGGCCGACACGTTATAGATTGATTTTGTTATTTAAATTCATAAACATGGAATTGGATTTGGATGGTATAATAAAAAAAGTTAATAGTTAAAATTTAAAACCAATGAAACATCAACGTAACTGACTCAGTGAGGAAAAATGAAAATGGTAGACAAATCTCAAAAGTCTAAAATGATAATGAGTTAAAAATTGTTGAACCCGGTAAATAAAATTAAAAACTCTTAAAAAAGAAATAAAAATCTAAAAGGTGTAATTCATGATAATAGAAAGAGAGAACAAATGAACAATGAACCCTTTTTATAGGTCTAGACCAACTATGAAACAAATTAAAACATAAGATTAATCCTAAATCAACTAAACAAAGGCAACAATTAAAGGAAAATGAATAACACCTCTAAATCATTATGAAGCAAAATAACCAAATAAACAAATGGAAACTACGTACACATGCTTCATTACGACATCGACATGTGCACGACCTGACATGCGATCGTCTTTTGAGCTTCTGTCATTCTTTTTTTATGCAAGATTTTAGATTTCTTTCGCCCTCATTTTTCATTTTCTTATCGATCCTGTGAGAAAGTTTATTGACTCTTGGATATGTGTTACATCGATAGCTTGGACTTACAAAAAGATAGATAGTGTGTAATGTGTATAATCACATTAAAAAAAAGCCCAAGTTTAATAAAAATAAAAGCATTGTTGTATAAATTCCATCAATATGATCATATCAAACATGTGAAGATACACATATACTTTTATTAAGGAAAATCTTGAACCAAAATTTTGTTAGGTTTCCTTTTGTACAATCAAAAGGGTAATTGGCACATCTACAATGGAAGTTTTTCACAAGGTTCTTTTTGAGATTTTTACAAAAACCATTACTGTGGAACAAAGGTTCTTGTCTAGTCATAAGTTCTTATTAAAACTCAGGTGCTTGAACAAGAACTCGGGTTCTTGTAATACTTTTCTTTTCTGCTATTACTTTTTTATTTCTTAATCATTTTTTCTTTTAATAAATCTATATAATATATATATGTATATATTGTGCAATAAACATATATATAAGATGAAACAAAATAATTATTATAATTTTTTTTGTTTATGTATAAATAGATTTACTAGTTTATATATATATATGTTCATGTATCCAACTATACCCGTATTCCTATTGTGTGTACCCAACTTTAAAATGGCTTATTGTGTGTACTAAACTTTCAATTTGGTTTATTGTGTGTATAGGTTTACCTATTAACCGGCTTATGCTGATGTGGATCAGGTTTTTTCTTACGTGGCTTTTCTTTTATTTAAAAAACTGCTCTGTTTTCTTCTTTATTATGAAAGCAGATGACCGTTAGAAAATCTTCAAACGTAGAAGAATACAAACCCTAACTCAACGATTTTCAAACCCTAGGAAGAATACGAAGGCAGAAAAGAGGAATTCCGGTTGCGATCTTCAAGCCCTAGAGATGTCTGTTAGGATTATGTGCAAGACAGTAACAAGGTTTACCGTGTCCAATGTTATAAGACACTAGTGGGTCACACCGCTACACACCCAATTTGAGATCAAGTGGATTTACCAGTTTGATGGAATAATTAATTAGTATAAATTAATTATTGAGTGAGAAATAAATAATAAATAGTTATTTATTATTTAGTTATATATAAAATATCAGTTGGTATATTTTATATTTTTAATTAAAGGGTTTAAGATGTTTAATTAATAGTTTATTAATTAAATAAAGAGTTTTAGTTTGATTAAATAACTTTAACGGGCTTTTTAATTGAACGGACTTTCTTATTTGGGTATTACCATATATAAATATGGTAAACCCTAGTCAGTTTATTCATTCGATCAATCTTGACTGAAAAGAAACCCCAGAGAAAAACCTGAACCCTTCCATCTCTCTCTCTCTCCATCGATTTTAGTGAGGCAACCCACGGCGGTCTAGCAGCCAATCTCCTGGTGGTGCAGTAGCGGTGTATCCCTCACCAGCTTTCCGGAGTTTTCGTTTGTGTAAACTGTTTCGAGGTAATTTTTCGGAAACCCCCTTTATTTGTATCTGAACTATTTGGATGGATCTACGATTGGGGATAATCTGTTTTATTCCGCTGCGTATGTTTATTGTACCCGTTAATCCCCAACAATGGTATCAGAGCCACTTTCATAATATTTCAGATCAGTTTATGTTTTTGATAAAAAGGATTTCGTTTTTAAAAATCTAATATTTATTCGTTTGTTCTTAAAAATTGGATTTTTATCGTAAACCCGAAAATTCGTGGCAATCGGCGGCGGAACGGCGGCAGTTAGCCGACCGAACCACCGGCTGATCGCCAGACGAAACTCGATCGGAGCCGCATCGCAACCGACCACCGAGCGACGGTGGCCGTACGCGATGGAACAGCCACCAAAGCCGCTAGGCGATGGTGGTGTTGATTGTCGATCGACCAAACCACGGTGGCGGCGGCCGATTGCTGCTGCTGCCCGTGGTGGCCGGTGATGGTGGTGACGTTTTCGTTGCTGCTGTTTCCGGTCGATGGTGGCGGCGATCGACAGCCACGAAATCAAATCAACCACCAAAGCCGCTGATCGGCGATGGTGGTGTGCGTGTTGGTAGCGGCCGTAGCCGCATATGCCACCGAACGCCATGGGCGATGGTGGTGGCCCTTGAGCCGTCGCCGTCGCCGGTGAATCGAACCACCGATCGACAGCCTAGTCGTGGCGGATTGATGGTGATGGTGTTTGATTTCGACCACCGTAAGACGGTGATGCTGTTGGTGATCGGAATCGCCGGCAGCGGCGATTGATGGTGGCGGCTTTGCTGTTGCCGTCGTCGTCGTATGCCACCGGTGATGGCGGGGATGCTTCGGCGTTGTTGTCATCACCGGAAAGAAGCGATGTGGGTGACTCGGCGGTTTGTGATAAACGACTGTTACAAACGAACCACCGGTTACCGTAAAGTTTTTCGCAAAACTAACGATCGTTATCAGTTGTGTAACGATAGGCTTAGATAACGATAAACATTGACGATAAAGGATTAATTAATCCCGGATAATTATAATTTTGATAAACACATTTATCTTATTATAATATTGTTTTATTTATAAAATTCAGTTTTAATTTTATAATAATTATCGAAATCCAGTTTTTTATCAAAACAGTCAGTTTTAGTAATTTAGTTTAATTATTAAATATGTTTGTTTGTCATAGCCGAACCCTTTGACCCATGGTTGTGTTTGTTTTTTATTTATTTATTATTTTATCCGTTTTAGTAAGGGAGGCCTGCGTGCCATTTACAACCCTTTTGTAATCTTAATTTTAATATATTAGTCGGGAGGCCTGCGTGCCATTTATAACCCGTTTGTAATTACGAAATTTTAAATTACTGAAGACGGAGGAGAGACGACAACCATGGATCTCGGAGCCAGTGGGAGTGCCAGAAGTTGAAGACTTTTGTCACTTAGGATTGAGACCGTCGTTTTGTGTTAGCTCACAAAACGACATTAGTTTTTAAGGGTTAAGGCTATGACAGTGTTATTTATATTTAAATTGCGTGGCTGTTTAAATTACGTAGTAATAATTGAATATAAATTGTCGTATTTTGATCGAATATTTTAAAGGAAAAATGGATACAAATACAGTTTGTGTTTGGATCCAAGTTTTTTGAAAACTGGCATTTTTTAACCCTTGTTAAAATCATAGATTAGTAAGTGCAACCCACTTTAGGGCACCTCCGGTGTAAGGTACGTAGGGCGTTGTGAGTGAAAACGCTTTGAACGCCCGCGTTCAAACCGTAACTGAAGGGTGATAAAACTCTGCGAATTATCTCCGAGTGGTACCGGCCAGGGTTTGTCCAGGTCCCGGGTGGTGCAATCTATTTTGGTAATTGTTTATTCACCGGGTGGTACCGGGCCAAATTGCACTAGAGGGACTAAATATGCACGGATTAAATATCTGATGTCCCGACGATCTAGAAATCGTGTTTTCGAATTAAAATGCGATTGGTATAGTTTTTACCTACCATAAATCACATGAGTCGGCTTGACATGATCACATGCTTCCCGACACATGTGAAATATGGATTATAGTCTAATAAATTTATTTTTAAGGGTAATAATTTATTAGAAGGTTTTATAATTATAAACTAAAATTGGAATTTTCTTTATTGTAGATGTCAATTTCTGTAATCCCGTTTTATACCCCTGAGGAATCACTACGTCTCATCAATGGAAAATGGAAACTTACAGGTCAAAATTTTCCAGTTTGGAAAATGCACCTTGATAATATCTTGCGTGCACAGGGTAAGTTTTACGTTTTAGAAAAACCTGTATCACGACCTAAGAGTAATTCTCCTGAAGAGGAATTTACTCAGTGCTTTAAGTATTTGGCGGATGAATCGGATGTCATGTCAATTCTGATTTTCTCTATATCATCCGAGTTCGCGGAAAGATTAAGAGATAAATCTTGCCACGAGGTCGTGAAAGATATAGAAAGCCAGTTGGGTTTCTATAGACATACGGGTAAGCTTCTAATCATGAAAGGGATACTTTCACTGAAGCTAAGAAAGGACCAATCAGTTAAGGACCATCTTATTGAAATGAGAAGGCTCTTTAAATGTTTGACGCGTTTGGGATACAAGATGGCTCAGGAAGAGTTGGTGTATCTGATGTGGTACTCACTCTCAAAGGAGATATGTGACACAGCTAGTGCATACATGAAAGAACCAAAGACTGACGTGGCAAAAGTGCATGAAGATATTCTGGCCAGTCTAGAGCCGAAGCCAGCACCTACTAATCTCATGGATACTGATTGGATTGATGAGCTAGGAGATCTGAGTTGCCCAGAATGTGGTAGCAAGGATATTTGCGAGCACTCGATGAATATCGACCAGATAGAGATCGGTTTACCCGAAGCTCCAGGTATCTTTATGATAGATTGCTTAATCACTTCTTATGAATCATGGGTAATTGATACAGGCAGTGGTAACCACATTTGTAATCATTTACAGGGATTCACTAGAAGTGAGACTTTGAGGAAGGACCGTTCGAACCTACGAGTTGGCGAAGGCACTCCGCTGATAGCTGAAGCTGTAGGATCTTATAGTCTTAGTTTACCCTCGGGTCTAGTTTTGGAACTGGAAAATTGTTATTATGTTCCAAAGATGATTAAGAATGTTTTGTCTTTTGATTTATTGGTAGACCAAGGTTTTTATTATAAATATGATTATAAAATGCTTTCTGTCTTTAAAAATAATATTTTCTATTTTAAAGCTACACCTGTGAATGGTCTATATACAGTAAATCTACAAGATAATAATAATGAAATCTATCATATAAGTAAACGATCCAAAGATATTGAGGATCAGACTTACCTCTGGCATTGTCGTTTGGGCCACATAAACAAGAAACGCGTTGAACTACTCCTAAAAGGAGGTTTTCTTGGCACTTTCGATTATAAACCTTTTGATAATTGCGAATCTTGTTATCTGGCAAAATGACAAAGCAACCTTTCAACAAAGAAAATGAAAGGGCTACTGACTTGTTAGAAATAATTCACACAGATGTGTGTGGACCATTTAGTCATGTGGCAAGAGGAGGATACCGGTACTTCATTACCTTTACTGACGATTTCAGTAGGTATGGTTATGTCTACCTTATGAGGCATAAATCTGAAAGCTTTGAGAGATTCAGAAAATATCAGAATGAAGTACAAAATCAGCTTGGCAGGAAGATCAAGTTCTTACGGTCGGATCGCGGAGGCGAATATCTCAATGATGAGTTTGACAATCATCTGATGGAGTGTGGGATTGTATCCCAACTCACACCTTCGTATACACCTCAGATGAACGGTGTGTCAGAAAGGAGGAATCGTACTTTGCTAGACATGGTACGATCGATGATGTGTCGCTCTACGTTACCAATGTCATTCTGGGGACATGCGCTCGAAACAGCAACACATATACTGAACAGAGCGCCAACAAAGTCGGTAGAAAAGAGTCCGTACGAGTTATGGAAGGGCAAGAAACCCAAAATGTCTTTTCTAAGGATTTGGGGTTGTGAGGTTTACGTCAAACGACCTACCTCAGAAAAACTCAAACCCAAATCTGATAAGTGTATTTTCGTAGGATATCCCAGGACTACTGTGGGATATTACTTCTACAACCCTGAAAAGAACAAAGTTTTTGTAGCTCGAAATGGAAAATTTCTGGAAGAAAAGTTTCTCAGTTCGGGAAACACCAGAAAGGATGTAGATCTACAGATAGTGGACGAAAATCACACTACACCGACTGTTGAGCCAGAAATTCAACATGAAAATGTTGAGCCTCAATCAAAATCGATTGAGGAAGTGCAAACACAGGACCTTCGCAGATCCAGTAGGGTAAGACAAGAACCAGATAGGTATCTTGGATTTCTTATCACCAAAGCAATGGGGATTTGAATGAACCTGTATCCTATGGTGAAGCTGTATCAGGCAATGAGTCTGAACAATGGCAAGAAGCCATGAAGGCCGAGATGCAATCCATGTACGACAACCAAGTTTGGGAGTTGGAAGATTTGCCTCAGCACTGCAAAGTTGTTGGGCATAAATGGGTTTTCAAGAAGAAAACCGACATGGATGGTAACGTGCACACTTATAAAGCAAGGCTAGTCGCAAAAGGTTTCACGCAAACTCATGGTATTGACTATGATGAAACTTTTTCGCCAGTAGCCATGTTAAAGTCAATTAGGATTCTAATGGCCATTTCAGCGTACTTTAATTTCGAGATTTGGCAGATGGACGTCAAGACAGCTTTTCTTAATGGAAAGTTGACAGAAGACGTCTATATGCAACAACCAGAGGGTTTTGTAGATCCTAAGAATCCTGATAAAGTGTGGAAGTTGCTAAAATCCATTTATGGATTAAAGCAAGCATCTCGAAGCTGGAACTTACACTTTGATGAGCGAATCAAAGAATTTGGTTTCGCTAAAAGTGAGTTCGAACCGTGTGTTTACACTAAGTTCAGTGGTAGCACAGTAACCTTCTTGGTCTTATACGTAGACAATATTCTACTCATAGGAAACGATGTACCAACTTTACAGAGTGTAAAGAATTGGTTGAGCAAATGTTTCCAGATGAAAGACCTTGGAGAAGCCGCTTATATACTTGGTATAAAGATCTATAGAAATAGATCTAAGCGGCTTATCGGACTTAGTCAAAGTACATATATCGACAAAATCCTGAAGAAATTCAGGATGGATGAATCCAAGAAAGGATTTATCCCAATCCAACATGGCATAGTATTAAGTAAAACACAATGTCCTGTTTCTAGTCAAGATCAGGACAAAATGAAATCGGTTCCATATGCTTCAGCAATTGGATCGATTATGTATGCCATGTTATGTACTAGGCCCGATGTTGCTTACTCAGTAAGTGTTACGAGCAGATAAAACCCATCACAGATATCAACATAATCCAGAAGAACCCCATTGGGTGGCTGTCAAGAACATTCTCAAGTACCTGAGAAGAACGAAAGATATGTTCTTGGTCTTTGGAGGGTCTGAGGATGAAATTAGTGTCACTGGATATTCTGATGCTAGTTTCCAGACCGACAGAGACGATTTTAGATCACAGTCAGGGTACATTTTTACCCTAAACGGAGGCGCGATCTCGTGGAAGAGCTCGAAGCAGGACACGATTGCAGACTCAACTACAGAAGCAGAGTACATTGCAGCATCTGATGCAGCAAAGGAAGCTGTCTGGCTGAGGAATTTTCTGTCGGATCTTAGAGTGGTTGCCAGTGTCTCTAGACCGATCAATATATTCTGTGATAACTCGGGAGCCGTGGCGCAAGCAAAGGAACCTAGAGAGCATCACAAGTCAAGACACATGCTCAGAAAGTATCACCTTATCCGAGAAATCATTGGAAGAGGAGATGCAAGAATATGCAAGATTCCAACAGAAGAAAATGTCGCAGATCCGCTGACAAAGCCACTAGCAAGGGTGAAGCATGAGGCACATGCAAGTTCCATTGGGATGCAGTACCTGGACGCCAGTAGCTAGTTTTAGTTTATTAATTATTACTATAGTTTAATTTTGAACAATTCAAACATGTAAAGTTTTATTTCACAGTGTGATGGAAATAAATGGAGGTTTTAATCCATGATTGTTTTAAATTAACTATTGTTCGCATATTTAATATATATCCTTGATTTTACAAAGTCTTGTATAAAATCTAAAATTTCCGTAGCCACTTGTTGAGATGGGAATCTTAATAGGGAGTTTAACGCTATTATAAATGCTTGATGATTTATTCAAAGTAAAGAGTAAAAGCACAAGTGATGTGACTAAGTATTTATAGATACTCATCAGAGTGTTTGAGTATTGGAAGTGACCAGTTTCAAGTCTGCTTCATGGAGCCCCAGTCATAAGCATCGACTTGATGATAGGTTGTCCTAAGACCTGAGATACTTGGTTTGGGAACATGAGGACTACTGTACTCTTAGGGCGTTCTAACGCTGCACCGTAACAGGGCGGCCATACGGGATGTAACTAGATACAGCGGAAGCCGTGGATCCAAATGCAAGTAGTCAAGAAGGGATTTGCACCTCTTTACTAAAAGAGAGATATTTCCGGGCCCCTTGACGATTGAGATTGGCAGAAAATGCGTGGCCACGCTCGGATAGAATAACAGGTGTTATTTAGTAATATCCGTTACTGCACGCAATCGAAATCAGAGTCAAGAAGTACTTGATTTTGAGAAATGAATCCTCCACTCCATGTCTCAAATTCATTTTAGAAATATCGCGTGTAAAAGGAATGAACCTGTGTACAAATTCAAGCGTGAATTGTATCTCTGTGTATAAGAGATCTTATAACCTGGTTAACCTAAGTGTCTGGCTAGGGACCTCCTTAGGCAAATGGTAACAGTACAGTTACATGTCTGGCACAAGTGGGAGTCTATTAGGATTATGTGCAAGACAGTAACAAGGTTTACCGTGTCCAATGTTATATGACACTAGTGGGTCACACTGCTACACACCCAATTTGAGATCAAGTGGATTTACCAGTTTGATGGAATAATTAATTAGTATAAATTAATTATTGAGTGAGAAATAAATAATAAATAGTTATTTATTATTTAGTTATATATAAAATATCAGTTGGTATATTTTATATTATTAATTAAAGGGTTTAAGATATTTAATTAATAGTTTATTAATTAAATAAAGATTTTAGTTTGATTAAATAACTTTAACGGGCTTTTTAATTGAACGGACTTTCTTATTTGGGTATTACCATATATAAATATGGTAAACCCTAGTCAGTTTATTCATTCGATCAATCTTGACTGAAAAGAAACCCCAGAGAAAAACCTGAACCCTTCCATCTCTCTCTCTCCATCGATTTTAGTGAGGCAACCCATGGCGGTCTAGCAGCCAATCTCCTGGTGGTGCAGTAGCGGTGTATCCCTCACCAGCTTTCCGGAGTTTTCGTTTGTGTAAACTGTTTCGAGGTAATTTTTCGGAAACCCCTTTAATTGTATCTGAACTATTTTGGATGGATCTACGATTGGGGATAATCTGTTTTATTCCGCTGCGTATGTTTATTGTACCCGTTAATCCCCAACAATGTCATCTTGTTCTTCTTCATCAGTTCCTAACTCAGCAAGATTAAGAGAGGACTTGGTTTGCTTCTGTGGTGATAGGATGCGAGTACGGACTTCATGGACCAAATCTAACCCAGGAAGAAGATTTATGTCATGCCCTAATTACGTAAGTAACTCCAATTTGCCCTAATTTTTATTTTCAAAAAAAGCCCTAATTTTTAGGGTTCTTGAGAAAAACCCTAATTCCTTTTGTTGAATGTGATTGTAGGGTTCTGATCACAGATGTAACTAGTTTAAGTTTTGTGACAACTGACAGTTTTGACCTTCAGGTTAGCTACTCGTTAATTCACTCAATAGCGTTTCCGTAGGTTAAAAATTAGTCATTTAAGTTTTTAAATGAAACTAGGTTAGTTTGCGCGAAAAATTTAGGCTAAAACCTAAAAGTCCCGAAGATTTCCCGAAAAAGCCCGAACCGGCCCGAAGTCATCCGATAATCCTATAATGCCAAATTAAAGTTGACTTTTAGAAAAATTAAGTTATTTTATTTAAAAATAAGTAAACTAATTTAAATGATCCGAAATTTCCCTCGAAAAATCGGTTTCTACCGAAAACGCGCTAAAAACCGATACTGCGTTGAATTAAGCAGTATAATTTAAACCATTTAAATTATTTAACAAAATTTTTTTTTTGAAAATGGTTGGGATTGGCCAAGAAGGCCGGCCACCCCCCCCCATACATCTCTCTCTCTCTTTTTCTCTTTTCCCATAACTTCTTACACACATCTTCATTTCATTCTCATTTTCAAAAACCCTCTCTCTCTATCATTCTCTCTCTCTAAAAATTCTCTCAAATTTCCAGCCATATTCTCTCTAAAAATCTGAAATTTCTTGAAGATTAAAACAAGTTTTAGGAGTATCATTTGTGTTCATCAAAGGTAAGGTGGTGTGACATGTTCTAGCTTCGGTTTTTGCTCATTTTGGAGCTTTTTCTACTTTTGTTTGAGGTTTAAATTCTCTTTGTTGGACGAACATCATCCTTGATGTTTGAGGAAGAGATTGAGCCATGAAAATGTGTTAGAACATTCGAAAATGGTGAAAATCTATGACTTCTCCATATAAACACAAGATTGATGCGAAAAATCACTCATTTTGGTGTTTTGATAATCATTTTGGATTGAAAATCGTTTTAGTATTACATGCATGTGTTTAGATGTTCTTCAAAGTTTATTTCATCTTCTTTTTATGTTATATGATTGGGGGATTGAAGTTCATAACCATTAAACCCCAAAAATTTCAAAGTTTATAAGTGTTTTGGTGAAAAGGAGTTAGTTTGATTTTGAATGTTGCTGTCAGATTTTGCATGTATGTTTGGATGTCTCAAAAGTATAGTAAACTGAGGTATTTTTCTACAAATATTTGATAGATTGAAATTTGATGAGTTAGGAAGAAAATCCCTTTTGAATCACTTAAAAATTCGGAGTAAAACCCCTCCAACCATTTAAAAACTTTTTGATGCTCATCAGCTTTTGGTCAGAAAACTTGTATCATCTTCATGCAAGCATATCTCTTTGACAAGTTATCCAAAATGCACGATTTTTGATTTCAAACTCAAGTTCTCTGAGATAGCTTTCTAAAGAATCCAAAATTTAGTGGTGTAGGTTGTCCCATGGTGGCAGATTGCACATGCACGACTTTAAGAGGCCATATCTCCCTCAAAAATCACCCAAATGATGTGAAATTTGTCTCATTAGCTTGGTATATGTGTTATCTAGAAAATCCCTTTTGAAATTCGTGAATTTGTGGAGAAATGAATTCTTTATGAAGCAAACATCCCTGACATGTAAATCTGAAAATAAAAGGTGTCCACTGTTTTTGCAAAAATTCTTAAAATATGTAAAACACTTCCAAAAATTATGAAAAATTGTGGGATTGTTGTTAATATCCCAAATTCCAGTAGGTAAAAATTTTGAAACCTAACTCCCTTTGGAACTAGGGTTATTGGTGACACCTTTGCATTGGAACAAATATGCTAGAAGTGGAATATTTCAAAAATGTTACTTTACAAACATTCCTAATTCCCATGTGTTTGGATCATAATCTTATGTAACAAAAAGACATTTTATATTAAAATGAACTTATTAAAATATAGTAAAGGCATTATATGGATATCGGAATTGATTTATTATTTACGGACCGTAAAATTTAGAACTTACGACAACTACGTTTGTATTAGGGCATTGGTAGAATCGGAGCCGGGACTTAACCTCGCACTAATCAATCGCTTAGAAACGCTTAACCACAAGGTGAGTATTCACAGCCCCACTTTTTACCGTTTTTACGTGTTTTGGGGTGAAAAGCATGTTTAAAAATGAATGTGAATAATTGTGAAAATGACATGAAATGAAATGTGTTGTGAGCTAAATTTGAAATGTTATGAGGCATGATATATTGAGTAAAAGTCCCATGTTGAATACACTACTATTAACTCGTTTCGAGCCAATGGTTATTGTGGATAGCGCTATTTGGTAGAGTGGACCCACCCTTGTTTACTGACGAGTATAGGGTGCACGTAATCATATGTGGTACTACACATGTGGGGTTTAGTCCCACCGCTGAGGTAGTGCAGCGTCTACACAGGTGGGGTTTTAGTCCCACCGCTGAGGTAGTTCGCGAAAACGCTCTACACATGTGGTTCGCTACCACCTCTGAGGTAGATCGTTAGGGCAAATTGGTTTTAGGTTTAGTAGTGGCTCGAGAATATATCTTGCATAAATGTTATGTTTAACAGATGAGGTTGAACATTGGTTTTACGATAAAGATTTCTGCATATGATACTCTTTGTGCATATAAAAACCTGTGAACTCACCAACTCTCGTAGTTGACGTCTCTTTTTAACATGCTTTTCAGGAAATCAGAAGGTGACCGATAAAGCCTAGTTTTGTTGTTATGAAATCACCAATCAAGACTTTATTATTTTTATTTTGTTATGTTTGTAAAACACTTGAATTATGGTTGGATGTAAACTTTGTAAACGCTATTGGATTTTAATTATGAATGATTGGTGTTATTTATCTCCTATCGCTATGAAATCTGTGCTGTTGCACCTTGCGTTTCCGCTTTAGCGGGGTGTTACAAGTTTCTGGATGTGGAGCTTCCAAATGAGTACTATAAGGATTTGTTGTTTCATACTCATGTGCAAGTGACAAAAGTTAAAAGAGACAACCAAGGGAAGAATTATGAAGACTTATACTCTGAGAAGATGAAATTGATGGATGAATTGAATGTGGCAAAGTCAAAACTTCACTCATATGATCAACTAGTTATGGTTTTAATTATAGTTGTTGTGTGTTTATGCATTGTAATAATAGTTCTAGCGTTGTAATTGTTGTATGATTCTAATTAGCTGGTTGTAATAGATGGATGCAATGTTTTGGATGTAATGCAATTTGGCTTTGAATGAAATGAAATTTGGCAAAAACAGTTTGTATGTGTAAATTGAATGAAAAAACAGATATCTTAAATACATTGATGGTGGATGAAAAAACAGTTTGGATGCTAAAAACAGTTAGGATTGATGGATGCTAAACTTGTTTTTGGATGCTAAAAACAGTTTGGATGACAATGGATTGAATGACAATGAATTGTACTCAATTGGCTGCCAAAACCAACCATCCATCAAGGGAGCCAAAACAGATTGTCAAAAACAGTTTGTCAAAAACAGATTGTCAAACTTGTTTTTGGATGCTATACATAACAGATTGTCAAAAACCAACCATCAACCATTTTATACTCAATTGATTGCCAAAAACATATTGTGACAACCATTCTATACATAACAGATTGTAAAAAACCAACCATCAAACATTGTATACATAAAAGATTGCCAAAAACATATTGTCAAAGCATGACTACCAACCATTCTATACATAAAAGATTGCCAAAGCATGAGTACCAAAAAAAAATACTACCATCATGCTATGACATAAGTACCAACAGTTGTAAAAAGATAACTACCAAAAGATTGCCAAAACATGACATCCAACAGTTGCAAAATATAATTACCAAAAGCTGCAAAACATGACTACCAACATTTGCTATTCTAAACACATAGGCCTCACACTTGATTCTCCAGGACCTTTTATTGGTGGTTTAGGCAACTTTGCAATCCTTTCACTATGCCTTCTTCTTGGTGGTAAAGGTGCCTTCTTTTTTTGGCCTTCTCCTTCATGAGCCTTGGTTTGGGCCTGTTCTGGTTGGTATGTTCTTCTTGCATCACTCATAAAACCACCAACACTAGCAGTCTTTGGTTGGCTCCCTTGATCTGTCATCTTTCCCTTGCCTTTATCTGCACTTCCTTGATCACACTTTCTTGGTCTACCAACAGGTTTAGATGCCTTAGGTGCTGGTCTATGGCCCACAGTTGCTTTGCATCCTCTTCTGTTATGGCCAACTTGGAAACACTTTTGACAAGTCATGACACTTCCTTGCTTTGAAACCTTACCATGATGAGGAGATGGTTCATGAATTGCTTTCTTTCTTTGTTTCTTTGGTCTCCCAGGCATCCTCTTAGGTTTTGGTGGCAAAGGTTTGTTTAAATCATTAGTCTTCCACTGATTCATTCCTTGTACAGGTAGTAACTGATGATTGTAAGCTACTTGTACATACTCTTCCTAAACCAAGATGGAACAGTCCTCTGGGTGTTTGTGAATGTAGAACAGAGCAGCAACAGCATGGTGGCATGGCAATCCAGAAAGCTGCCACATTCTACATGTACAAGTCTTGCTTTCTTCATTCACTATAAATGCATCATTCCCCAACCTAACCTCAAATGTTAAACCCCCTCCTGGTATCACCTTCCAAAATCTGCCATGACATATAAAAGTATAAACAACATGACCAACATATACACATCAGAAATTAAACAGATTGTTGAGGGACATATGTTTACCTTTGTTGATCTTTTGCATAGTCCAGCTTCTTCTTAATTGAGGGACATATGTCATCAATCCAACTCTCACTTATTCTTCTCATGGTATTCATCCTTTCCATCAAGATTGTTCTAATAGCTTCAAGCATAGTGATGATAGGTTTATGCCTAACTTTCAACAACACAAAGTTAAAGCACTCACTGAAACCATTTTCAACAGAGTCACATCCTCTGTTAACCTCGAAATATGCCCTTGACCATGTTTTAGGCTCCCTTTCCATCAAATATTTGTGAGCATTTGGATTTGCTAGCCTAATTTCTTTCATGACAGACTCAAATAACTGAGGATATGAAGCCTTACCTGCTCTCCAAAACAGATTTCTAAATTCAACTCCACTATATACCTTTCTGAAGTTTTCATATATGTGCCTAGCACACTGTCTATGCTCCGCATTAGGCATTATATCCTTAACTGCTTGAACCAAACCCTACATTATAAAACAGTTAAAACAGTTAAAAAAGGTATTATAATCAAAACAGTTAAAACATGTAATGAAAACAGTTATAAAACAGTTAAAATAGTTATAACATGTAAAGAAAACAGTCAAGGAAAGTAATACCTCGTGTTGATCACTTATAAGTGTCAACCCTTCACCATTTACTATATCTAGATCCTCCCCAACAAGGTTAATGAACCAGGTCCAATTGTCTTTGTTCTCCACATTCACCACAGCCCATGCAACTGGAAAAATGTGATTATTTCCATCTCTTCCAATAGCAGTTAGTAACTCACCCCCACATGCACCTTTCAAGAAGCATCCATCTAATGCAATAACCCTCCTGCAACCTCTCTTCCAACCCTCCTTTAAACCATGCAGACACACATAAATTCTGTCAAAGTAAGTCTTCTCATCAGGATTAACTGTCACATCCAACTTTACAGTGGAGCCAGGATTACTTCTAAGAAGTTCATCACCATAAGCTCTTAACATTCCATAATGTTCTTCCAATAACTTCTCATACTCATTTATTGCCCAACTCCTAGCCCTACTACAGATACTTGGTGTAACCTGACATTTGTACTTTTTCAAGACTAACTCTGCAATTTCCACTAACTTGATATCTGGATTACACCTTATTCTGTGACCAAACTTTGAACCAATCCACTTGTAGTTGATTAAACTTCCATACTTGAAATTTCTACTACAGTTGTGTTCATCCTTAAGTGAAATAACTTGAAAAGATTGTTCCTTCTTCATCCATCTAGCATAACACCTCTACTGACAATCTTGTTGGCCTCCCTTTTTCCAAAGTTGGGTACCTTTTAACCTTCCTCTGTTTTCCCTTACTTGGATCTGATATCCTAGGTGGTCTACTACCACACCTTGCAATGATCTTAGTGGTAGAACTCCTCTCATACCAGATTGAGAACCCATTAGCAAGGGCATAACAGGTTATACACTCTTTCAACTGTTTGGGACTTTCATATCTTTCATCAACCTACAAAAATGTAATTGAAAACAGTTTAAGATACCAAACAGTTTAAGATACCAAAATCTTTTATGCAATAGTGAAAAACACATTGAAAAACTATTAAGAAACATCTAATTGAAAATTTACCAAAGGCCTCTTTAGTTTCCAATGTGTTTCAGCATCATGAATTGGAAAATTCTCTTCCTCTTTCTCTTCATCAGCATTGAAAGGGTCCTCAGATTCTTTGTCTCCACACTTTAAAGCCTTGAGCAAATCTTCCATAAACTGTTCATGTTCAACTTGCAATGTATCATCCATCTCATTTGACTCTCTGTTTTTATTCACACCCAATTTTGGTTTCTCCTTTGGCCCTTCTTCCTTAGCACTTTGCTTACCCTTCCTTACTTCCTTCAGTTCATCCTCACCTTCAGACAAATGATCTATGGAATGCACATCACTGAAGTCATCATCCTCGGCTTCATACTCAATGTCAACATCTTCTAAATCACTGAAATCATCATCACCCTCACCCTCCATATCTACATTTTTTTCACCATCACCCTCACCCTCCATATCTACATTTTTTTCACCATCACCCTCACCCTCCATATCTACATTTTTGTCACCATCACCCTCACCCTCCACCATTTCTTCATCAACATTGTTACCATTTTTTTCACCATTGGTAGCAAGATAGAAAGTTAAATCATCCCCAAAATGATCTACATATACTTCTACAGGTCCATAACTATGTCCAATATCAAATAAGCATTCCACATCATTGTCATTGTCTACTTTCATCAACCCTCTATCTAGTTCACTTCCAGGAAGACAGTAATATAGGCTAGAAATTATGGTTTTTGTATCGAACTCAATAAATGAAACCATTTCATCATAAGTAATTCTTTCAACAGTAACCTCCAAAGCCTTGCCATTTTCATACCTTAGAGGTTGATACATGAAACATCCATCATAATGTATGGTGAGATTGAATGCAGGTATCATCCTGAAAAACAATCAATTTTTGAGCCAAATTTCAAAAACCCTAAAAACTATCAACATAAATCAAAATTCCAGGAGAGAGAGAGATGGGTATGTACCTTTTCAACCATAAACGGACCAAAAGTATGAAGATTTGATGATTGATTCGATGAGTAATTTAGGGTTTCTTCACTCACTGTTTTGGGGGTTTTCGGTTGGGGTTTTGTGTTATGAGGAAGACGACGGGGTTTAAATGGTCTCCTCCTAAATTATTCGTTCCCGCATATATCGACATGGCACTTAGTTGGCACCTACGTGGCAGCCACATAGGATTTTTTTTAATGGGGTAACCGGCTAAGGGTTTAGCAGGTACACCTATACACACAATAAACCAAATTGAAAGTTTAGTACACACAATAAGCCATTTTGAAGTTGGGTACACACAATAGGAATACGGGTATAGTTGGATACATTTTGGTGAAGATAGTCCTAAAAAAAAGCCCAAGTTTAATGAAAATAAAAGCATTGTTGTATAAATTCCATCAATATGATCATATCAAACATGTGAAGATACACATATACTTTTATTAAGGAAAATCTTGAACCAAAATTTTGTTAGGTTTCCTTTTGTACAATCAAAAGGATAATTGGCACATCTACAATGGAAGTTTTTCACAAGGTTCTTTTTGAGATTTTTACAAAAACCATTACTATGGAACAAAGGTTCTTGTCTAGTCATAAGTTCTTATTAAAACTCAGGTGCTTGAACAAGAACTCGGGTTCTTGTAATACTTTTCTTTTCTGCTATTACTTTTTTATTTCTTAATCATTTTTTCTTTTAATAAATCTATATAATATATATATATATATATATGTGTGTGTGTGTATTGTGCAATAAACATATATATAAGATGAAACAAAATAATTATTATAATTTTTTTTGTTTATGTATAAATAGATTTACTAGTTTATATATATATATATGTTCATGTAGTATTGTGGTACACTTCTATAATACCATTTGCATTGATCTAAAAATCAAATTTGTGAGAATAAATTTTTTATAATGACAATGTTTTATATACTTCGTGATTATACACGAAAAACCTAAACATCATAGAATTTGTTATATATATATATCTTTTGTTGGATGAAAAAGAAAAAAGACCCCAATTTTTATACAAGGTGTTTTTAAGATAATAAATTTAAAAGTTCATTTATTTAACTAATGATTGTGACATAATATAACCCTTTTTTGTTGAGGTTAAAATTTAGAAGTTCTATTTATTTATTTTATGAGTTGGTTCATTTAGTTTTAGAAGTAAATTATTTTTTCTTTCAGGTTTAGTTCTCCAAAATGTATTCAAGTTGTCACATTTTGCTATTGTGTATACTATACTCAGAAACCTACCATTTAATGTACCAAAGTTTCAAAACTCATCGTTTAGTGTATCCTGACCTTTTATAGAAAGTTACCAGCCGGTCACCCCCACTCCGACGACTTTTCCGGTGACCACACCACTTCCGCGACTTTTCCGGCTACCACACCACCATCTTCTCCGACGATACACCACTCCGGCGACCGCACCAACATTTTTCCTCGGCAACCTCCATCTCTGCCACCTACCATCTTCTACGGCGACATCCATCTCCGCCACCCTCCATTTTTACTGGTGGACCCACACAAAAACAAATATCACAATGATTACCACCAAAAGTTGCCGGAATTTTGCCGGTGAAACGATTATGCGACATGGGTCCGGTGATAATTAAACAATCTTTGTCGTGTTTACGATAATTATATTTAAATACTCAATTGAATTATTATTCTTATTTCTTTTGTTCAAAACAAATTTTTTTTCCAAATATGTCCCCTAACTGCGAGCCCCATAGGCATTTGCGAGGCCGAGATACCGATCAAATATTGAGTAGTACATCCCTAAAAAAATTCGTTTTCAAGTCAATAACGATTCAATTGTTGTGGTCCCATGACCCTACCTGATTATAATCTTTGAGGGATTCTAATGAAGTTCATAGAATTTATGTGGTACTTTAATTGAAAATACCAAAATCACCATATCTACATTGAACTTAGAGAATGTCATCACAATGACTATAATTATGTTGTCATACATGTTAAAATTATAAAATTATAATAAGACGTAATAACATCAATTTTACACATCAATTTCACGGGTATTCCCATGTTATTTGTACATTACAAAAGTTACAAAAGTTACAAAAGCATATACTATTTCTATGGCAACATCTATGATTTCATTGACTTGTAATAATTATGCATATATATTATGTTTGTACTTTTTTCTAAATACAGGGGTAATTGATTCAAATGCCCATAACGCACATCCACTTTGCACAATATACCCACACCGTTACGCCGTTATAACGGCGTTTTGGTGCGTTATAACGGCGTTTTGGTATAACGGTCCTTATAACGCACATTTGGGGTATGGTTGCAAAGTGAGGGTGGGGCTTTGGGTATACCGGTAAAGCTCCCTAAATACAGTATGGAATAAAATAAGAGGGTAAAAAATAGGTGATATGTAAATGAGGAAGGTATATTAATAACAACTCTATGAAATATATATATACATATATGATTTTTTTATATGAGCCAACTTTTATTTAAAAAACAACTAATCCTCTAAGATATTGAAGAAAGCCTTAAATTTAGGATGTGTTTGGTAAAAATAAGCTAGCTTATAAACCAGTTCATCCAAATATGTAACATAAGCTAGCTTATTGAAATGTTAGTTGGAGTAGTGTTTTAGGAGCTTTTTATAGTTCTTTCCAATTATATACTTTTATAAATATTAATTATTATATCATAATATACCATTTTTGGTCATTTTATAAGCTAGTTTTTACAAAACATAACTTATTCATAAGCTAGTTTATCAGCAACTAGTTAGTTTATTAGTCAATAGATAGCTTATCAGCTAGGTTGTTAAACACAACCTTAGTGACGAATCGGAGGCAAACTCGAAATACTGACGAGTCAAAGACAACCCCGAAATCTAAAACAACATGCTATTCTTTCTATTATTTGGTTGTTGGTTACATGTTTATTTGGTAAATTTGACAATGTATATTCATAATACTTTAATCATACATTTAAACATAAAAACTTTATCTTACATCATTATATTTTCATAAGGCCATCAGAATCTGAGCCCTCTAAGCCCTATTGTCACATTTGCGCTACATCAGCTTTTTCATAAACCCACAAATACAATAAGCCCTTTGAGTCTTACCGCCACAATCAGCTGTTTCATAAACCCACAAATACAATAAGCCCTCTAAGCCCTACCGCCACATCTGCGCCACATCATATTTTCCATATACCGACAAATATACAATAAACCCTCTGGAGCCCTTTCTGTTAGTACCCGTACCCGTCCAAACCAAATACCCAATACAATTAAAAAAAGAGAGAATGTGAGAGAGGGAGAGAGCGGATACATCGGTGTTGCCACACCGCCTTAGCTGCAGCCCGACAGCCCCCGAAAGGCGTACTAGAGCTCGCCCGACCCCGACAACCCACTATGCCAAGCCTGTTGCAGTCCACGGTTCCACTACGCATGGCCTAAGGGGTTTTCTATCTATATTCTTATAGGTGAATCATAGGTATATGTGAGTGTACATGTGAGACCCCATTATAGAGGAGTATATATTTATGTGAGTGGAAAGAAACTAGAAGGGAGTATGGATGTCAACAACCAGTAAAATATTAAGGTGATTTCTATTCACACCTTCTTATATGATGTGTGAGTAGGTGTATGTGAGTGATCTAAGACGTATTATAAAAGGGTGTGAACAGGTATATTGTGGTGTAACGGCGTGGGGATAGCAACCCCCAATATTAAATACCAAATATAAAATAGGGTAAATTACATATTTGGTCCCCGTGGTTTACATTTTATTGCACTGTTGGTCCCTATTTTGAAATAATAATAAAAAAGGTCCATGTGGTTTACATTATATTGCACTGTTGGTCCCTATGGTTCACACTATATTAGACTACTGGTCTCTATTTTGCCAATAGGGTTACGGACCAGTAATGCAATATGTATAAACCCACAAGAACCAGCGATGCAATATAGTGTAAACCACATGGACCAATAGTGCGATATAATGTAACCCATAAGGATCTTTTCCATTATTATTTCAAATGAGGAACAAAGTGCAATAAAATGTAAACGATAGAACCAAATATGTAATTTACCCTATAAAATATTATACAATTATCTATTAGAAATATCAAAATTTATATTACTCCACATATACACTTATCTTGTATTTAGATAAATAATAATAAGAAAAACAACTCAAAATTAAATAAAAAAATAATCAAAATATATAAGTATGGTAAAGATTCGTACAATTTTCTTTTCAAAATTTAAAGAGATCCTTCTTGTTCTTCCTCTTCCTTCATTCTTCCAAATTATATATCTTCATCGTTGATTGGGCTTCAAGTTTTATAGCTCTCCATAAATACATACAATATATACATACAGCCTCTTCATTTCATATATCTATATATCATATCTATATATCTATCTTCTTCCCCATTTTCCCCCTTTTTCACACTTTACCTACCTGCAAAACCCTCGTTTCACACACACACACACACACACACACACACTCCATTAATGAGCAGTGATCAAATCTACCACCGTAGTAGTACCAGAGCCTCTTTCCCTATGAAACACCGCTTCTTCGATCAGCCTCACCACCACCACCACCGCCGCCGAGACCGACCTCCGCCACCACCACAACCACAACAACAACCACCGCACTCCCCCACCCCTCCCCCCCTCGCCGGAGGCCGAATTTCGTAATCGAACTTCGAGCCCTAAACAAGGACCACAACAGCTACGACCGCCACGAGATCGTCTCTCTCATGGAGATATTCAAGTGCGGACCTGACGATTTCTTCATCTCCGGGAAAGGCGAGGTCGCAGCTAGGTTTTTCTACCAGCAGTGGTCGAATGCGCTCGAGACGGTGGTCTATCTGTGGGACGTTTTGCTCCGCGGAGGCCTCTCGTTCGCACCGAGGCTCGTACGGAACCTAATTGTGCCTTCGGATACCGACGAGTTGAATTCGAGGCTTAGGGTTTTGTTTGGTGACCAGATAAGGGGGCTTATGAAGGGGGAGTTGGTGGTGAAGTGGGAACGGAAGCTCGAGAAGGTTTCGAGTGAGATCGGGAGGCTGGAGGCGTTGCTGAGGAAGCCAAAGAGGTTATCGTTGCATAACGAGTTGTTGAAGAAGAAGGAAGGGAATGTAGGGGAGAGGAGGTTGATTGAGAGGAGGATTAGGGAGTTTAAGAGTGGAATGGAGTGTATTCTTGATCATGTTAATGGGAAGGTGGTTGATGGTTCTTCTTCTGTTGTGAAGGTGTTGATGATGAAAGATAATCTTGATTGGAGTAAGATTTACTGGTTGATGAAGAGGGAGTGCAGGAGGCTTGATGATGGGTTGCCTATATATGCTGATAGGGAGGATATTCTATGGCAGATTCACTGTCAGCAGGTTGTTTATTTAATTTAAGTTTGTAACTTTAATGTTCTTTCTTGTCATGATTGTAGAAAGACTTGTAAATCTTTTGCTTCCTTCAAAGAGTTACAAGGACTGTCTCATTCCTAGGACTATAAGGGGCTGTTTGGTTGGTTTCACAAGAACTTGGCTTTCTGCATAAAGCTCTCCCTAGTAGAATAAACCACTTTCTATATCATTAAGCTACTGCCAAATGATAATGTATGGCTGACTGAATCAACTATGAGTCCCATTAGGATGCTAACAAACAAGCCCATAACTTTGACATCAGTGGTTTAACATCTGTGAACATAGTATTCTTGATAACTCATCCAATATAATTTTGAATCTGGAGGAGAGTCTTTCCTTAATCTCCGGTATTTAACTGCAACTTCTTGTTATATCAATTTTCAATCTATATGAACACCGGAATGACCTTTGCCAAATCTACATAGGAGTGGACACAAATAATCCATATAGATATCCTTATCTTCCATAACTTATATTACAAGCATTATATTGTTCAATACAGGTATGCATTTTAAGATCATATGTCATGGTATCTAAGTCTCAAACTTCATGGTGATACTTAACATACAATAGAGCATACTGACACCAATGTCTGTAAAGAAACTAGAGAAAAACAAAAAAAACTAGTAGCCACCCTTCATAAACACCACTTTGACATTCGGGTTCCAATAATTACTGTCCCATATTGACCTTTTCATCCACTTTTGTTGACTTGCGATACTTTACACATTAGCGTTTTCCAAGGTTGAATTTATGAACATGCTTGACCAAACATGAACTATGTCCTGGAACCATATTCTTGCAACCATTCTCTACCTCGTAGAAACTCCACTAGCATGTGACAACTTGCTTACATCAGTTATAAACTAGAATTAGGACTCTCTTTATAAGTCTTTAGTAATGGATCATCAATGAACTTCGTCACAGTTTTAAGTTGATTTAGAAGGTATCGTGCAAATGTGGTATTTAGGCTTTCTGTGTTTTAAATGGTACATAAGCATAGGTCTTTTGAGGCGTAAGTGAGTTGGACACATACCGCATTTTATGCTATGCTATGCACATTACATGCTTCCATTCATTCTGCCGATTGCTGTAGTTCATGCTTATGTAGTAGAAAAGCAAGAAATCTTGTAGTATGTTGATGACTTTCTTCACGATTGATGTGGCTCTATTTTGTTACAAAGACACACAAACACATGTGGGATAGTGGCATTTGTGGGATTTTTCAATGAATAATACAGCGGACAAACACAACACTATCTGTTATTTGGGATTCTGCTAATTTTCATATTTTTGTTCGTTCATCCTGCAGATAACGGTGTTGATTGGCGAAACTGGTTCGGGTAAAAGTACACAGCTGGTTCAGTTCCTTACCGATTCAGGGGTGGCTGCTAACAAGTCTATAGTTTGCACTCAGCCTCGGAAGCTTGCTGCCATGTCATTGGCAAACAGGGTTCAGGAAGAAAGCCGTGGTTGCTGCGAGGATAATTCCGTAATTTGCTCTTCAACCTACTCATCTTTTCAACATTTCAATTCGAAGGTGGTATACATGACAGATCACTGCTTACTTCAGCACTACATGAACGATAGCAATTTCTCCTGGATTTCTTGCATCGTTGTTGATGAAGCTCACGAAAGAAGCCTGAACACGGATCTTCTTTTAGCGTTAATCAAGAAGTTACTTCGTCGGAGGTCTGATCTGAAGCTTATTATCATGTCTGCAACGGCCGATGCTGAACAGCTGGCGAGATATTTCGACGGGTGTGGTATGTATCACGTAGTGGGTAGAACTTTCCCGGTCGACATTAGATACGATCCTTGTATATCCGATGCTTCTTGTGAATCTCGTTTTATCGCACCTTACGTTTCCGATTTGGTGAGAAAGGTGGGAGAGATCCATAGAACGGAGGGAGAAGGGACGATCCTTGCTTTCTTGACTTCTCAAATGGAGGTCGAATGGGCTTGCGAACAGTTTAAAGTTCCGTCAACTGTTGCATTACCTTTGCATGGAAAATTGTCTCATGAAGAGCAACACCGTGTGTATCTGGATTACCCCGAGAAGAGAAAAGTCATATTTTCTACTAATCTTGCTGAGACATCGCTAACAATACCGGGAGTCAAGTTTGTAGTCGATTCTGGCATGGTTAAAGAGAGTAGGTTCGAACCTGGCACTGGGATGAATGTTCTTAGAGTTTGCAGTATTAGCAAAAGTTCTGCTAACCAACGTGCTGGTCGTGCTGGAAGAACCGAGCCCGGGAAGTGTTACAGGCTCTACGGAGAGAGCGATTTCCGATCCATGCCTTCACATCAGGAACCCGAGATACGCAGGGTTAATCTCGGTATTGCGGTTCTCAGGATTCTAGCTCTGGGTATTCATGATATCGAGGGTTTTGATTTCATCGATGCGCCTAGCAACGCGGCCATCCAGAGCGCGGTCACGAGTCTTATCCTGTTGGGAGCCGTTAAAGTGGAAAATGGCGTTCATAAGCTAACGAAAGACGGCAGGAAAATGGTGAAGCTAGCGATCGAGCCTAGGCTTGGGAAAATGATTCTGAAAAGCTTCGAAAACCGGTTGGGCAGGGAGGGGGTTGCTCTTGCTGCGGTTATGGCGAATTCCAGCAGCATTTTTTGCAGAGTCGGAAAAGAGGAAGATAAGCATAAGTCCGATTGCCTGAAGGTGCAATTCTGCCATCGAAGTGGCGATTTGTTCACTTTGCTGGCTGTTTACCGGAAATGGGAGCAAGTCCCTAGCGATCGCAGAAATCAATGGTGTTGGGATAATAGCATAAACGCGAAATCGATGCGCAGATGCCAAGAAGCAGTGATAGAAATGGAAAATTGTCTCGAACACGAGCTTAACATCATTATTCCAACTTACTGGCATTGGAGGCCAGAAGTGTATGCCGAATGTGATAACATTCTGAAAAATATCATACTCTCTGCTTTAGCTGAAAACGTTGCTATGTATACCGGAAACGATAGTCTTGGTTACGAAGTGGCGTCAACGGGAAGTTGCATCCAGTTGCATCCTTCGTGTTCTTTACTAATCTTTGGCGAAAGACCAAGTTGGGTAGTCTTTGGGGAAATTATCGCGATGCCTCATCAGTATTTGGTTTGTGTTAATTCCATCGACTTTGAGTCTTTGCATACCCTTTCCCCGCTTCCATTTGATATTTCAGAAATCAACAGCCGGAAACTGCAATCGAAGGTCTTAACGGGTTTCGGAATTACGTTGCTGAAAAAGTTTTGTGGGAAATCAAACTCGAGCATGAGACAACTTCTTTCCCACATCAAGGATGTCATCGGAGATAACCGAATTGGGCTTGAAGTTTCTGTCGATCGTAATGAAATTAACTTATTTGCATCATCTGAACACATGGGACAGGTCTCTGATTTTTCGTTCTGAATATTATTGTATTTATATATGGCAAAATCCAACAAATAAACTCACACACCCTTCTTTTTTACAGGTCTCTGATTTCGTAAATGCTGCATTGGAGCGTGAAGGGAAGTGGTTACGGAATGAATGCATGGAGAAATGTCTGTATCCAGACAGACATACATTGCCTCCTGTAGCTCTTATTGGTGCTGGTGCCGAAATAAAACATCTGGAACTCGAAAGAAGATGTCTTACGGTTGATATATTTCTTATCGGTCCGAACGATGTCGAAGAGAAGGAATTTCTGTCTTTTCTGGAGAGCCAAACATCCGGCAACATTTGTGGCGTCCATAGGTTTAGCGGGACCAGTCAAGATACCGATAAAAATGAGAAGTGGGGCCGGTAACGTTTCAAACCTCAGATGCTGCTGAGAAAGCTATGAAATTGAGTCAATCTGACTTCAAGGGCGCGTCTTTGAGAGTTGTTCCTTCAAGAAACACGTTTGGTGGAGAAAGCAAATTTTCGTCATTTCCTGCTGTCAAAGCGAAAGTATCATGGCCCCGGAGGCCCAACAGAGGGTACGCTTTCGTTAAGTGTGAAAGTGGAGACGATGCTTTGGCTATGGTTTTAGAGTTCTCGAACATGGTGATCGGGGGGAAGTCTGTGCGCTGCAAACAGAGCATGAAGGACATAGACTGTCTCATGTTGACCGGAATTGACTTGGATGTCTTTGAACCCGAGCTTTTCAATGCGTTAAGTTCAGCAACGAGTCGGAAAATCGTGGACGTGAGCCTGCCGAGAGGCAACGCGGTAGAGCAACCCACGATCATGAATCTCGAAGAAGCGCTTTTGAGGGAAGTCAGCTCGTTCATGCCTGGAGGGAACTCCAAAAACGAATGCGTTCGTGTTCACATCTTCCCTCCTGAAAAGTTCGATTACTTGATGAAAGCCGAGATCAGCTTCGATGGAAGCTTGCATTTGGAGGCTGCGAAGGCTTTGGAGCAGATCGAGGGAAAAACTTGCCGGGATGTTTGGCATGGCAGAAGATCAAATGTCAACAGCAGTTTCATAGCAGTGTTTTCTGCCCTGCACCTGTTTATATGGTGATCAAGGAGCAATTGCATTCTTTACTCAGACACCTCAAGCTTCGAAAAGGTATTTTTCGTCTTTTTCTTTTTCTGCACGTAGAATGTAGCATTGTTTAATAATCATGGTTTTCTCTTCTGTAGGAGCCGAGTTCTTTTTCGAAAGGAAGAGAATGGTTCGGTTCGTGTCAAGATCTCTGCAAGGCTACAAAAATAATGGCAGAGTCGAGGAGGCCATTGGAGGAACTTATGAACGGGAGGACGATAATCGACGCTCGCCTCACTCCGCCGTTTTACAACTCGTCTTTTCACGAGAAGGATTCGGTCTTCAGAAATCCATTCAACGGTGAAACGGGTACTTTTTTCCTCTTTGAGAGGCATAACCATACCTTCAGGGTTTTCGGCCCGTTAAATAAGCTCGATATCGCACATCAGAGATTGGTTCAGTCTCTGTTACGCTTTACGAAAGCAAACAGCTCGATGTTCATCTTAGAGGAGCTGCTTTCCCCCGATCTGATGAAGAAGGTGTCGAGAAGTTTGGGCCCGACCTTCAGGCTGAAGGAAAGATTTCCGGGGATCGGAGTTCACGTTGAACACTGGCATCATATCATAAGCATCCGTGGCAGTAAAGAAGTGAAGCAAAACATCGAAGAAATGATAAATGAGATCGTGAGAACCAGCGTGTATCCTACTCAAAAAGTGGAAGGTGAGACCGCCTCGTGTCCCATATGTCTGTGTGAGTGGAGGACGGTTACGCCCTCGAAGGGTGTAACCACGAGTTTTGCCGGATGTGCTTACTGGACCAGTGCGAGTCCGCCATCAAGAGCCACGACGGGTTCCCGTTGCGGTGCGCCCACGAGGGCTGTAACGCGATGATCCTACTGGTGGACCTGAAATCCCTTTTGTTGGCCGAGAAAATGGACGAGCTTTTCAAAGCGTCGCTGGGGTACTTTGTGGGGTGTAGCGGCGGGAAGTATCGGTTTTGCCCGTCGCCCGATTGCCGTCGTGTACGCAGTGGCGGAGGACGGAGATTCCGGGCGGCCGTTCACATGGGGGCGTGTTCAGTGGAGACGTGTACACGGTGCCACATGGAGTACCACCCGTTTCTGACGTGCGAGAGGTATATGGAGTTTAAGCGGGACCCAGATTCATCGTTAAAAGAGTGGATGAAGGGGAAAGAAGAAAGGGGAAGAAATGTCCGGTTTGCGGGTGGACCATCGAGAAGTTCGAGGGGTGCAACCATGTCGAGTGCCGGTGCGGCCGGCATATTTGCTGGGTGTGCCTGGAGCAGTTTAAGAGCAGTGAAGAGTGCTATGGGCATTTGAGAAACATACATGGTACACTAATTTGAACTTTATTATTATGCTTTTATATTACATTGGGTAAGCATATATGAGGAGTAGATAGATATGTAAATAGATATGTAAATAATTTGGTCATCCTTATTTTCCATAGTAGTTAGTGCAATATTAGCAGCTTCTTCTTTCTTCTTGGTAATTTTTGCTTTTCTTTTTCTTCTGAACTCAAACCTGACATGAACCCAGAAATCAGGGCCTGACTCATTCAGAAGCATAAAGGCTTGTTGGTTCTTTGCCTCTATGACTACAACACATACTTCTCTTCAATTGTTTCTTTCTCTTTCTCTCTTTAAAACACACAGTCCACATAGAAAATGAGTTCATCTTCTTGTCATGATTCAGACAATTGCTTCTAATTTGTACTCTTGTGCCTTGTTTAATATAGTGGAAGTTCCCTTTAAATGGTAACTTTCAGGGAGTTTTTCATAATTGGTTAGGGTTTACACATATTAGTTGTGTGTTTGTATTGCAGGGATATAAAATTTCATCAAGATTTATTTAATTTTTTGATTTCAAATTCTTTAAAGATGCCATGATACCTGCTACATTTGTGGCTATGTTCGATTAAAACGTCCATCTATAAGATTTACAACGTGCTAAAACCAGTTCATACATTTATAATGTCTTTGACGTACAACCTGTAATGGGATAATATTGTTACCCCATTTATACGTGTTATGGGATAATATTGTTACCTCTTCGTTTTTTGGATCACTGATAGGAGTAGTAAGCTTAAGATAAATTGGATGGTACGTTGGTTACAAAACCCCATATTTGCTTATTCTATCTTGTAATGTTTACTGGCTAGCTCCTAGGTAATTTTTTTAATAAACTCTTTATCATCCAAGAAAATTTAAAAAACATCAAGTGAGATACATATAGATTTTGAAACTCAGAAGAAATTATGCCCTCAGTCTTGCAAAAACCATAAAAAGTAAGCATTATGAAGAATCGTATCCACACACTAAGGCATATGATTTTCAATTTCAAAACAAAAATGAAAAACCAAATAAGTATGCATACATAGGCTTAAGATCTATAATTCATATTATGAAAAGGTAAATAGATAATTACTATCACTCAATCATTTATGAGTTTTAAAAACTATGTTCAAATAAAAGTGAAATAAGATTTCAGATTTCAACAACTTTTAAAAACAAACAATACCCAACAACATTTTTTAGTAGATATTTTGAAATTTAGATTAAAAATTCAAAATCTTCAAAAATTTACAATAAAAAAATAATTCGAATAATTAGAATATTAATTACATAATTAGAATATTTCATAATTTAATACAAAATATTTCTTACATCTATACATTTAATTTCAAATTTTTTATTAATTGTAATGTAATAAAGAAAATATTTTTCTCCAATAATACTAAATTTTGAGGAATCTTCCAATTTTTTGAAAATTATACATTGCTTATTTTTTTGTTTGAGTGGGATGTGTGAGTTATGAAAAAAATTTACATTACGACATATCTTTTAATGAGTATTTTTAACAATTTTTTTAAAATACTAAAAATATTTTATTTCCAAAAATATATATTGTTATAATAAAATATTAAAGTTAAAACTCTAATATCAATTACTTTAATTTAGCAATCTTGGTATTAACTGCATTAATAAAATATTCAACATAACTAATATTTGTTTTTTCTCCTACATATTTAATTTCTATTATTTATTGGCGAACAAAAGATTATTATTTTTTTTCTCTTAAATAAAAGGTTTTTCTTGTCTAATCAAAAAGCATGTTGGAGCACAAAGTTGCTAAAAACATTTTTTTTGCTTCATTTTAACATAGTTGTTAGAGATGATCTTAATTTACTCCATAATTTTGTTATTTCAAAACTTGAACATATTCCAAGCTCACACAATTATTTAAAACTTGATGGTGGAAGAAAGTAATAATTATTTTATTCACCCCTATTTATTGGATTGAATATTTGTCATTTTATATTAAATTATTTTAGAAGTGTATTAAAATGAAAAATTAAAGAATGTTAAATTAATATAATTTATCTTAAAATATCTAAACGAATCGTTGTAGTATAATTTTGTTTAGAATTTTCAACTTTCAGAATCTCAAGTTAAAAGAAATTAGAACATATTATTAGAGTCTTAAAAAGATAAATCGTAAATTAGTAAAAATAATAAAAAGAAAACTGATCATAAAAGAACCTTATTTGGGCCATTCTCGGGTTGAAATTTTTGACAATAACCATACCTGTTTAATTTTCATGTCACATTGTGCACCCCGTTTACTTAGATAGATGTGAAATGTAGATCACATAAACTTGTTTATTTTGTACATATTTACATCGACCAAAGCCAACTTTATGAAAAGCTAAGAAGAATAACATTTTTACTTAGATGTGAAATGTAGATTACATAAACTTGTTTATTTTGTACATATTTACATCGACCAAAGCCAACTTTATGAAAAACTAAGAAGAATAACATCTAGTGACTTATAAGACTTTTTATTTTTTATTCCAAATATATTCTTTTACATTTCACATATACCAATTCTTAAACATATACTTTTTTGTCATTTTACTGTCAGAAGTTACCTTATCAGCTAGTTTTTACCAAACACATTTTATTTATCAGCAACCTTATTTTTTTTGAACAAGTTAAACAACACACGCTCCAACAATACGGGTCTCCAATTGGCAATCCATTAATCCGTTGCGACCCGGCCCAACCTATGGCTGAACCCGACCAGCAAGGAAATGAATCCCACAGACTGGATCTGATCCTCCCATACCAACCCGAACCCGCGCCTCGAAAGACCTAATCCAAAATCAAAATATCTCAAAAATATCACTCGTGAAAATCAAATTCAGCAATCTTATCAGTCACTAGTCAGCTTATCAATTAGTTTGCCCGACATTATACAAGTATTTGTCCAAAATGATGCAAACAAAACAACCACTATGGAAACACTAATGCATATAGAATCAACCAAGTTATTGTCTACTTGTGTCAACATCCACCTAGTTGAAAGACTTTAGAGTTTCTTTCTATAACCCATTGACTACGCTACGCTAACGCGGAATAATTCCACTCCAGAAACATCCATGAAATTTCCCCAAATAAATGTTTCCACTTTTTTCTACAAAATCTCACTCCATATTCCATAAAACATTCATTTCATCTTCTTCCTAACCCCCAAATGCTTCCTTATTATTATACTCCACCACCATGCCAAAACTCTCTAGAAAAAACCTTGAAGTTATAATTACTATAAAGCCCTGCCCTCCTCATGACATTAGACTGCCATCCTTTTCTTCTGCACCCCACCACCACCACCAACCAACACCACCACACCCACCACCTGCCACCGCTTATAGTCGTCCTCCTCTGTATTTTTGCCGCCTCCGTCTCGTTTCTTTCCTACATCGCCATCGTCAAAGCGTGCCGAGCTTTTCGAAAAAGAACTCGAACCCGAAACAATGGAAGCATTGATGCAACTGAAACCCATCGAGATTTTGTTGATCAAGAGCGTGGTTCGGTTGTTTTTCACCCGATTTGGCTGATCAACACGATCGGTTTGGAACAATCGGTGATCGACTCGATCGGGTTCTTTAAATACAAGAAGGGAAATGGGTCGGATTCGGACTGTGCAGTTTGTTTAGGGGAGTTTGAAGATGGAGAGAGTGTTAGGATTTTGCCGAAATGCGACCACGCCTTTCATGTCGCTTGTATCGATACTTGGCTACGCTCTCATAAGAACTGCCCTGTTTGTCGAGCTCTCGTAGTCAGCAACACCGTAACGAATGCTGAAATCGAACCAAACCCGATTGAGTCGAACACGCAAGAGGAAAACCCAATTGGGGATTTGCGAAACGAGACCGAAAACAACCAAGAAATCGATAGAAATAATGAGAGTTTGGAGAAGGGTTGTTTGTTTAATGGGGTTAGGGTGCAGAGCGATTTGATGGATCATCGTCGTCCTGATCGCCAAGAGCTAGAGACGATTCGGAGATCGGTTTCGATGGTTCAGTTGGAAGGTGTTAGTAATGGTGATGGAGAATCAAAGAAGGAGAATGTGTTGGAGAAAAGCACAAAGTGTGGGAAGAAACAGAATGGATCTTTTGGAAACAGAGGAGATGTCAAGTCTCAATCTTTATGATTGATTGTTTTGATTTGAAACCAAAAGTATAGGTTTAAGTGTATTATAATTATTATAAGGTGTTGTAACCCATATGAAAAATTGGATATACTCTCTATATTGGTTGAGTTATAATAATAATACTACATGATTATGGGGGATACATGTATTTATAGTAATACCTATTATGAATCTCTAATTCAAAAGTGATGTTTAGCTTCTTTAGATTTTACTTTTTTTTGTAGAAGTGATTTTTGACCGGTTTATACGTACCTCAAGTATAAGGATGCAAAATCTAATAAGGTGACGTTTAGGAGTTAGGAGTTAGGAGATTTGAACTGAAGACCTATTTGGCAGTAGAGCTACTTAAGGAATTCTTTTTAACCATTAGAGTAAACAGAGTGGATGTGGTCTATGGGGTGTGGTGGGCTAACCACTTGGGTGGTGAGTGTGGTACCACTCCACCAGAACCATCCTGTGAGCAATTGAGAGTGTAGTCTCTTCCATGAAATTTTTGATGCATGGTGGAGAAGAGGTGAGAGGGTGCTGTGAACCGTAGTTTAGGTGTGTGTGATCACTACGGGTGTAATGGTAGGCAAGTAATGAGAGAAAGAAGATGACGTCGAGATGATGTGACAATGTAGTTATGATAGCTCTAGTGGTTAGTCTTGAGTTAACTTAGGGGCTGGTCACTTGTAACACCCCAAAATTTGGAGTAAACAAAAACTTTCATTTAAGAAAGGTGGTAACACAATCTACGCCACAGCGTGAGCTCATCCCAAAAACAGGGGTATAGAGTGTTGTGTAATTACATGTTTGTAATATCGACAAGCAATAACAATAACCAACTAATCTATTCCTACTCTAGGAAAAGATTACAAAAGGGTTATCGTTCTATAATCGCCAAAGGTCTAGAGGACCGGTCCCTTCACACATCCTCCAAGCTCACTCTAATCCGAGCTCCTACTTAGGAGCGGCGTCCTTAGTACCTGAGAGACACATCGACACCAATCAAGTGTTAGGCCAAAGGAGCCTAGTGAGTTGTATCACAAAATATCACACATATAAAAGCATGTTAAAACATGTGAGATATGCAAGAGTGTATTAACAACAAAATGCATCATGTTAAACCGGTTTATCTTTTATTTTTGAAAACCGTGGGAGCGACCCACTTTTGCCAAGCAAGTTACACCTCAGAGTCAAGACACCCCGTTGTCGTCCTCCCACGAAGACTCAAATAGACAACCTCAGAGGCCAGGCACATTCGCGGCCACACGAATGGCGAGGGACATAGGTGCACACCTTTTGACTAGTGCCACCCAAGACTGAGTCGAACTCGTGTAAACTTGAAAGTGCACACCTTTTAACTAGTGCCACTTTAAATCAATCTCATTTCAAAAACGACACAGTGTACACCTTTTGACTAGTGCCACATTGTCCAATTTACGTTTGCGTAAAAATATGGGTACTCACCTTTTGACTAGTGACATCCCGGTCCACTTTTTGACTAGTGACCAATAGCATCCCACTTTTTAACTAGCGGTGCTCCATAACATTTTAGTTATATAATTTAAGCATTATTGAAAGTCTCAATACTTTCACTCATTTCATATAAGCCAACATGCTTGGATTCAATTCCTTCGCATCATTCCGTGGCATGCATAATATCACGTATTTCTCATAAATACATTCATCATATAATCACATGGCATACAATAGTAGCATACGATAATCTACTCCATGTATACAATAATTCAAATCAAGCCATTCACATAAGCATCATTACTCAGTCATTTCATGGCAATCCTTAAACCTATCAATTTAGGCATTTCATCCAAAAGTCATGTTTATTCACAATGACCAACAATATATGTAAATCAAGCAAGATGATGTGCTCTCAGTTTTAACAAAACGGTTTTAGCAACTCACCTTAGGGCTTATAAAGCCAAAAGCCCCAAATCTTATAAAACCCTAGCTTCCAAGATGGTGAAGGTTTTAGATCTACCAACATCTACCTCTTGAAACTTTATCTGGGTCGTCACCAACACAAATGAGTTTTCATAAAAACCCCCAAATATGGGTAACAATGGTGGAAATGGTGGTTGGAGAAGATGAAGATCTAACTTTGAACTCTAGTTGGCTTGATGGTGATTATTCTTTGATATAACTTGGTGGATGAGCATTTGATGTTCCAAAATCGTTTTAAATGGAGAAAGTTGTAGAAGAGAGAATAGGAGAGGATATGGATGAGAAGTGGTGAAGCAAATGGGTAAAATTGGGTTTTATGCTTGACAGCTGCGTACCCGACTGGGTGCAGACTTGCCCGACCGGGTCCAGTCTCACTCGACTGGGTTGGCTTCCCACAAATCAAGTCTTCTGCCAAGCTCAACTGGGTCCAGTAATACTCGACTGGGTCCAGTCGAGAGAGCAGACCCAAAAGTTTTATTTTGGGTCCTTCTTGACCATTTCTATAACCAAACACCTCTATAACATAACTAATCTCTTAATTGCAACATTAGAACTATGTAAGGTAAAACATATATATAAAAGTCTTGGAATATTTTTGCTTCTTGCCTAAATTTCGGGTGTTCCATCACTAGTATGATTTTTGAAGGTTTTCGTGGTTGTTAAGTTTTTGGTAATGTTCTTTGAACATTCATGATTGTGAAAAAGAGGTCTTATTCATGTGTAAGAACTAAGAAGTATCTCAAATTGTATCTTGTTAAAGAATAGTTTATTCAACCATTGTTGACTTATGTCTCACGATCTCAAGAATAGTATCTCAAATTGTATCTTGTTAAAGAATAATTCAGTGGATGCAAACTTTTCTTCTGTCTCACTATCTCAAGAAATGAAAAGTTCTTAAAAAAAATAGGCCCATTTGGCCATTTGCAAAACATTCAGCGGCTGTTACCGGTTATGCCGTGAGTACCACGGGCGGTGGTGGGCTCAGCCCGCGTATGGTACGTGGGTGGCGGGCTCAGGTATTTAGTACCACAATCTCAAATCAATAATCACTACTTAGAAATTTTCGTTTACTAGCAGTTGAATCAAATCCATCTATAAGAAGTTGATGTAAACTCAAACTAAATTTGAAAATTTTGAGCCAGAAAACCTCAAATTTTTCAGGCATAAATTTTGTACAAACAAAAAAGTTTAACAATGAAAATCACGACTTGAAGTCTATAACACGCTATTTAATAACTTGGAAGAAGATTCAGAATAACAAGCAGATGTTTTCAATCTGTTACCAGATGCTTTGGGTCTCGAAATCTTCAATAGTTTGGATCTTTATCTACTTGTACGATTCTCTTGGAGGTCTAGTTACGCAGACTCACAACGTTCCTTTCAAAATTTCTCATTGGAATAAGTTGCCGAAGAAAGAATTGGAATGAAATGTTGATTTTACTAAGTGTTTTAATGACAAGAATGAATTATAATATATCAAAAGAATTGGATTCTCTCTATTTAGTTTGCAAATGAATTGGAAGGAATAATGAAAATAACAAAAATACCCTTTAATTTCTTTTCAAATTATAGACAATTATAAGATTAACATTTAAATTAAAAAAATATGTAATTTAGATAAGGGTATTTTTATAATTTGGAAAATATTGGAAATAATGGATTTCAATTTATCACTCTTAAAAAAGAAGGGTGAAATCCTTAAATAGAAGAACCTATAAATTTGAATTCCATTTCATTAGTAACCAAACAAACTTGTAGAATTTGGATAACAAAATTAAGGATTTTAGTTTCATCAAATTCCGTCAAAATCCAAGGAAACAAACGTCCCTTAACATATTATCTATTTTTTGCTTGCCCAATGAGTAATCAATGATTCCTCTGTTTTAAAAACACCCAAAACTTTTATCCTTTGGTTCTTGTCCTTAAGATAAGTTGTTCTTTGCTTCTACTGTGTCTACTTTTTAGGATTTCAAGAATGAAATCTTTCAATCATCTTCTTTTCTTTAGGGTTGGATTACATGGTATTTTTGGGATTAATTTAGTTATAAGAAAAGAACTAACCAAAGATTCTTCCCCTTTTATCCCCTGTCTCAAAAGATTCACTTTCTATCCTTTTCCCTTTTGGAAAAAAAAAAAAAAAAAAACCAATGAGATTTTGTGACCAACATTCTTGATGGAATTTACTTTCTGCAAATGGGTATTTGTATTTTTACTCTCAGCTTCATTGATCATCTCTATTGCTTACTCAGGTTTTCACCCCTGTGTTCTTGTTCATTTTTTCTTGCAATGTACTTTGATTTGTTGTTAATAATCAACTTTTGTTTTTGTAATTCTGTTTGAAATTGAATTTTATGTATAAAAGTTGAAGGGCTATCTGGGAATTCAAAGGTAAGAGGAGTGAATTTGGGAGGATGGTTGGTGGTAGAAGGTTGGATTAAGCCTTCTCTGTTTGATGAAATTCCTAACAGAGATATGCTTGTGAGTTTCCATATACTTTTATTTGTTTTTCTATGTCACTATCTTTCTTGGATTTTCTGTACTTTCTTTTGTGCCCTTATAGTTGTAGCTTAAAAGCTAATTTTTGGCTGAAAAAGCTAGTTGTTGGCGAACAAGTTGGTTGGTAGTTGATAAGCCAGTCCTGTTTGGTCAAAGCTAGCTGATAAGCTGGATGACAATGTAAAATAACGTCAGGATTTTTGCTCATTTATGTAAAATATAATGGAATAAAGAGCATCTCCAATGCAAGGTTCTTACGAGTAGAAAGTGGAGTGTTTCGAACTACCATTGTGGAGATTTTTTATAAGAACCTCATTTTCATACCTTGATGTTGATGTTAAATGACATATTTCCTAGTTCTTTATTTATTTTCTTCATTTTATACTTACTATTAATGTTTAAGAAATCAATGGGATAAAAAAAAAGAGAGATTCTTATAAGAACTCTACTAATTTAATAAGTTGGAGATGAGGTGGCAACAAAAAGTGTAAAAAAGGAAGTTCTTATAAGTGAAAAGTGAAAAAAAAAAAAAAAAAAAGAAGCCCATTTGAAGTAGCTTTTCAGCTAGTTTATTGCTTACCAAACATGGCCTTTTCATTTAGCTGAAAAGACTAAGCTAGCTTATGTTTTTCAATCAAGGCCTAAATGTTTCATGGGGTTTGAACAACAGAAAACATCTCGCTCTATATGTTTAGTTCACTTTCTTGTGTTTTCTGTAATGCAGGATGGTACGGAGGTCCAATTTAGATCAGTGACATCGAACAAGTATATGTCAGCGGAAAATGGGGGTGGTATGAAGGTCACAGTTGATAGAGATACTCCTTCTTCATGGGAAACCTTTCGGGTATATTTGCATGATGAAAAGATTATTCATTCGTTTAGTCTCATCTCATTATCGTATCATGTAAATGGAAATGAAGTTATGTGTGAACTTTGTATACCAAACTGTTAGACTATGTCGAGTCTGTACAGTGGTAGACCTTGACTCTTATTACATGTAATAACTATATGAAGAAAATTGTATTATCTGAGAGTATCAAAATCGTAAGATTGTGTTATGAAATGTCAAAAATACCCTTTGTTTCTGCAGCTATGGAGAGTTTCTAGTTCAGAATTTCAGCTTCGGAGTTTTCTAGGAAAGTTTATGACGTGTGACGTTGGAGATGGCAATGTGTCCGCAACTGTAAACACACCATCATCAAACGAGACATTCTACATAGAACGAAATGAGAGAAATAGAGTCCACATTAAACATAAGACCACCGGAACCTATCTTCAGGTACTTGTCATCCTCATACATTTCTCTAAATATATACGAGAGGTCTTCATGGAAACAGCTGCTTTACTCCCTAGATCCCACCTCCGTGTGGAATATACTGGGTTTGGTTTTAGGCTTTGTTTGGCAAACTAGCTGATAAGCTAGCTGTTGACTAATAAGCTAGCTAGTAGCTGATAAGCTAGCTTATGAGTAAATTATGTTTGGCAAAAACTAGCTTATGAGTATGTAAAATGACCAAAAAGGGTACCTTGGGGTATAATAATTAATATTAATAAGAGTATAATTGGAAAATGCTACAAAAAACGCCTAAAACGCTACTCCAACTAGCATTTCAATAAGCTAGCTTATGGTCCACCCAAACACGTACTAGCTTATAATCTAGCTTATTTTTGCCAAGAACAGCCTTGCATGTTTTGATTCATTTATTGGGTTCCTAATATATCTTTTATTTGCTTAGGCTTCAACTTTTAATCAAATCAGTGCAGACTACCAAGGGATTCCAGGGTGGGATGATAATGTAGCTACATTTGAGATGACAATTGTATCTAATGTCATCCATGGAGATTACCAGCTTGCCAATGGTCTTGGACATTATAAAGCCAAAAAAGTTCTTACAGTAAGCTAACTTTCAGTTTTTACCATGAAATTCACTTAAATAGAATCATTATTCTAAGATTCTTCTGAATCCACAATCAGCCAAATCAGATAAAAGATTAGAAATCTAAAACATTATATCTCAGCTAAAAGCTCTTGTTTTTGGATAATTGGGCTAATAATAGTTAGAACATATATAATTGGGTAAAGGCTAAAACATGTATTAAGCTATGTGTTTGTTAATTATTTTCAAATGATATTTTTCTTCAGAGGCACAGAAACAGCTTTATCACCAAGGAGGACTTCAAGTTTCTCTCTAAACATGGAATAAATACCGTAAGAATCCCTGTTGGATGGTGGATAGCTTATGATCCTAATCCTCCCGCCCCATTCATTGGCGGATACTTGGAAGCTTTAGATAATGCGTTCTTGTGGGCACAGTAGGGACTACTTTCACCTTTCCGTTCATTGAAATATATATTTCCATGTGTTTGAGCTCACATTCGACTTGTATGGGTTGTAGGGATTATGATATTAAGTGCATCATCGACCTACATGCAGCTCCAGGATCTCAAAATGGCATGGAACACAGTGCTAGTAGAGATGGTACAACGGGATGGCCCATGTACATCTCGCAGACGTTGTATGTCATTGATTTTCTAGCTTCAAGGTATAATGCTCTCTTCAAGTTATATTCAATTTATGGTTTTCGAACATGCTACTAAAACACAATATGTTGCTTGTTTGCATACACTTCTATGTTACTTCAACGTTAAGACCTTGGGTTTGCTCCCGAGTGGTCAACTGTTCAAGTCTGAGGTTTGACTGGCTGTTAACTTTAGGAACCATGGGATTCGTTGAGATGTGCACAAGCTGGATCCGAAACCCACATACAAAAATAAAGCAAAAAACATTAGCCTGGACATGAAAAATAGAAATAAAATTTTCCCTTTAAGCCGAGTTCATACGACACTTGGGATTTTTTTAATGTGAATGCTCTCTTTCTTGGCTCAAAGAAGAAAAAAGTTTGACTTTAGACATGTTGGTCAATCATTTTATGGCCTGGATGTCAAGTTTATAGTCCACTTTGCTGTTTTGTGAACTTTTTTGACACCTTCCTTAAACGGGTATCCATGTCATCAGGTGTTACAAGATCAACAGGTTACAAGCAAAATGGGTACAAAACAGTAAATTTTGAAACTTCGTTATATCTGTGGGAAAAGTAATTCTTCGTTACACGAAATAGGAATTAAACCTAACTTTGTTGCATTTTGATGCATTTTGTGTATAACTTTTAAGGCTGTAAATATGTTTTTAAGGTTGTTATTTATGAAGTTTTACATTTATTCATTTGTGATCTATTTGTGCATAGGTATGCCATGCATCCAGCCATGCTAGGAATTGAGCTCCTAAATGAACCATCGGCTGCAACGGTTCCACTGGATACGCTAGTTTCGTATTACAAACAAGGCTATGAGACCGTAAGAAAACATTCTTCAACAGCTTACGTCATAGTTTGTCAAAGGATCGGCAACGCAGATCCATTTGAGCTTTACGAAGCCAACATTGGTCCGTCAAAACTAGTACTTGATTTGCATTACTACAATCTTTTCGACAACTATTTTGTTAACAAGACTCCTGCAGAGAATATCCAATTTATTTTCAAGAACAGGCAGCCTCAGTTACAAGCTATGAACAATACAAATGGGCCTCTTGTTTTTATTGGTAAGTCAAAATTGGATTCATACAGAGAGAATAATCAAAAGAGTTAGTGAGAGATGAATGATGAAAAATAAGGTTTTCGAGGCATAATAGTTATTGTTATTGGTACTAGATAAAATTTTTTTATAAAAGAATAAGCAATATATACAATAAATGACCAATTAAACTTTTACATATTTAATATATTAATTAATACATTGGGTCCTTTCTTAATGCTAAATTCTTTTGGGTCCTATTAAATAAGAAAAAGATGTGTCTTTTGTTTACTAAAAAGATTGGGCCCCTATTTCTTTTGGGCCCTGGGCCCGGCCGGTCCTGCCCCAGGGACGGTCCTGCCATCTATCTTCCGTTTTAGGAGACATGTTAGAGTACTACATTGGCTAGACTTGGACCATTTGGTTCCCAATATAGGTTGAAAACCCCTGTCTATCCTCAAGGGCAAAGTAATCTGATGGGTTCTATATACATCATGGCTTTCTTCATTTATTAATCATATATGAAACTAAAGCTTGATAATCATGTCAACTGAATGACACTTGTAGGGGAGTGGGTAAACGAATGGAACGCAACCAATAGTACCCAGTTGGATTATCAAGATTTTGGTCGAGCCCAATTACAGGTATACGATGCCGCCTCGTTTGGATGGGCATATTGGACACTTAGAAACGCCGAACTTCACTGGGATTTGGAGTGGAATATCCGCAACAACTACTTGCAACTTAGTAAGACATTCCTTCATATTTTTACCATATTAAACACATACATGGGACACGAGTAGACGTGTTAGATGTTAGACCTCCATATATCACACCTCATGGACCCCACCTCCTGATTGGATATACAAACTTATTTGGTTTGGCTAATGTGACATAAGTACCTAGGGTAGAGGTCAAGTCTACGTACATTCGACCCTCCCGATCCCACGTTTGGATGAGATAATGTGTCGTTTGGTTTGGTTTGGTTTGGTTTTAGGACACGAGTACGTAGTTTGTAATCTAAGGAGCAATTGTTATATGTCTGAAGTTATAATTGATATTGTTTCACAGGTTACTCGCAAAAGACAGTGTTAACTAAAAGTGTATTGTGGCTGGGATTGGCATGTAGCTTCTCCCTCTATAATGTATTATAGCCTTGAATATGAAGGATAAATCTTCATTTTGTTTGCTATGTTGTTGTTCGTTTGGCTTTGAATTGAACCATCATATTCAAATGAGTTTAGGATACAAAAGTGATTGTGCATAAACATGAGGCTTAATTAAAGTGACGGATCTAAGATTTTTTTTGGTTGGGATCACACTTTTAATTATACTATTTTTTGAATTTCATAATTTCTTGTATGAACCCTTAAACTTTAACATTTATTTTTTCATCCAAGTAGACAATGGTTGTACATTCAAGAACCTAAAATATTACATTTACCTCTAATTTTTAAAAGGTTTCACAAGCAACCATTCTCTCAAGTTAAATTATGTGCAACAGTGTGGTGTAACAACCTATAAATTTTTATTGTAAATCGTTAAATGAAAATTAATGTATTTTTTATTAGGAAAGAAAATCCAAATTTTGTGTTTGAACATAAATGGTTTAATATCCATTATACATAAAATAATTATAGATATAGATCCCGAGTATTTTCATAGCCACAACCACTGAATGAGCCATGAATGTTCACCATATTATGATATTGACAGTCGATTAAGATTGCCGAAATCAACCTTTTGCAAAATTACAAGTACAGATAGACTAATTTGTCAAGCCAACTTTAGTTGCACTCACATTCTATAAAAATTTAACTCATATTTCTACACTAATAAAAAAAACAAAATCTTAAAAGTGTATTTGATTAGAATGCTTACAATTGGTCTTGGTTTTATATGCATGGAATCCATTCCGCTTTTATTATGCCAGTTACTTGGGGCATGTTTTTATAATAAAAATATTCAACAAGTTAAATTCTTGTTACATAATTTACATTTGTCATTTGTCATAAATAAGCCTTGTAAAGCTTAACCAATCCTTTGTATTTAGATTATTATGGGGTCACTATTTGGCATCTGGACTGATTTTTGGCCACCTCTAGTATAAGGAGAATTCTTTTTAAAAAATCATGAAATTGTGATAACTTTGAGAATTAGGGTTCATTGACTAAACACTTACCTGAGTAAGCGCTTACTACTTACCTTGTAATAGGGGTGAGCAAAAAAACCGATCCCCGAAAACCCGACCCGACCCGAAAACCCCGAAAAACACGACCCCAAATTCCCCGAAAACCGAAATCCCCGAGGATTGGTCAGGGTCGGGGTAGGGTGCGAAAAGTCGTTCCCCGAAACCCGAAAAACCCGTCCGAAAAACCCGATTTTTGATTAAATTTTTTTTTATATATTTTATATATTTCCAAATCAACCTTTATAGTTGAATGTTTCATTAATTATTTGAGTGTTAGATTAGATAGTTTGAATAGTTAACTACTTAATTTGATTTGAGTCATAAACTCTTGATTACTTGAGTTTGTAATAAACTTTGTGTTTTTAAAAAAAGTGAAAATAATTTCGGGTGCCCCGAAAACCCGCCCCGAAATCCCCGAAACCCGAAAAACCCGACCCCCTGAAAATCGGGTATCGGGGCCTCCATTTTCCCCCGAAACCCGAAAAACCCGACCCCCCCGAAAATCGGGTATCGGGGCCTCCATTCCCCCCCCCCCCCCCCCCCCGAAACCCGAAATCCCCGAAACCCAAAAACCCGACCCCCCGAAAATCGGGTATCGGGGCCTCCATTTTCCCCCCGAAACCCGAAAACCCGTCCGATGTTCACCCCTACCTTGTAATTCTTGCCAATTAAGCATGAAAACCATCAAAAATCTTACCTGGTAAAAGCCATAACAAGGACTGAAAGTCTTACTCAGCAAACGCTTACTGGGTTGTTTCACTCGAAATGTACGTGTTTTTGCATCGAAAATCAAGCTTTAATTTTAAACCGCAAGCGTACGGTATCGTGACGTAGCATACGGGTCGAACACGGGGAGAAAACGGACAAATCAAGGAGTTACATCTCCAATTCACAAGTCATGCGTAATTCAAGTTTCGACAATTTGGTTATCCAAGCTAATGAGTGATATAACCTCTTATCTAAGAATTCGCTACTAATCAAAATGCTAAGAACTACAAAAACATCAAACTCTACACTAAGGGTGCGTTTGGTACAGAGAATGGAATTGCAGAGAAATGATTGTAGATAATGGAATTGCAGGGAAAGAGAATTGGTCTGGAGAATGGGAATTGACTCTTCTGTTTGGTAGTACAGAGATTTCAGCAGAGAATTGTAACTGAGAATCATTTCTCTTGTTTGGTACAACAAAAAAATTCATCAGAGAGAGAATTGTAGCAACGTTATCATCTGCATCCATTTTTTTTATAACGATCATTTATTCAAATCCAAAAAACATAAATAAACAATACACTTATACGTATGGATGAACCAATGTTTATTGCATATCACAAAAAGCATGGTTGTTTTTTGTTTTGAACGGTATCAAGAAATTTTATTGAGAACCCAAAAAAAACCACATATACCAACCGGTTGCATAGAAGCCTACTGTAAACTTACAAACCCAAAAAAAAAAACACAAAGGCTTCAAACAGTAAGTACAAAGCTAACGACCAAAAAAACCGCTTATGCCGTTGTTAAAACAAACACAAACCACACCAGCCCCTTTGAAACCCGAGTACTCTTGTGGTTGATCCGCAAAAAATGAGATGCACACCTGAACCACAGTTGAGTTTGTGAGATGCAAACATGATCAGCAACAACCTCCCTATGGTGGTTTAGTATGACGATCCAACAACTTCTAACCGCGGTTAGATTTGGAAAACACCCACAACAAAGATAAAATCAGAACCAAAAACTTACCCGCTGCATTCTCTATCTGGGACCTGTTCGAGAGAGAGCGAGACAGATTGATTACAATTTGAAAGAAACAACCTCATTAAGCTCATTTAAACTGCTAACAAGTAGCCCCAATTGAGCGCATTAAAGTTTCTAACAAACATCCCCGATTAAGCTTGTTTAAGTTGCTAACAAACAACCCCGATTAAGCTTGTTTAAGTTGCTAACAGGCAGCACCAATTAAACTCGTTTAAGCACATCCACATGGAAGCACATAATCATAGACATGTATTCTCATATCAAATCACAACCATACACACACACACGTATAAATCACATATAACCATAACCATATATACACAAATCCATAGCCACAACATAGTAGAGAAATATACATAAAAAATTGATACTTTGAAAGCCAGAAACTTGAAAAATATACTATGAAGGTGATGTCACATGAGGAAGATCAAACAAGTTTGTAATATAACCATACAATAGGTTCATGAGATGCGAGATGCAGGCACTCACATTGAGCAAGCTTCCTATGGACATATACATACATACATATATATATATATATATATATATATAGAGAGGGAGTTTCAATTGCAAACCATAAAAAACGTGTAAACCGTGCAAGCTCATGGTTGCACACGTAAATCAATGAAAAATCTTTTGTAGAGTTTTTTAATATGATGAAAATGTTTCATATACTAAATTTTTTGATGACATTGTTTCATATGAAGGTGTTTATTTACGTAGAAATGAAAAAGTTTCACAAAAACGAGGAAAAAGTTTCATATGGATAAAAAAACACCAAAATATGAAACAATTTCATCAAAATTTGATGTTTATGAAACATTTTCATCATATTAAACAACTTCATGAATCAATTTCATCGATTTTACGTGTGCAACCATGAGTTTGCACGGTTTGCACGTTTTTTATGGTTTGCAATTGAAATACGATTTTTGCACATACAAAGCACCATAATCATCAATTTTATTAAGAATCAAGAAATTTTGTAACCAAAGAATCGAGAGAAATAGACGAGATTGAGAGAAATAGACGGAACAGAGATAGATTAACGTACCAGAGAGCGTCGGACGGTGGTGGAAACCTAACCGGACGTCGAACGGCGGTGGAGCTTAGCCAGAGCGTCGACGGCGGTGGAACCCTAGCCGAAGGATTAAGCGTCGATAGAGAAGGACAGAGAAGTTGTTCTATCTATTTGTTTTGAGTTCAAGTCTCCGTGTGTTCCATCGAGAATTGGTATTTTCATTTCTCAGTATTTCTCTATGAAAAGTAGAGAATTCATTTTTCAAACAATCCCAATTCCAGAGAATTGTCAATTCTTCGTCTTCTTATTTGTCTAAGCTACCAAACAAGAGAATTGAATTCCATTTCCATTTCTCTCCTCTCAAATCTTTCTACCAAACACCCCTAAAGTTAACTAGGAAATGCTAAACCTAAAAGGAATTCCAAACTATCTAAACAAGCACAAAATCTATTAATAACGAATGCTAAGGAAACGGAAAACTAACACACGAATTGGAAAGATGCATTCCTCAAAAGTGATTTGGCCATTTCATTATAATGAATCAAGAGATTTTTCCAAACAAAAGAACATCCCCACTTCTTCCGAAGTAAAGATTAATTCTCGACAAAGTCCGGTTACTTCCGTACCGAATTTCATCGAGAATTATGTTCGGAATGCAATCTTATCGATTATCGATGCCTACTTCCGTGACACGATATCAACATTTGGCTAATTGTACTAAATCATTACCAAGCTTCCGCTCAACTAACAATTGTATAGAAACCGAGTTGAAAGAGGATGAATCTACCTAGCTAAATCAACTTCCGTCAATTAGCTTAGTTTGATTTCATAAACTACAACTTAGTTAAAAAGAGAATCAATAAGCCAAACATGATTCCTAATAATGAATTACCAAACATGATTTCAAAGAATGATCAATCACAACACATGAATACACTAATCATTTAAACCTAATTCTACACCTAAGTATGAACCTAAACCTATCAATCAAACATGATTCATGACCTAAATCTACAACTATAGTGAACATCAATCTAAAGTAATAAAAGATAAACCTATATCTACACATGCAATGAACACATTGAAACATGATGATCTAAAACACACAAATTCACTATTCAACATGCAACAAATTGAATCTACTTGAAAATGTGAAAATTAAGCATCAATTGGAAACATCTATGAACCAAAACTACAATTCACAAACAACTATCAATTAAGTGCAGTAAAACATGAACAATTAACCTAGAAAAGCATTATGAATCAATCTAACAACTAATCAATCCAATTGAAACAAAATAAACCTAAAACTAATAATTGAATAACAATTTCTAACAAAGATAGATGAGAAGAAGATACAATTACTCTCAATTGAAGAAATCATCATAAGAATTGAAGCTCTATCATCAAATTCAATCCAATTTTAAGCAAAGATCCCCAATCTCCATTGAAGCTCCAACCTAGATCTAGAACTACCAAAAACTACTTTAACTACTTGCCAAAAATGTCAAAATGAGGTCTCCATCCAAAATACCACGTGCAGAAAAGTATTTAAACGAGTACACAATGACCAAAATGCCCTTGGGCAACAAAAGTTCGCGGGTAGAAAGCATCGCTAGCGATCGCTAGCTAGCTGATAATATGCTTCTTTGTTGTTTTTTTTTCTTCATTGCTTGTAACCACCATCTTCACTCTCCGATCCCGAGCTTCTTCCAGTGTTCTTTCCGTCCATCCCATCATCACTCTCATCTCCTATCTTGCCATCTCGATCCTCCTCGTCTCCACCTCGCGTATCGCCACCGTTTTCACCGAGTCCCTATACAAATGAGCTCAAAACACCCAATTACGTACCAATAGCAAAATACTCGCACTTTGAACGGAAAAATGCAAAATAAGGAGAAAGATGCATGAACTAATTAAACTAAGAAAGAAAATAACCTATCTAATGCATGAAAAAGGTGTAAAATACATGCAAAACATGGGTTGAAGATGCTTACCAACAATCAGTTATGATGGCTGAGAATGTTATGCTATAAGGTAAGTAAATATAATGTCCTTGTCGTGAAGAGCTTACCCAGTAACAGTTTGGTAAACGGGCCCTTAGTAGTGTATTATATGTGTTAATGCCAACAATTGGTCTTAAGAAAACCAGTCTAAGTTTTGACTGAAGTTTAATCAACTAAAGATCGTATCCTTAAACAAATAAACGAGACGAGGTAAAAATGTAAAGAGCACATGAATTTGGTGACGCGGAAAACACTTGTCGAAGGTAAAAAACAGTGGACGCCAACTAAGGTCGCCGGTAATAAGAAATGTGGTTCTTGTGTAACAGATAATAATAGTATAATGGATTCAATATGAAAAGTGACAGTGGATGACAAATTAAGGTTTGTTTTTAACGAGAAACCAAGGTTATTATGATAAGGGTAATAAGAAATCTCTAATCCTAAATGCATATTAAGATGATATCCATTATATCATTTTCTTATCAAACACAATTCATAGGATTCATCAATTTCCTATGCAATGATTCAATGGTTAAAATTCACAATCTTTCACCTAGAAATTCACTCCTATAAATCCACCCTTAAATCTTGACCTCAACAATATTACATGCCACCTCACTTCATCTAAAAGTCTTAGCTACAAAAAATATCAAATATATGAAAGCACAAGAAATCAAAACAAACAACAACATAATGCATATTATTATATATATATATATATATATTCTGATATAATTTGTTGTATAAAAAAACAAAAAAAAGCGGCTTTTAGAGGCCCGTTGAAACTAAGGAAGTACCACTCTGACTACTTCGCCCAAAAGTCACTTTCCTTCCGATCTCTCCGGCGGACAACTCTACTCTTCAACAATGGGATCGCTCTCGCCGGCGATCATCTCTAACCTCATACTTCCGGCCAAAACTGTTGACCGTACTTCCTTCAATGGAATCTCCGCCTCGGTTTTCCCCTGTGCCGGAGATAGACCTAACGTGATCCAGCTTTCCAAGAGAAGTAGTCGTCGTTGTGTAGCACATGCCGAGAAGTCGGCCATTGATTTCAGCGATCCAGAATGGAAATCGAAGTTCGAAGATGACTTCGAGAAGCGATTCAACATTCCTCACATGCGTGATATCTTCCCTGATGCCGTCTCCTATCCTTCCACTTTCTGTCTCAGAATGAGGTATCATCTTAATTCTTCTTCATATCGATGTTGTTATTGAAATTCAAAGTTATGAATTTGAATTTCTACTGTTGGTGCTCAATTTGCTCGATAATGGTGAAGGAATTCCTTAATTCACTATTCTCACCTACTTCAACAGATCACTCATGCATCCAAATTCTGCATCGATTGGAATTAGTTGTTGCCTAGGGTTTATCGATTGCTACTTTGATTTATTACATTTGAGCTGAAGTGAGTTACGTTTAACTTGAGATCTAATTATGAGTTTTTTTTTTGGTTATTGGAAAAAAAATTATATATAGATGTAAAGAAAGAACTAGAGAATTTTGGATCCGAAGTCTAATAACACATGCATCATAAAAAAATAGGAAAAGCATGAGTCTTAGGTTTCAAAATTACAAATTTGTAGAATGGGGAGATGATGCGAGAGTTTTTCTAAGGACACATTTTCTCTAATAAGAATCTTGTATGAATCATTTACGAAATTTCATGACACTGCATATAAAAGGGGATTTACAAACACTCATATGCATGATTCATTTTATTTTAATCACGTAATGTACTAGCTAGCACACCACCCGCATACGATCCCATGTGTGAGATTGTTTATATAACCTTGGTATTTATGAAATTCTTTGTAAGTGTGGTTTCAGTTTTGCCCCCATTGGATTGTTATATTTTGATCTACAGGACTCCGGTGAGCGAAGAATTTGCAAAAGGGTATCCTTCTGATGAGGAGTGGCATGGATACATCAATAAGAACGATAGAGTGCTACTTAAGGTATATGAGTTACAAATCTCTTTGTGATGATTTCCCCTTGTAAGAGTGTCGACCTTGTTTATTATGACTGTTTTGGTGATCATCCAGAATTTTGCCAAATTCATGGTTTGCTCTACACCCATAAACATATGTAATATTGCATGCATTTCATGTAAGAATATTAGCATCCCTCTGTTTGAACATCTTGGTATTGTCTTTGTGCTTAGACAAGTTATGTTACGTTAGATGATTTGTTTCGTCAAGAGTGCTGCATTGTTACTACAAGATGCCATCTATATACATGATCTGACTCTGCTTCTGTAATTGTAGACTCCATGATGAAGTAAACTTATCGTCCCACAGTTCGTTATATGTTTTTCTTGTGGTCTGACCAATCTTTTTAGTTATCAGTATTATTCTGTTGATGAATCATGGTTTCATTTGTAGTGCACTTACAGCTGCTCTTGCCTGTTAGTTGATTTATTTGTCATTTGCTTTTTCTTTTTTGTCGGTGTGCTTTTTTTGGCATTTTCTATATAGTTTATATAAAGCGTGACTGTATTCTAGCATTCTGCTTAAACAATGTTATAAATAGGGGTGCTACATTGCCCAAGTTGTTTCCAACTATTTCTTCAAAGCTCATGTTATTGGTATGTTGTCAATTGAAGTTCCTAGTGAAAGGAAACTCTTAGTCAAGAAACTAAAAAAAATGTCCAAGTAATGGTATTCAACATTTGATTTGGTTCAAGAACATTTTTTCACTTTGCATTGAGATACATCACCTTGGCATTATATCAAGTCCTTGAAATGATAAAATTCTATGCCACATTATAGGTTATTCGGTATTCCTCCCCAACATCTGCAGGCGCTGAGTGTATCGATCCTGATTGTACATGGGTGGAGCAATGGTAAGCACTATGAAAAACCTTCTTTAATGTTTACAAGTGAAGCAAGGAAAAGTAGCATTACAAGTTTAGCACTTCCATTTATAATTTCTTTTTGCATTTAAAAAATACAAATGAATTATTTGTACTAAATTTGTAATCTACTGCTGTGGATTGAAAATTCATTAAACTGTTATGGTTACCTAGAATACTGTTCACATTGTTTGTAGTTGTACACTGAGCTGGTGAACAAGGAGAGTTGCAATGAATTGTTTATACTACTATTCTTCTATCTATGTCTTTGGGCTCTCATACTTTCTTGGATCTAGAATCTTGCATCTGAACTATCCAATGTCAACCCTATATAGTTCTGATGATCGTAAGAATTGGGGACATCAGATCTTTTGCCGATGTTATATGTGATTGGCAATGTAATTAACTGAATTCGTAATCAGGGCATGTTTCAAGGCTGTATGGCTTTAAAATAAAGGTTCTCACCACTGGGATTTACGTAGGGTTCATTGCAAACTTGCCTTTTGAAGAATTAATAAGGGTCTCATCACCTAGTTTCTTATACGTTTACGTACAAGTATATCCAGAATAAACAGTTTGTTACCAAAGGAGTGTTAGCCTAGTGGTAAGGCTTGGGCACTACATAACCCGAGTTCGAGCCCTGGGGGACGCATTCTGGAGGTACGGGGGCTTCGACCCCGGGCTGCATGCTTTAGCAGTCGGGCTTTGGCCCAAAAATTGCCGAGGATTAGTCTGGGCCCAATGTGGTCTGGGATACCTCTTCCAAAAAAAGAAAAGAATAAACAGTTTGTTACAAAAGGGAAAATACAAACGACTTAGGTGGTGTTTGGTTTGTTGGAATCCAGCGGAATTTGAAGGAGTTGGAATGGTCAGTGGTCCATTGACCAAATTCCATTCATTCGTTTGGTTCATTCTTTTAGTTTCTGCAAGGAATTCTCATTCCACAAATGGTTGAATGTAAATTCCTTGGGTTCTAGTGAAGGAATTTTATTCCTTCATACCATCTTTTAAGAAAAGAACTATTTTGATCTTATATTACTCCATTCCATTCCATCCCATCCCTCCATGAGGGATATTACTAGTTGGTGCAGGTGATTGAAGGTCCTTGTGTTAGTGTTCTCCCTATCTGACACTATAGTCGAAGGGCTAAACAGTGTCCAATTGAAGGCATGAGCTCTAAAGCCATGTGCTTGGGAAGGAAAAGATCCCTTAACCAATATCACTTCTGAAAAGCTAGTTGGTGTAATCTGAAAATCTATGCACAAGTGCAAATCTGTTTCTAGTATGCCATGAAATTATATCTTTTGCATCAGAATGCACACAATTACAACTATGGTGAACTTAGTAGTTGCCTGGAACTTCTGCTTTTTGAACATAGAGAGCTGATGCTCCAGAACATCAAATGTCTAAATGTAAAAGAAGGCAATCAAAAGTGCTAATATTGGCAAGCTTTATACTCATTCCGTCCCTAAAAGGTTGTAATTCTTATTTGGTGGTGGAAAGTAGTCTTAGTTTTTCTGTTTTTGCGCATATGTTCTTATATTGAGAAATAGCAACCTAATGATCTGTAACAAATGAAATCTTTCTAGGATTCACCGTGCTGGGCCTCGTGAGAAAATATACTTCAAACCAGAAGACGTGAAGGCTGCAATTATAACTTGTGGTGGACTCTGCCCTGGCCTTAATGATGTCATACGACAGGTGATTTCTGGATGTGACTATCTTTTTTAATATTTTCTGCATCTCATCAATCAGCTAAATAATGCTCATGCCACTTTATTGGTGGCTGTGTTCTAAAAATTACTAACTTCTATCATGTTACTTGGAGCGGCTACAGATTGTCATCACCCTTGAGATTTATGGTGTGAAGAAGATTGTGGGGATTCCTTTTGGATATCGTGGATTTGGCAAAGAATTAGCTGAAATACCAGTGAGTTTCTTTTTATATCTTTAGTACTTCTTTTACTTATCAACATTTATAATATTTAGGTGTATGAGTTTGGATACAGCCAGGACATATTCGTTAGTGATTATATGTATCAGTGAATAAATCCACTGGAACTAAAGGAATCTGTAATATAACGAATGAAAAACTGTTCACAGCCAATGCACTCTTACAATTAGCTCTATTGAAGAAGACAAATAAAGCAAGAAAATATCCTCCCAACTTTTGCCAACGAAGGAAATTATAAGGGTTATGGTAATATTGAAAATAGTAGTCATTGACTTCTGATGCCACATAGCCGATAGAAATTTTTCATCAAGTAATGGTTATGTGGTTAATTAGTTCAGGATGCGGAGAGTTACCATCGAATATCCTCATATTTATTTTTGGGCCTGTATTATTCATAGTTTCAGCATCAGGAAATCAGGATATGATAGGGCTCAACCAATGATCAACGATCATGGTTTGGAGTCTCTTCTGCTGGTGCTGGGTTACTGTTTTACTCATATTCTTTTATCTTCTCGCTCGTTCTTTGTTGGTTGGCAGTTCTGCACTTGTGCTGATTGTTTCAATTTGATTTTGAAGCTGATAAATGTTTCATGATTTTCGACTTTCATGTCCTTGATCATGAGCATTCCACAGACTGATTTTCTTCTGCTAATCAAGCATATATTACATGTATAAGGATTTCCACGGTGATTATGCAAATTGATTTGTAGTTCTTGTGTCTCCTGTTTATGAGGTTTCTTTAATCAATGTTATGTTACTCCGTCCCAAAATAAGTGTCCACATTTCTATTTTAGCTTGTTCCGAAACAAGTATCCACTTTCAAAAGTAGTGCCTGTTTTCCAATTTTACCCTTAGTTATGAGATGGAGAAATTCATTCTCCCTCGGTTATCAAGGGTAAAATTGTCATTTAGTTAATTAAAAAATCTACCAGTTACATATTTCTAAAATTGTGTACCTTTTTCATTGTGTTCAAATTTATTTTGGGACAGAGGGAGTAATTCATTGTCCATTATTTCCACATAATAATTGCATAAATAAGGTTCCTTTATGTGAACTAAACAGTCATTCAATCTTTATGATCCATTCGTCTGAATCTTCGTAGTTGTTTTTAGGTTCAGGTTCTGGTTTCATTGAATGTTTTTACTTGTAGTTTTCCTTCTTCCTTATACCATGTAGACAGTAGTAACTGAACCTTGTCCTTGATCATAAGTTGTCCAGGAAGGTGGTTCAAAATGTCCATCTTTCGGGGGGAAGTTTGTTAGGAGTTTCTCGTGGAGGACCCAATGTCAGTGAAATTGTGGACAGCATGCAGGTACTTAGCTCAGTCCCTTTTTGGTATCGATCATCTCATATTTTCTCTTTGTGTATTACTATTATTTACCCAAGGATGTGATGGTGGTCTCTTTGAACTGGTGGCAGGAAAGAGGGATCAACATGCTTTTTGTGCTGGGTGGAAATGGAACACATGCAGGTGCCAATGCAATACACAATGAGGTGATTAACTTGGACCATATTTTTGTTTGGTTTCCCATATAACACACGCAGTATGATGTTAATGTTGGTTTTCTATACAAAACAATGAAATTGAAGGCAAGTTTCACATTTTAAGTTCACAGTTTTACAATTCAGCATGTTTTTCTTGGTTATCTATCTGGTTCATTTTTTTCTTCTGTGAGATTGCTCCACTATTATGCAATTATCATTTCATAAACATTAATGCTTTCGTCCAATATGAATTATTTCTTGTGGTTAGTTGCGAAAACGAGGGTCGAAGGTAGCAGTAGTTGGTGTTCCTAAAACTATAGATAATGATATTCTGCTGATGGATAAGACATTTGGTTTTGATACTGCCGTTGAGGAAGCACAAAGAGCGATAAATTCTGCATACATTGAGGTACATTATTAGTATTTGTTGAAATATAAATATCAACACTATCTTCCACCTATTTTCAGTGTAAAAAGATGTGAATGTTTTTAGCTTCTACCGTATATCTTCTTTAGTGTAAACTTCTTGTACCTATGAACTGTAAGAATGCTTCTTTTTTGCAGGCACATAGTGCTTATCGTGGTGTTGGAGTTGTAAAATTGATGGGGCGTAGTAGTGGTTTTATAGCTATGCAAGCAGCTCTTGCTAGTGGGCAGATTGATATATGTTTGATTCCCGAGGTACTTTGCTGCATATTGGCTAGAATTCTTTCAAATCGTTCGTTTGATTATCGAGTCATTTACACTATTTTTTTACTTGAAACTAAAGGTACCCTTTGAGTTGCATGGACCCCACGGCGTTCTAAAACATCTTAATTATCTCCTTGAGACAAAGGGATCAGCGGTCATCTGTGTAGCAGAGGGAGCCGGTCAGGTTAGTTTTGTTATGTTCATAAATCATGCGCTTCTTGTTAAAACCATACATTTGATCAGTCTTTTAGCTTACACATTACGGCATCTTTGTTTAATGTCCTATTTATTGATTTTTTGTTATCTTTCTTTCTATTCTGTTATTGAATGCAGAACTTTCTTGAGAAAACAAATGCTAAGGATGCGTCTGGGAACACCATATTTGGGGATATTGGTGTTCATATACAACAGGAGGTTAGTGTATGCAGCACCCTCTCTATGCGTTTGAGCTTAATTAGTTTTATCCCATTTCTGCTTAAGCTTTCGGATGATTATATTACACGATGTATTATTTATTTAATTGTGACAAACTGGCAAATAGTGGTGATTTTTAATGACTCCAGCATATAACCAACCATATACACTGTAAATGTTATCTGGAATTCTGGATCTCTTGCATAATTCTATTTTCAAGTCAGAAGGATCATAGATTATTTGAATGATCTAGTTCATGAGCTATATATTTCATAAGTTCCATTAGTAACAGATCCACACTATAATCTACTTAAATGATACTCTTTCAGATAAAGAAATATTTCAAGGAGCTTGGTGATCCAGCTGATGTAAAATACATTGATCCTACATACATGATCCGTGCCTGCCGAGCAAATGCATCAGATGGAATACTCTGCACTGTGCTGGGTCAAAATGCTGTAAGTTTTCTGTGCTTCCATATCTCTTTCTGCGATAAAACTTGTAAACCCGCCCAGGGTAACACACTTGCTATCCTGCTATTAGAAAGGGAACATTTCACTAAGTTCTGGCTGAACGGCAAATTGACCAATACTTACAGCCTACCTATTACCTGGCAGCCCTACGATGTTTACATCTCTCAACATCTCTGTTAGGAAAGGATGGATATAGTAGCCTTTCTCAAAAACCTTAATTTCCTGAAGAAAGTTGGTGTATTATTAACTGAAACATGATAATTACTGGATGACTGTTTGTTAGATTCGTCATGCAAATAAGCACCTTCATGCAGTTCTTTGTCATCCAATAACTCTTTGGGGTAGAGGAAAAGTCTACGTGCATCTCACCTCCCCCGACCCTACTTTTTGAGTGAAATTTACTGAGTCAGTTTGGTTTGGTTTGGTTTTTATAATAACTCCTCGAAGGGGAGAATTTGAGTTGCTTGTCATTAAGCATTGACCCAAAACACTTGTCCCACTAAGAGCATCCTCAAACGAGGTTCCTATTTATTATTGTGGGACAGTGGTTCTTGTTAGCAGATTGGTGCTTGAACAAGAACTCGGATTCTTGTATACTCTCCTTTTTTGTTATTGCTTTATTTATTATTTTGGTTATTTTTTAACCATTTTATTTTCTTTTAATGAATCTATAAAACACATACATGTTAAAATTGATTTTTTTTTGTAAATTTTTATATATTTGTTTTAGTAAGTTTAATGTTTAATTATCTCAATAAATTATTATGTTCAAATTATTTATAAAACATTTCTATATATATATATAGGGGTGGGTTCAAATGTGAACCACTTTTTGGTTGTGAACATGAGGACAATCGAAAGCGCGACACGTGGCGGATGACTAGGCGCCACGTCAAGTCCACGGCGGATGACTAGGCGCGATTCATGGGAGGGCATTGAATTAAAGAGGGAGACCACACTCAAAGCCGCCACGTGTCGCGCTCTCGGTTGTCCTCACGTTCAAGTTCACATTTGAACTTTCCTCTATATATATATATATATATATTACTTGTCTATCTTTTAAAGATTAATATTTGTGTAATATTTGCACTTTTAGTATAAAGCTACATTTATGTTGTAATTGTTTTTTCAAACACGTTAACAAGATATATAAATTGACAAATTAAAATTATTATAAAGTGAAAATTAAAAAAAAATATATTGGTTTTTTGTTGTTTATAATTCTATAATACACATATATATTGAATTTATATAATAATCTATTATATAAATTATATATTATAGATAAATAATAAGGAAAGTGATGTTCTTGTTAGAACCACCATTGTGGAGTTCAGTTGAGGTCCTTAGTTTGTTGATGGCAGAAAAATATATGGCAAATGAGGTTCTTAGAGGTTCCACTAATGCGTCTTCGCACTTGTAGCAAATGCTTTTATGTTTATTTGATTAAATTCCAATTCCACATGATTAAAGTGTGGGATAGAGAGAGAACCCTTGTGATGGTTAGGGTAGAGAAAATGCCTCGAGCCAATGTTCGAGTACCAGGCGTGCAGTGCTGTAGTTAACGCGTTAAGTATCCCGCCTGGAACAAGGATTAATTTTACTTCCCCACCTATGCCTGCCTTTCTTTCTTATTGCTCTTACCTCCCTCATTAATTTTCCATCTTATCAGTTTCCTATCCCTCTCAAACCTTACTTTCAGTGGGAGGATAAATTATGTCTGTTTGGTTTTTGATGCTGATGCTTTATGCATAACAACAGGTCCATGGGGCATTTGCTGGATACAGTGGCATCACAGTAGGTATCTGCAACACTCACTATGTCTACCTTCCTATTCCCGAAGTCATTTCTTATCCCAGGACTGTCGATCCAAACAGCCGAATGTGGCATCGTTGCTTGACGTCTACCGGCCAGCCTGATTTCATCTAATTCAAAAACCAAACTTATACTTCTTTTTGTTTTTCTTCTTCTTATTTATACTTCAAATCACAAAAAATGAAAAAGGGCAGGTTCTAAGAGGATTCTGGCTTTGCTTCATCATTGGGAGGAATAAAACATACAATTCATGATTTAGGGATTAGCATGGGTTAAGAAAGCAATAAATTAGGGGAAATATAATCATCCAAAAGATTATTAGAGTTGGTTATTATGGACTAATTCTTATTCATGACTGAAATTTTGTTTATTGTTTATAAGGGATGGGAACCATCTCTGGATAATGCTGCTGTATGTAGGCCTTTATTTTTATTGTTACAATAAAGTGGTCTTTTATGATTGTCAGTGGAAGAAAAGAAATGGTGTTTCATTTATTGATGTTTAACTGGATCCTTCTCCTCTGGCTCCTATCCCTCATAAATAAACGTCTAAAATAAAAAAAATGAAAATATATGCAATTGTTAATTGATTAAATAAATGGAGTAATAAACTTTTTCATCTTATACTTACCAAAAGCAGACGTATAGATACTTGATTATCCTGTGTAGTGGTGTGCATCGGTTGACATTTGATGAATGTGAGAGGAACCGATCTGATCCAATCATCCATTGGATGTTGAATTTCTTCAATCTCCAATCATCCATTGGATTGGTTTGGTTCCATCCATTAGATTTTCTTATTGGATATCCATTGGATCGATTTGGATCTAACCAATATTAGTTGGACTGTGGAAAATAGGGTATTAATGGATGAGTGGTTCCAACAATGAAGTCACATAAGTTTTTTTTAAATATATTAAATGTTTTCTAATTTTTATTTTTTATTTTTAATTAAATATTATATTATATTTATTAATTATTTATGTTTTATTGGGTGATAATTGGATGGTAACTAGATTAGTATTGAATGGATACGCATCGGATGATAATTGGATGTGTCTGTCGGATTTTGATTGGATGGTGAATTAGATCAGTTAGGTGGGTTCCTATCGGTTTCTGGGTTGCCATCCAAGAAACAATCCGATCCAATTGAATGTTGAAGTTTTCCATTCGATCCGATCTAATTACAATTGGATAGCTAATCATTTTTGATTGATTGTAATTAGATCGGTCTGTTATAAGTGGATCGGTTGACTTTGACACATCCTTAGGCCATCCTTAACCGTACCCCTCATACCCCTCATTTTTGTTGCCACATCAGCGCCACATCAGCTTTACCAATACCTTACCAACACCATACCAATCCATCCTTAACCATACAAATACCATACCCCTCTAATTAATTGATTAAAAAAAAAAATTAAAAAAGGTAGAGAGAGAAAGAAGAGAGAGATAGAGAGAGGGGGGGGGGGGGGTAGGGGGGTGGGTTGTTGCTTCAAACACATCGGTGTCACCACACCGGCTATCTCCACTGCCGGTGCTCTACCGGCCACCATTTTTGGTGTGCACCGTCGATACCGACTCCCTCCCGATGGCCCGTTAAGGATGGCCTTAGGATAGGGAGGGGGCCGCATTCACTGTGCCAAGTTCTATTAGAAACATTATCTTTTTGAATATCTCAACAAATCTGCAATTGTGGTTGTATGTGTCCATGTAAGCTTACTGTGTTTTGGAGTTTAACAAAAATCTAAGTAAATTACATTTTGGTCCCTATAGTTTATTGTTATTTATGTCCTTTAGACTAATTCTTACTTTTAAAGTATGGGGGAGAATGAGTTATAAATCATAAAAATGAAAACAATAATAGATTGTAAATTATAAGGATGGAATCAACAAAATATGGGAAACCATATGGATGAAATACCCTAATTTCAAAAGCAGTGGAGCAAAAACATCATTTCTTAACAAACTATAGAATAGAAAAATGAATTTACCCCTAAGGTCTTGTTTGTTTATTTGAAAAAAATATATTATTATCAGTATGATTCGGTAAAAGGTAGAATTGTTCAAACTGAATTTTCTTTCAAAATTTTGAAGTCATTTATGTTTTATCATCATCTTTTTAAAAAAAAGATAAACCAACCCCCTATTTGCATCTTATTGTTCTCATTAGATCAACCTTAATAGATATTTTTTCTCAATCGATCCACTTGAATTATAATAAAACTTGATTTATTATAATTATGTGACTTTCTAATTTAAACTTGTATTATTTAAACAAACACAGCCTAATAAATCCATCTTATACCCTGGTCTCTAGAAGATACCCTAAAATAGGGAGCTTTACCGTTATACCCATAGCCCCACCCCCACTTTGCAACCCATACCCCCAAATGTGCGTTATAAGGGCCGTTATACCAAAACGCCGTTATAACGCACCAAAACGCCGTTATAACGCACCAAAACGCCGTTATAACGGCGTTTTGGTGCGTTATAACGGCGTTTTGGTGCGTTATGTCGCCGTTATGTTGCCGTTATATCGCCGTTATGGTATGGGTATATTGTGCAAAGTGGATGTGCGTTATGGGTATACAAATCAACTACCCCCTAAAATATGGGCATAAAACTATTTCAACCACGAGAACCAAATTTGGGGCCCACCGTCGCTATTATGAGCCATGTGTCCGTATAATTTTTTTTTTTTTTTTTTGCTGAATTATTTTTGTCTTTCTAATTTTTCTTTTACGTTAACTTTAACGCACACACGTTCCAGACTTCCAGCGATGTCGGACTTTTTTACGGGCAATCATATTAATCCGTCGCGACCCGACCCAACCTATGGCTAAACCCGACCAATAGGTTTTAGGGGACATAGGACTAACCTGAACCGGTCTCGAACTCAACCCCAAAGAACCAGATCCGGAGTCTGGATATCTCAGAAAAATACCGTCAATTAGAAATTAGGTATCATAATTGTTAAAACTTAAAACCGACCATTCATGTTATTCCAAATTTCAGAGCAGCATCCATCAACAAATCCAAACAATGTCAAATTCACATACATCATCATTTCAAATCCACAATTTCATCAAAAAAGGCTTCATTTACCAACACCACACAATGTTAATTTGATGTAAATTAAAGGATCCATATATCATATAGCCAAACAAAAGAATCAGAGAGAATATGAGCAAATAAATAGTTTCTAATCAAATTCTGAGCTCAAAAAGCTACAAAATCAAACCAAATTCATGTAATTTTCTTTTCTCATCACAAAATCCAAATCCAAATTCAATCACATTTTTATTACAACAAACAAAATGTTCCACAAAAATCAACCTCCAATATTGCATGATCTACACGCTAGAAATCATTGAAGAAGAACTCGATTCGCGGATCGCATGTCGCCTAAGGCCGGATCCACTCTTGCAGTAGTCTCTAATGGCGGTTAGCTCGTAGGGCGACGTATCGGTCGCCAGCCACTGCTCGACCGTAAACGTCTGCTGTGCGCAGGGGATGTGTGCTCCGGTAGTTGTAACCTCAACGTAGTTAAGGTACCATCCGTGGTGCGATCCGGTGCCGTCGGAGGTGATGTTCATCTCGCACGGCGTCCCGGTCAAGCACGGACCTCGGCCGCTGAACAGGTCCAGGTTTCCTCTCTCGAAGTAGTTGTATCCGGGGCCCATGAGTCCGCCCCAGGCCTCCAGGTTCCTGATCCGGATGCCGTATCCCTTGGCGTCGTAGAGCGTTAGCGTAATGTTAGAATCGGTGCCGGCTTTTAGGACGGATCCGGTTCTGACGTAAACGGAGTATATGCAATCTGGATCATCCTGCATTCATGGAGGAATTGGTATTTGGTTAAAATTGTGGTTGAAATTTTTTATTTTTTTAACGACAAGTTAACACACACGCTCCGGCGGTCTCGGCCTTTCAATTGGGCAATTCCACTAATCCGCTGCGACCCGGCCCAACCTATGGCTGAACTCGACCAGCAGGGAAGTGGATCCCATAGTCTGGATCCTCCCATACGGCCGTAAACCCGGTCCCAAAGGACGAGATTCAAAATCTGGATATCTCAGAAATGTTACCAGTGCGAATCGAACCCCGATAGTGTGGGTTTCACCCCTACAACGCCAGGGATGTTACCTATCGAACTGAGTTAACACTTTTTGATTGTGGTTGAAATTGAATAAATTAAGAGAAGATGAGATTGAGGAGGAGGAGGAGGAGGAGGAGCTTACGGATCTGACGACGGCGGCGGCGATGGCGATGAAGAGGAGAGTGAATAGGAGAAGGTTGAGCTTGGCAAGGGCAGCCATGGCGGATCTGTGGAATGAGGGTTTAGGATGGGAGTATATATGTATATATATATATGTGTGTGCGTATAGATATATATATATATATATAGATATAGATTTAGTCGACGGTATACTGGTGGAGTGGTGTGGGGGTCGGTATTACAAACGACGTGATATGAAATCTTTTTAAATCAAGGGAGATAGCAAGTTGCATTAATTTATAATATAATATATATTTTGGTTTGTTTTTATTTCTTAAAATCTTCCATTTTTGATGATTTGAGTTGTTAAATTTTAATTAGGGTAACACGTCTTTAATTTTCTTATTTTAAATAATTAATTCTTTTAAATTTATTTCTAAATAAATATATCATCAAGTTTTTGAATTTGGTTTAAAAAAAAAGTTAGAGAAATTAATTATCTTTACCTCCTTTTAAAATCAAATTCATCTTCTACCATTTTTCGCTCACATCTCAAAATACTTCTTTCTCTTCTATCTGCTGGCCTCTAATAGCAATGCACGGCAGATTCCGGCAAACACCGCTACCGGTCTAGACCGCTAATAGCGGTTTCCGGCCTAAAAACACCCGTCGGTAGGTTGCCGAGGGGCGCTATCGGCCCACACCGCCAGTAACAGCGTCCGCTAACAACAACCTACAAACCCTCTTTGTATAGTTGAATGAAAAACGTGCTCTAGTAGCTGTGATGGCCAAAAACCGACGTGAATCGCTATTCGGGGTTGCTAGATTGAAAAAAGTGAGGTATTTTAAGATGTTGAGAAAGAAAAAAAGGAGGTGAATTTGATTTTTAGAAATGGATAAAATAATTAGTTTTCTAAAAAGTTATGTGTAGTCCACTATAAATAATTTAAAATAAAAAACCTAAATTGGTTTTGATGTTCACACCATCATCGATTCATAGTCCATTCTCTATTGCGCCAACGATCTCTCTCTTTGATCAATTTTTTTTCCCAATCCTCTAACTTCTTTAATTTATCTGCTTATACGTGTTCTATGAAATTGTTACAAAAAGAGAGAATCAGAATACGATAGAACACATTATGACAATGAGCAATGTCGAGAGTTGATACCAATGGGTCAAACAAGGGGTGGCGAGGGGGGACGAGGGGATATGCTATCGGGTCGAGGAGTTTGGATGGTGTAACTGTGTAAGGTTTGGGAATTGTAAAAGTAATATGAATTAAAATAATATAAGTAACTAGTTTTTAAAAGTTCTATAATTTATTTTTTTAAATAAAGTTTCAAAGACTTCATTATTCAAAAAATCATTGATCTAGGACTGAGTGTAATCTATATGTGTGAGATTTTATATTCAACCCATGAGCACCGCACCCTTTGCCAATGAGATGCACGCGATGATTTACCTCTCCACGATGACCCTAGTGGGGGGTCCTCAAAGGGTGCGTATACCCTTTTATTTAAAACAGTTCAGATTTTAATGATTCAAAATGCAGAAGTTGGCCCAATTTTTCAGAGTTTTTCCTTTTATTTCATATAAAATGTTATATGCAAAAATTACAGTATAAATTCATAGTTTTTCTAAATTACAGTTTTTATTAGGGCAAATTGCCGAAAAAGGTAACATATATGTCAAAAGAATCCAATCAAGAGAACGTACATTTTTTTTGCCGAGAAAGGACTATGCATTTGATTTTGTCAAAAAAAATGAATGTGACATGATTTAACTTGATGGTTGCTTAGTCAACAGGTAACCGACTGACGTGTCTGTCCAAGTGGTAGTCCAGGCAGCACCATCACACCTTTGATCAACGTTGACCGGAGTTGACCGCCACCTACTGCCACCACCACTCATCGTCACCCACCGCCATGCACCGCCATCGACTGCCACCGTCATGCACCGCCACAGACACCCACCACCCATCCCCCCTCTATCTTAGAATTCAACATCTAAGTGCGTATAGATGTGGTAGGGGAGTTGAGCACCACCACCACCCACGTCCGCCGCCACCCACGTCGCCGCCACCTACGACTCCCCGCCACCCGCTGCCACCCACGACTCTCCGCCACCCACCGCCACCACCACTTCCCGCCACCCACTCCCACCACCACTCATTGATTTTGCCGGAAAAAGTAACATAAAGGGAAAATTTCATCTATATCCTTAAAAACTTGTTATATTACGCATATCTCCTTACAAACTTTGAAACTACGTATACATCCTTCTAAACCTCTAAAACTCACGTCTATATCCTTCTCTCAAATTTAATTAGAATTTAGACATTTAAAAAATAAAAGTCATTAAATATATCATGTAAATTACTTAACTACCCTTCTTATCTTCCTAATCCTACCCAAAATCAAAATAAAATCAGACCTCTATTCCTTTGATCGACGACGACATGCTTATGAAATGGAATTCTGAAAATGCTTTTTTTCTTTTGAGGCAAACAATAAGTACTCATTGGAGCTTGAAAGAAAAAAGAAAACAAAAAAGAGGGGTGGCGTTTCGTGAAACAGCCATAGAAACCACCTCCAAAACATCCACACAACCAAAAGCAAAATTATCAAATACATTAAAGTACAGACAAGATTCTGGTCGTCACCTTCCTCCTCTACGCGAATCTCCTCCAGGTCACCACCACCACCACCGTGAAATCCATTCTCTCCTCTTCGACAACCAACGCCTCGCCGCCACTCACGTCGCGCTCAAGCAGGAACTCTCCTTGGCGTTGCAGTACCTCCGCCATCTCTCCTCCGCCGCCGGCAGCGTCAAGGCCGAGAGAAACGCCGAGGTGCGCGCGAGGTCTACGAGAAGGAGGTGAAGATGGAGGCGGAGGTCAGATTGATGAGTTAAGCTGTGAGTTGGTTCAGTTGAGAGGAGTTGTACAGAAATTGAGTTCCGAGATGAAGGAGCTTAATGAGAAATTGGATGGAGTTCATGGTGAGATTGCTAAAGAGAGGGCTAAAGCTCATCAGATTCTGATGATCAAAGCAGAGATTGAAGCACAGGGTCAAAAAGGAACAAAAGTCTGATTGATTTTGATTTTGGGTAGTATTAAGAAGATAAGAAGGGTAGTTAAGTAATTTACATAATATATTTAATGATTTTTATTTTTTAAATGTTTAAATTTTAATTAAATTTGAGAGAAGGATATAAATGTGAGTTTTAGAAGTTTAGAAGGACATATACGTAGTTTCAAAGTTTGTAAGGAGATATACGTAATATAACAAGTTTTTAAGGATATAGATGAAATTTTCCCTAACATAAATGTCCAAAAATTCCAATCACGGGAACGTACATTTTTTTGCCGAGAAATGACTATACATTTGATTTTGTCAAAAAGGGGAAGAGTAACCGGTTGTACAAGTTACCGATTACTCTTCCCTTTTTTTGACAAATCAAATGTATAGTCCTTTCTCGGCAAAAAAAAATGTACGTTCTCTTGATTGGATTTTTTGGACATTTATGTTACCTTTTTTTGGCAATTTACCCTTTTTATTAATATAGTTGTAATTCATTGTTGTCTTTGTCTTTAAGATAAACTATGTTAATAACAAGTTTGTTTAACCATTTTATAATTAGTTAAGTATGTTGTTAATTAGAACCACATTGTCAATTTATAATTAGTTAATTACGTTGTTAATTTAGAACCACATTGTCATTTTATAATTAGTTAATTACGTTGTTAACTTAGAATATTGTTAAATTATAGAGTAAACTATTGTTTCGTCCCTATGGTATGGTTTATTGTTTTGTAACCCTTTTTGTCCATAACTTTTAAGCTATGCATAACAGAACCTTCTCAGTCTTCTGAACCCTACTGTCACATCAGCTTTTCCATAAACCCACAATAAGCCCCCTGAAGTCCTCTCTATCTAGTACCCGAACCTACCAAACCACATGCCCAATACATATTTTTTTTAATAGAGAGAGAGAGAGAGAGAGAGAGAGAAAGTAGAATCTAGAGAGAGATAGAGAGAAAGGATAAGAGAGAGAGAGAGAGAGAGAGAGAGAGAGAGGGATCTTTGGTGTGGGGAAACCGGCGCAGCCCGAGCCCGCCGGCTCCCAGCCCGTCGAGCCTAGCTGCTTGCTACGCATAGTCTTAAAAACTATTTTTTTTTGTCATTGTGGTTTCCTTTTTGTTTCATTCTTCATCCCTAATCTTAACCCTGTTAAAAAAACTCTATTAAATAAAGGGCGTTATTAAATATTATACTATCACATAGCCTCTTCATATGCATATCCTTAGAATCTCTTCTCCATCTCTACATAACTCATGGATATACATGTTCGGTAAATGAGAACAAATATATATATATATATATATATATATAGAGGGAAGTTATTTTGCAAACCATAAAAAACGTGCAAACCGTGCAAACTCATGGTTGCACACGTAAAATCAGTGAAATTGATTCATGGAGTTGTTTAATATGATGAAAATGTTTCATAAACATCAAATTTTGAGGAAATTGTTTCATATGTTGGTGTTTTTTATTCATATGAAACTTTTTTATCGTTTCTATGAAACTTTTTTATCGTTTCTATGAAACTTTTTTATTTCTACGTAAATAAACACCTTCATATGAAACAATTTCATCACAAAATTTAGTATATGAAACATTTTCATCATATTAAACGACTCTATAAAAGATTTTTCATTGATTTACGTGTGCAACCATGAGTTTGCACGGTTTGCACGTTTTTTATGGTTTGCAAAATAACTTCCCACTATATATATATATATATATATATATATATATATGAAAATTAAGAAAGTAGTTCATGCACTAAAATATTAACCTAGCCAACTTGACCAAGCCAACCCACGCAACTGAGTTGGGACTTCTCAAACCGTAAGTACTAGTTTTGATAGTTCAAATACCTTATACCCGATCAACTCAATTCGTGAGTTTCGATTGTTGTATTATCAGGGTAGGGAAGGGAGTCTTGTGGGGTGGGGGTCGGTTAGAAAAAAGACATGAAATTTATAAGAAGAGAAATGACGAATTTATCCTTTATTTAACAATATTTTCTAACAATGTTATTTATAGAGGCGATAAGAGTAATAAAATAGAAATTATAATGACTAAAAAATAGTTCGATCAGGAATGAAATTGGCTATGAACAATAAACCAGAGGGATGAAATTCCTAATTTACTCTAATTTAGATTTGTCAAAATATAGATATTTTTTTTATAAAGGTGTATATCTTGGTTAAATAATTCATCTTGATTGCAAACAAATTATCTAAATTTTAGGAACCATCCATTTACAAAGTCATTGTGAACTTGTAATGGCATGTTTTACTATTAAAATATTTTGATTTTGATCATATTTTACTATGACCGGTTATAAATCGTTTCCCCGATTTGGTATATTACGTGACAATTACTTAAAACACGTTACAACGACATGACATGTTAAATGACTTATAAGGGTAATGAACTATTCTATTTGATCACATTTTACCATTGAACCTTGTTTTGTTCTCAATACACCATTGAACTTTTTTTAATTGTTCAAATGTTACCATTGAACTTTAATCTTCCCTTGAAAACCATTGTTTTTCATCTCTTCTGATTTTGAAACTCTTAGTTTTTGGAATCGATTAATTTAATTGATTCTCGATATAAACTACCACATGAGAATGTTTAACAAATGAGGTTGCTTCATTCTCGTCTTTTGTCACAGTTTAACTTTTCGAGGTGAATGGTGCGTTTGTCTTACCTTGTATGATAAAAAAATGTTTTTTTTTCTTCTGAATGATCCATTGTTGGCATGGTTAGAACAAAAATGAAGGTCATTGGTAATCTGATCATAATGCACAATGTTTTTTATATAATTGGCGCGTCAAACAACAATCATGTTGGAATAGGTTAAAGAAGCAATCAGAATTTCTGCTCGGTTGGTTGAAGTATGCATTGAGTATCATAACTCTATTTGGAATCTAATGAAATAAACAAATCCAAGCATCCAACATAAATGACACTTTCCTATCCCTTAGATTCCAATTACAAAGATAAAGATGGACTATGGTAACATTTGAACAATTAGAAAAAGTTCAATGGTATATTGATTACAAAAAAATGGTCAATGGAAAATGTAATTAGACAGAATAGTTCGTTACCCTTATAAGTTATTTAACATGTCATGTCATTGCCACGTAATACATCAAACCGGGAAAACGGGTTATGACTGGTCATGATTGTTGGGTTTTTGTGTGATCCTCGTAGCAAATTGACACGAGATCCTGTGAATCTCAATCCTAACTGGATGAGATACACGATAAAACTTTTAGATCAAACTGACCCAAAGGTTTATCCTGATCAAACCTAACTGGTTTGATCTGTGCGGAAGCGATAATAATAAAACCCGAAAAACTATTACAGATCTTTATCGCTTATTTTTATCTAACTATGATTATAGAGTTTTGAGGTTACCTCGGAAGCTTGAGCTTGATCCACGTGTGATGAGCCAAACGGAAATCCTTCTAGCTGGATGATAACCCAAACGCCTCACGAACTAGCTGTACGCGGAGAACATGATCAGACAAAAACGCGAAACCGGATCTGGTTTCGGGTGTTGTGAAATCGACAAGAGTGAGAGAGAGAAAGAGGTTTCTATCAGTTGGAAATTATGACTTATGATTTTCCAATAGCCCAGCATATCTATTTATATGGATAATTCCATATATCAGATAGCTACCATAATTATATATATTCTTTCTTTCTCCTTAAGAAAGAAATATATACTATAATTATCTCTTATTCTTTCTTTCTCCCTAAGAAAGAATATTTACTATTATTATATTTTCTATATAATAATTTCTAGATAATTATAAAAAAATTAATTTATTATATATTTATTTAACTAATAAATATATAACCTTAATTAATTATCTGAAACCTTTTACTTTGGGGTTTATACAGAAAACACCCAACTGTTTTATAATTCACTATTATAAAACCAAACTCTCTCAACTGGGTTAATTATACTATCCGAATTATAGGAACTCACACGTGTGACCCTCAAGTGACTTATAACGTTGGATGTGCGATCAAACGGTTTGTCAACTTATGCACATAATTACTATCAGACTCCCACTTGTGCAAGTTGGCAATACCAGCTTTGATGACACGGACCTAAGGAGGCCCCTAGACAGGCACTTAGGCTAACCAGGTTATAGGCACTCTTATACCCAGGTAGGTGATAACGAATTTATGAAACAACTGTCCATAAATTGGGTATATTGGCTTTTCCTTTTGCGACACGATATTCCATCTTTGAGTATGAGCCTGGATTAAGTCAACTCTTAATAATCAAGATTATGTTTCTCGACTATTCGACTTCTACTGATTGGTAAACGACAAAGAACAAATCAGTTCGTTTGGGCACGGCCGTGCACTTCATCAGTACTTTCGGTCAGTCAAGGGGCCCAGAAATATCTCTCTTCAGAGAAGAGGCGCAAATCCCATCTTGCATATCTGCATTTAACACCACGGCTTCCGCTGAATCTAGTTACGCCCTTTATAGCCACCCTGTTACGGCGTAGCGGTTGAACGCACTAAGTATCCAGCAGTCCTCATGATATCAAACCAAATACCTCAGGTGATAAGGACAACCACTGTGAGATTTACTTATGACAGAATCCAAGAAGTAAATCTCAACCACGGATCACGTCCGATATTTGCTACTCTATCAAATATCTGTGCAACTCCTGGTCTACAACGCTTGTAGCTGTTATTCAACCACTGATCATAACTACCCAGAGGCTCACAATGACTTTAATGCCCTAACGGGTTCCACCACGATAAGTTGTCACGGACAAATTTCGAATGAAAGACTGGAAACTAGTCTCATTCCTGGATTATAAAACATGCAAAATATAAAAGCTATAAAGAAACTAATTTTGTATAGTCCATATTACACTCTGTAATAATAACAAAATTAATGGCATTTCTTAATTACTTTTACGGTGTCTATTCAACGTTTACTAAAAACTGATTTAAACGAAGCATCACCTAACTTCAGTTTAAACCCTTTGATTAATGTTCACCGTATTAATCAAAGTAACAACCAAAACAATACAAGTTTGTATCATCTGATACAATCTTCTTGATTCTGCTAATCTTTGTTTTGCAAACACTTTTAAACAAGGATTAGACTTTTTCTTTACCATATTCCCTGAACTTGGAGATACTGGAATAACTCCTAGTTTCCCTGAATATGTAAAGTTTAAACTGCAACCTCCCTTAGTTGCTGTGTAGATGAATGATTTCTACCTGAGATCAGATAAAATTTCCATTTACCAAGCTGGCAAATTTCAGGAAATTTATTCTAGTGTTTACGATACTTTTAAAAGATAATTAATATCTTTAATAATTATTCCAACACACTTTAATTATTGATTTCTCTCAAAGTCAATTCTACCCTTTTGACTAAAAGATAGATTCGTATATCTTATGAATTTACGTCCTACCTGGATCATGAATTCCGAGATATATACTAAATCAATAATCTTTATCTTTTATTCTTTATCATAGACTAGATAGAGAATAAACTGGGCTCCCACTAACCTATATGAAAACCAACTATTACTTAAAATTAACTATTGACTTAGTCAAAACTTGATTACTTAGTCAATTCTATTTCAAGTAATGTATACGAGAATTTTAACATTTATAAAACTTAACTGGATTTTATTAAATCCTAATTCCGAAACTTGGAATTTTTCCTAGTTTTATAAATACTGATATTATCAACGATATCTGAGATAATATCCTAAATTCTTCTTAAAAACATACGAGTAATAAATTTTGATCATAAAATACTTTCATAATCTTTTACTCATAAATGTTCAAAAACACATTCCTATAATGATAGTACTTCGTGTGTTTTTGACAGTTTTCATATATATTACATCAAATTATTTTGATTGAAGTAATACTGTTAGTGTAATAGGCAACATCTAGGATCTAATTTTGAATCAAGACAAATTTGACTTAATCAGATTCAAAATACCATGCATAAAGATATTTAAATCAAGACCATAATTTTAAATTTTAAAACCAATGAACAAATATCCAAAAATCCAAATTTTGGAAAAACAAGATCGTTTTAAATCATGAAAGTTTAAAATTGTCTTTGATAATATCTACTTGCATGCTGATCTTTTGCAATCTGGGCACTTCACTTTTAATGACCACCTGCAATTAAACTTTTGCTTCTAGGTGTCAACACACTCGTAAACTAACAAGCGAAAGTGATAAACTGAAGCAGTCACGAACACCTGAGGTGTTTATACCTGCTTCGTAACGCTTCGGGCAGTTATGCCTTCAATGACCGACTTCATGGCACTTGAAGTATTGATTCTCGGTTATTACTCTGTTAGGCTTAACCCTTTTTACCCTTGCCTTTGCCTATATGATAAACACTGGGTGCACTCAGGGTAGCCAGAACTTGGTCCTTTCCCTTACTGGTGTTCCCATGCCCACGCTTCTTCTTTACTTCACCATTCTTGACCATAAGCACATCTTTGGTCTTGGTCCCCATTCTCAACTCAATTACTTATAATCTTCAGAGAGTGAGTTGAGTATCGTATATGTTGCTAACTGCAATGAAACTGGGCGACCGAGCTTCTCTAGGTGATCAATGTGCCTCTTTATTTTCATGATCGCTAACTGAGGTCCCCTTTGCCATCTTGCACGCGTTTAGTGCTCTACTGGCATCATAACGCTTTGTACGTGCTTGCATCTGAAACATGTCCCTCAACTGGAGGATCATGTTATAGGCATTTGTGTTTAAGAGCCTCGTACGAAAATCTGGGCTCATAGTTGCAAGCATAAGATAGCTTACGTCCAGCAAATAATCGGAATGCTTTCTATAAGCGTTCCTGACAGTGGTAGTAGCTTTTGCTGGAGGGGCCTTCTCCTAGAGATTTTTCTAGGACATACCACTTTCTCTCGTGCCTGAGTACAATCATCAGATTGCGCTTCCAGACGAGAAAAATTAGACTCAGTAAGTTTGTCCTTTTCGAAGAGAAAGATTAGTGTTGGTTACTGTGTTTGCAATCTACAAAAACTTTGGTTTTAGTAACTGTGAATAGACTATTTCCAATAAATATCAATAAACCCTTAAATGATCAATTTATTGGACTAGGATCCTAATTACATACGCCCTGATGACCGGTGTGTTCACGTCCCACCAGGCCCACGTACTAATTAGGTAGGTAAGGACTTTTACCAATCATATCTAACTGACACGACTCCTAGATCTTTTCGGGACAACGTACATGTTTTAGTCCCTCTAAGTGCTTTTTGGCCCGGTACCACCCGGTAAACTTAACAGAACCAAAACAGATCTCACCATTTTTGGGACTTGGACACTTTACTCTGGCCGGTACCACCCGGAGATAATTCGCAGAGTCTTGTTAATCCCCTCCAGCTTCGGTTTGAACGCGGTCGTTCAAGGTGTGTTCACTTACAACGGCCGCGTACCTTACGCCGGAGGTGCCCCTAGATGGGTTGCACTACTGATCTATGATTTTCGGGGTTTTTAATTAATTTTGAAAAACCTTTTAGTTCCAGTATTTTGAAAAACTGACTGATTGTTCAAAAGGCAACTGATGTTTTTAAACCAACTGTTTAAACATGCCTACTATTAAAACTAACTGTTTTATAGTACTTGCTAATTAAAACTAACTGTTGCTAATTAAGACTAACTGTCTCGATAGCATATCTGTGACCAAAACTAACTGTTTTTGTCAACCTGCCTTTTTCATATGAAAAACAATCTTATTACCGAGGTTTTAAATAAAATCTACCGTTTAAAAAGGTTTATAAAAACTGGTAATTTTAATTGTAAAACCTACATACACTCGTGATTTTATCTAGTTTTAAAACTATCTCTATTTTAAAACAATCACATAATAATTATCACAAGCTAAAAATCACAACCATGCAGTTTATATATCTATAACCACGCAGTTGAAATAAAACTAATTATAGATTTGCCAACTAGTTCCTAAGAGACCAATAATGACCTAACATCTATAGTTCTTCAGTCTTCTCGCGTAGCTCCCACTGGCCTCGGCATCTTTGATGGATCTCCAAAATAAAAAACTATCCTATGGTCATTATACATTACAAGGGGTTGTAAATGGCACGCAGGCCTCCCAAAAATTAAATCAAGGGTCTAAGTTGGCAAATTCTATAATAAACATTATATATACGCACACAGATATATAAATAAAACTATCTACGCAATTCATATATAAAGCAATAGCAATAAATATAGAAAGCGTAAAATCCTAGATCCGTTAAATATTATCTCGTTCTGTTTATCGCAACGCTTGGTTTTAACTGATTTATAAAAACAAACTGTTTTATAAACCTAAACAATATTTTAATCTGAAATTAGTTTTTACCTGATTTATAAAATCATCTAGACTTATAAATTATAAATCTTATTTTATAAATCAAAAACCAATTTTCTAAAATATTTACAATCTATCCAAAAACATATCGAACCTGATATTTCGGACTAACTAGTCGAAACATCAATTACTGGCCCATAAACTGTGTCGTGGTTCAACAGACTAGTCAAACATGACACCGGACCAATCTGATCAACCGGATCAGATAATTGGTTTGATAAACACAATTTTATTTAGGGATAATCCAAAATTCCCATTAAAATTGATTTTATAAGATATTCTAATTATTAAAAATATCCTATAATAAATTTAATTTGGATAAAATAATAAAACATTAAAACCCTTTTGGGCCTCAAACTGGGTCCAAAATTCTGGGCTTTGGGCCGGTTATCACTTAGGCCTAATAAAACGAAAAACCCAAAATGCGACCCGTGATCTATCGACAACTCGTCGCCGATTACTCAGTCGCCACCAACGATATACCGTCACCACCAGCGACAACAGCAACAATCGGCCGCCATTGTCGCCGCGGCCGTACGGTACCGGCGACGACAGCAGCGGCAAATACGCCACCACCGTCGCCACTCGTTAGCTTTCGCAAACAACCACCACCGCTGCTGCTGCCATGTGGCCGGTGGTAGCGACAGCTAACGGCCATCGCCACCGGCGACGACAACAGCAAGGAAACCGCCACCGTCGCCGCCGATCATCACCATCGACCTCCACCATTTTGGTGGGGATCGATTACTGCCACTGCCACCGTCTAGATCAACGCCGTCATCGATCACCACCGGACTGGTGGCGATCGATCCCTACCGCGATCCGGCCACGGCTATCACGATGAACAACCATCGCACGCCACTGTCGAGATTGGCGGTCGAGAAACGCCGGCCACCACCGATCTGGTGGTTCGGCCCTGGTGTCGATGTGGCCTGGCCACCGCTCAACCACCATCGACCATCGCCACCACCGATCTGGTGGTGTGGCTTAGGTCGCCGTTGAATGCGGCCACCACCGAGCCGGTGGTAAGGCCTCGGCGGTTTCGGCTTGGTGGCAATCGGCCACCGCCTGGTGGTTCGGTCGGCCACTGCCGTCATTCCGCCACCGTGATGGTTGATTCGCCCGGTGATCGGTGCGTTGGTTCGGTCGCGAGTAGCATCCGTTCCACCACCGATCCGGTTACCGTATGTGCTTTTCGTGTTTTGCGAGATAAACAAACAGATAAAGATTTGAAACTTAATAAAATCAAAAAAAAAGTACCTAAACAGATTTTATTTGAAACTGATAAATATCAAATCTTTAAAAACTGATAAAGATTTAATTTTATACAAACTGATAAAATTAAATCTTTACACAAACTGATAAAGATTCAATTTTATACAAACTGATAAAATCAAATCCTTAAACAAACTGATAAAGATTCAATTTCATACAAACTGATAAAATCAAATCTTTACACAAACTGATAAAGATTCAATTTTATACAAAACAAATCTTTATACAACAAAACAATATTTTAACGGATCTGATAAATAAAATAAGCGATTAAACCTGTGGCTCTGATACCACTGTTGGGTTTTTGTGTGATCCTCGTAGCAAATTGACACGAGATCCTGTGAATCTCAATCCTAACTGGATGAGATACACGATAAAACTTTTAGATCAAACTGACCCAAAGGTTTATCCTGATCAAACCTAACTGGTTTGATCTGTGCGGAAGCGATAATAATAAAACCCGAAAAACTATTACAGATCTTTATCGCTTATTTTTATCTAACTATGATTATAGAGTTTTGAGGTTACCTCGGAAGCTTGAGCTTGATCCACGTGTGATGAGCCAAACGGAAATCCTTCTAGCTGGATGATAACCCAAACGCCTCACGAACTAGCTGTACGCGGAGAACATGATCAGACAAAAACGCGAAACCGGATCTGGTTTCGGGTGTTGTGAAATCGACAAGAGTGAGAGAGAGAAAGAGGTTTCTATCAGTTGGAAATTATGACTTATGATTTTCCAATAGCCCAGCATATCTATTTATATGGATAATTCCATATATCAGATAGCTACCATAATTATATATATTCTTTCTTTCTCCTTAAGAAAGAATATATACTATAATTATCTCTTATTCTTTCTTTCTCCCTAAGAAAGAATATTTACTATTATTATATTTTCTATATAATAATTTCTAGATAATTATAAAAAAATTAATTTATTATATATTTATTTAACTAATAAATATATAACCTTAATTAATTATCTGAAACCTTTTACTTTGGGGTTTATACAGAAAACACCCAACTGTTTTATAATTCACTATTATAAAACCAAACTCTCTCAACTGGGTTAATTATACTATCCGAATTATAGGAACTCACACGTGTGACCCTCAAGTGACTTATAACGTTGGATGTGCGATCAAACGGTTTGTCAACTTATGCACATAATTACTATCAATGATGATATCATGTGAACAATTACAAAGAGTTCAATGGTATATTGATTACAAAAAATAATTTAACGGTAAGATGTGATCAAAATAAACAGTTCGTGACCCTTATAAGTCATTAATCCTTTTTATTATTGAAAATTGACTAAAATAGTCAAAATTAGGGGTGTTTTAATCCAATCTAGGTGGTTTATATTAAAGAAACTACTCATTAACAGTGTATTGATTTGTAATTAATTGTATTTTCTTTCTCACCTTAAGCTATATTTAGATAGTTATTATGATTTGAAGGAATTTAACATAAAATATTTATAATTATCTGTATTTAATTCTATCTTAATAAAAACGTGATATTTTCTAATATTTTATAAAGAATATAATATATTTTCATATATCATATTTATCATTTCAGTTGAGACTTGTAGTTGCCGGACCAGATGGGGAGGAAGATAATATTTAAACATGAAGTAGACATAACGGGAATGCGATTGGTCCATCTTTCCAATGTCTATTTTTTTGGATGAAAAAAAGGTGTCCTGAAGCCTCTCCCCAAAGGGACCAATTTCATTTATTAGCATCCAAACAAAAACTTCCATAAATTATACATTATCTTCTACATATATAAAAGAGTAAATTACATTTTTCATATTTATGGTTTGTTGCTCAATTCGAATATCCAGTATGTCGACGAGCCTCTCTTTTTGGGTAAAAGTTCTTCACTGCTTTCACAAGGATCAGGTTTAGAAATAAATTGGGGGAAGAAGTACTCTTACGATGTTGGGGTTCAATGTTCGGAAATTTCTCGTATCGCCGCGTATATCGGTTGCACGGAGGGCAAGTTGGCATTCCATTATCTTGGACCCAGGCCCGTTTCTGACATTTTATGGGCCTGGGCGAGATGTAAAAATGGGCCCCCAGTAACTACGAATAATTTTCAATATACTGTTTATATCATACAAATAACATTGAAGTTAAGAAAGAGTAATAATTCATATGAAACCATTTTTCCCGGTATCCTTTTTTTAAACGGTAATTTATTAAAAGCTAACAAGAGGTTAGCGGAAAAAGAACACAGTTACACCTTATTGAGACAATTACAAGAAAAGGTTCTCCACTCTATGATGTTCTTATGACTCTCATTTCATCTAAGGATCTAGTTCAACGACTTACCGACAACAAGATGAAACCTATCTTCTTACCTAGGTAAAGAGTTGTCAAAGATGGATCTTGTGGCGGAAGTACCAGATTAAGTAAGAATTATCATTTTTCTGGTATTCCTAGCACAAGACCAATCAGTCTTTTTAACAACCATCAATCTTACTTAAAAACCTTTAATATAATGTTTTTCATTAATATTTGAAATTTTTGAGTTGAAACAAACTTTTTAACAACCATGGATCTTAGAACCAAAAGTTCATGTTGGTTACAGTTTGAGATCGCATTCTTGTTTTAGAGATAAGAGAGTATTTAATATCCATGCACACAATATTAGGTAATAAGAAATCAATAATGTATGAAAACGTGAAATAGTTTTGAAATCCTAAATATAGATATAACTTAAGTCGTCTTAGTTACAATAAATCTACTATATTTTAACACAAAATTAAAATTCATGCGGATGAAATATGTAAAAGAGTACGTGGATGATGAGTAATAGACTATATATCAAGGTTTCTAAGCAAAAAAAGTTTTTATATATTAGTACGAGATAATAAAACTCAAGAGATACAACAAAAAATACTATAAAGGAAAGACCAGTTTAACTTTTTACAAATTTTATTGTAACATGATTAATTAATACATTTTTGTACTCTTAATATGTTGCTAAAATCTTTTTGGGCCCTAATTTTTTTTTGTCTTTTTACAATTTTTGTATATTGCTACTATATATAGTATATATATTTAAAAAAATTGGGCCCCCTTTCGCCGTTGGGCCCTGGGCGACCGCCCGGCCCGCCCTCCCCCAGAAACGGCCCTGCTTGGACCCCCGTTGGAGCCAATGTGCGCAAAAGAGAACTAGAGGCCGTTGCTTGAGAACTAGAGACTAGATGAACCTTTCCAAAAAAAAAATATCATAGCCATATGCGCCTTGTGTAAAGAGGCTAATGAGACAGCCAATCATATTTTTTGGACCTATAGGTAGGCGATCGAGATGAGACGTGCTGTTAATTTGAGGAGGGACCTGCTGTCAGACACTTGTTCTAGTGTGACTAAGCTATTTGATTATATCGGTCGCAGAGACTACTCTAAATCGGAGAGAGTTTTTCGGGAAGTCGTGGGTCAAGCTTTTATCTGGGCTGTTTGGAATGGTCGAATAAAGTTGTTTTCAACAACAAGATTTTTTAACCCCTTTAAACGAATTTTTTCTTTGGTGTAAGTCGAGAGGGTCAAGGGGGATGTGTTTTAGATTGCCGTAGCCGCGTTTGGTGTACTTCTTTGTATTCCCTTGTTTTTTCCGGGCTAACATCTCGCTAGTTTCCCGCTCTCCGTAATAAAATCACCATAAAAAAATATTAAATAAATAAATCAAAGGACTTAGACATGGGTATAAATTTTAGGTCATTACTTCTTCAATTATTTCACATGTCTCAATTTCCAAAGATACACAAATATTTGATACATGGATGTTTATTAGAAGAGAAACTAACCAAAACACTAACAACAATACAAAATAATAACACCACCACTCCATGTAAATTTATTCACCCGCCAAGCAAGCGGTTATTTAGAACCCAAACCACACATTTATGAAGAAGCATGGTTAGACTCATTCTCCGGGTCAGCGATTATGAGTCTCCGATCACCGGAAACACCACCGGGCTTGGAAGAAAATCCACAATAGTCCTTGGTGGCGAAGAGCTGCTTTGGCGGCATAGTTGTAGAAAGCCATTGTTCAACGGTGAAGGTCTGTTGTGCGCAAGGGATTTGTGCGCCGGTGGTCGTCACCTCCACGTATCTACAATACCAATCGGGTAAAAGCCCGCTATTATCGGAAGTTATGTTCATCTTGCACACATTTCCGGCCAAACACGGAGCTTTGCCGCTGAAAATGTCGAGGTTGTCTTTCTCGAAGTAGTTGTAAGGAAGACCACCCATCAACCCACCCCAAGCCTTTAAATCGTTGATCTTTAAGGCTTGGCCGGCGTCGTCATAAAGTGTCAACGAGATCTTGGAGTCGGTGCCGGCACCCACCTTCGTTCCGGTTCTGACGTACATGGTGTACACACAATATTCTGGATCAACCTACATGCGTTATATACTTCTGAATCAAGCCTCAAGCCTTATGAGTTATAGCAAAATCACAGCACGAAATTCCCCAATTAAGGCGACACACACACACACACACACACACACACACACACACACACATATATATAGAAGGAGTATCCTACAAGAACAATATCTATTTAAAAGAACATGAAAGCTAACAAAATCGTACTTGATTTTGCATTAACGATAAAATAAGCCACCCGACTTTTCCCGCGACTTGCAAAGTCGGGTGAATCATATGATTTTGAACATGAATCATATATGATTTTGTTGATTATTGTATTCTTTAGGGTTTACTTCACCAAAGTGTATCGAACTTGTCACAAAAAGTTATTGTATGTACTGAACTTTCATTTTTACCATTTGGTGTATCAAAACTATCAAAACCTACCATTTAATGTATTTCGTGACAAGTTGAATACACTTTCTTGACAAGTTAGATACATTAAATGGTATGTTTTTATAAAGTTAGATACATACAATGACCATTTCTTAAACTTTGATATGGCAAATGGTAAAAATGGAAGTACAATACATACAATAACTTTTCGTGGCAAGTTGGATACACTTTGGTGAAGTAAACCCTATTCTTTAAATAGATAGTGTTTTCGTTTGAACCTACACCTATGTGTGTGTGTGTGTGTACACCTCATTTGTGTGTGTTAGTGTTTTGAATACTGTTGTCGAACAAATTAATTAAGTTCGTATAAAGTAATAAAACAAAAAAGAAAGCAGGACCGTTGATACCAAATATATAAGGGGATGGTTCTCCGAAATGTATTGAACTATCCCCAAAAATCTATTGTGTGTATCCAACTACAAAAAATGCTATTGTGTGTATCAAATTTTTTTTTTGCTATTGTGTTACAAAATGACTTGTAATTTTGGTAAACTGATACACACAATAGAAGAAAAAATAAAGTTTGATACATTAAAAAAAAAGTTTGATACACACAATAGCAAAAAAAATAAACTTTGATACACACAATAGCATTTTTGGTAGTTGTATACACACAATAAAATTTTGGGGATAGTTCAATACATTTCGGAGAACTATCCCCAATATATAAATAGAAGTTATAAAAGATGATATCATTGTAAAATCGGGATAAATCTCTTGATTTATACTAACCTACTTAATGTAATTTTCAAAGAATTTGTGTGCAACTCTTGTGTGAGGGAATTAGAGTAAATATTTACCCATTTAAGGTTTTAGTTTTTGAGTTTATGTTTTATGTTTATTTATGTTACAAATTACATACATAATTATCATTTATTCCTCAAGTTAATTATATATAAAAAAAATAACTAACGACTTTACAAAGTAATGTGTCGTAACGTGCTACAGCACATTGTTAACCTCACAACTTACAAATCATCACATTCTAACAGGTATACAAGGATGGAGATCCTTTCTTACCCTTCTTCTATTTAACTCTACCTCTCACAGGAATCTGACCTTGTATGTGTGTGTGTGTGTGTATACACACACAGAGGACGTATCATTTGTAAACTCTATACCATTTTAATGAACTATATGAACTGATCCTAACCGCTCATTAATTTAATCAATGGCTAGGATTAGATCACTTGTAAAATAACTTTCATGCATGATCCCTACTACCATCTTAGCCATTGGATTAAAATAATGGGTGGTTTAGATTGGTTCACGGAGTTCACTAGAATTATAGAGTTCACAAATGAAACTTCCCCTACACACACATGTAGAGAGAGACACAGAGAGAGAAAAAGAGGTGGGTTCATACGAGAACACTAAGGAAACAAGAAAACTTCAATGTACAAAATCATATATGATTCACGCAACTTTTAGTCGCATCCAAAGTCTCCCGTATGTGTCTGGTTTCCTACCGTCAGTATAGAATCACATAATATTTTGTACATAAGCAAAGTTTTTCTTGTTTTCTTAAAGGGTGTTGCTATCCCTACCCTCTCCTATACCTTTCTTACTCGTTCTCGTTTGAAATTATATATATATATATATATTAGCATATATTATAGAGGTTTTAATGAACAGAAAGCTAGAAGATCGATGAGAAGGAGCTTACGGAGCTGACTACGGCGCCGAAGAAGAGGAGGTTGAAGAGAAGAAGGCTGAGTTTGGAAATGGAAGCCATTGTCAATAAGTTGATGTGTGATTATGGGGATTTTGAGGGGATGATATATATAGACATAGACCACGAGGTCGATCGGATGGTTTTTTTACCTTTTAATCTTATAAACCATGTGATATGTGTGTGTTAATTTCAAATTTCAGAAATAAATGCATGCATGTCAGCATTTATTTTCTTTTGTCAATTTGTATAGTAGCTCGAAAAACATAAATGTGAGTATATTTGGACTTGAGTGTATGGTAGTGGTAGGTAACAAGGGTATAGTTTGAAATCTTATTTATTTTAATTATCGTTTGTCGTTTCTGGTCGACGTGTAGGATGACGGTACGTGCAAGCTTAGTTCGTAGAAAGCCAGGACGGCCAGTCCAATAGCAAGTAAGTTTCCTTATAAACTACTTCAGCTCGTAAAATCAAACATAATTTCCGTATATATGTTGTTTTACCTCATGAAATAAATTAAAAAAATTCATCTATAATCATTTCAACTCATGAAATAAAACCAATTTAAAAATAAAACATAATAAACCAGGTTTGTAGTATTTTTTGAATCATCCTCATCATGTAAGGATTGTCGAAACGGCAATCCCATTTGAATGACATATTTAATTGTCATTTCCCTTGTCACGTTAAGAAGGAATGACGAAATCCTTATTTGAGGGGGAATGCTTGGAATTCATCTATTCCATGGGTAACCAAATGTTAAAATGAAATTTGGTCAATGAAATTAACCATTTCAAATCCATCAAATTCACGCGAAATCCTATGAACCAAAGGCCCCTAAGCCTCTATCGCTAACTTCTTCAATTATCAAATACTTCCCACGTTTCCTTTTAACCTTTTTTGCAAACTATATGTTTCCTTATATGTTTATTAAAAATCTTAGGCATCGTATATAATTATCATTTATCTCTCGAGTTGTATGTTTAGAAAATAACACATTGTAATGGACCATAACGTCCCATAACATATCACAACAAAAAGTCAAGACTTGCACATCGTAACAAGTTATGAAACATGTATGTTAAAATTATATTACATAATACGATATCTAAAATATGCAGTGAAAATTATAAGCGTTTGTGGTGCAGTTAGGACCAAAGCACACTACATATACGATTTGAAGATTTTCTCAAACGCCAAGCTTCATCGCATATGCCTAAAACTCCTATAGGGTGAGATGTGGTGCAATTTATGCGGTTTGTATAATGTGCTAATTATTATAAAATTATAACTTCAAAATAATTTTGCAATGACGTTTTCATACCTAATGTACAATGTAACACAAATTAAAGAGTTCGGTTTTAATCCACATACATTTCAAAAGTCAACGTGCAAATAATTTCGACTATGGCATTTAAGAAAGACCAAAAGAAAATAACTTAAATAAGGACTTTGTAACATAAAAATTAAAAATTAAAGTGAAATTTGATAAATAATCATTCATATGTTTATTGATAAATGGTTATTCGTTTACAATGTATATTTAAATAATATATAATAGTATGTAGCATTGTGGTGCGGTGCGGTTTGATGATTCACATCACATTATATAATGAGGTCCTTGTAAATTTGTAATCACACAAACTTTGTATTTTACTTAGGGACCATTTACTCGATATCTACTTACTTGGCAAGTGCTTATCGGATCAATTTACATTACGAGACGAACATTAAAATGACAAGAATTTTACCCGATAAGAGCGACATCATGAACCGAGTGTCTTACCCGATAAGTGAGATCAACAACTCCTACCCGGTAAGAGCTTACCATGTAAATTGTTACGTACGAAACCGTTTTGAGATACTAAAATATTATCCGATATGGTAGTGACAATGTTCAATTTTTTTGGAAGAGGTATCCCAGACCACATTGGGCCCAGACTAATCCTCGGCAATTTTATTAGTACGCACTTATCGGATAAGTGTTCAAGTTATTTTGTATATTCAGTTATTTTGTATACGTACGTGTTACTCTCAATTATTATGTTGATGGGGTTGGTTGCAATTTGCAAACCACGTGATATGTGTGTTCAATACTTCTACACTCATCACTTCATATAAAAAGATTTTTAAATTGATTAATCATAAAGTTTAATTTGCGGAAATATGTTTGCGTTATTTATCGATCCTTGTTTGGCATCTAGAAAAGCTACCCCCAGATTGTACCTTGTATCAAAAATTCTAGCAAGTTAGGCTATGTTTGGCAAGCGTAGCTTATAAGCTAGCTGGTAGCTGATAAGCTAGCGGATAGCTGATAAGCTAGCTGTTGATTGATAAGCTTGCTAGTAGCTGATAAGCTAGCTGTTGAACAAATTATGTTTGGCAAAAACTAGCTTATGAGTATGTAAAATGACCAAAAAGGGTACCTTTGAATTTAATAATTAATATTAATAAGGGTATAATTGGAAAAAGCTACAATAAGCTTCTCATAAGCTACTCAAAGTAGCGTTTCAAAAAGCTAGCTTATAGGCTAGCTGATAAGCTAGCTTCCTGGTACATGTTTGGATGGACTAGCTTATAAGCTAGCTTATCAGCTAGCTTATGCTTGCCAAACCAAGCCTTAGTTTGCTACAAGGGTGCATTAGCAATTTGTTGGAAATTATCTCTTTTTTTGTAATTTACAATACAATTTAACACCTTGCTGAATTGCAACGGCCAACGGGTATAGTGTGTAATATATATATATATATATATATATATATATAATAGGTGAAAGTTCAAATACAAACCACTTTTTCATTGTGAACGTGAGGACAACCCAGAGCGCGACACGTGGCAACAAATTTTATGAGACGCGCGACTTTTCCCGCGACCTAGTGTTATTCAGTGTGAATAACACTGAAAAATAGTGTTATTCAGACTGAATAACACTAGGTCGCGGGCTTTTTGGTTACAAGTCGCGCGTGTCACTCTGAATTTCGGCGACTTAGTGTTATTCAGACTGAATAACGCTATATTCAGTCTGAATATAGCGTTATTCAGTCTGAATATAGCGTTATTCAGTCTGAATAACACTAAGTCACCGAAATTCAGAGTGACACGTGGCGCGCTCTCGTTTGTCCTCACGTTCACAATGAAAAAGTGGTTTGCAATTGAACCCACCCCTATATATATATATAGGGGTGGGTTCAAATGTGAACCACTTTTTGGTTGTGAACGTGAGGACAACCGAGAGCGCGACACGTGGGGATGACTAGGCGCCACGTCAGATCCACGGCGGATAACTAGGCGCGATTCATGGGGAGGGCATTGAATTTAAGGGGGGGACCACACTCAAAGCCGACGTGGCGCCTAGTCATCTGCCACGTGTCCCGCTCTCGGTAGTCCTCACGTTCACAACCAAAAAGTGGTTCACATTTGAACTTTCCTCTATATATATATATATATATATATATATATATATACAGAGAGAGAGTCGGGGTTCAAACGAAATTTATATCTATTTAAGAAAAATAAGAAAATGACCGAATCACATGAGATCTTTCTATATATATGGTGTATATATATATATAGGGTTAGGTTCAAATGAACTCAATTTTGGTTGTGAACGTGAGGACGAATCTCAGCAACGCATCTTCGGTTACGGTGGACGCGATCACGGATGATTGACGCGATTCATGGGGGGTGGAGATTATTAAAGGAGGGGACCCGGTTAAAGCCGTCTTTATTGATCGGATGAGTGGCTGATATTCATGCATCCTCATGTTCACAACCAAAACTGAGTTCACATTTTTCAAATGTGAACCACTTTTTGGTTGTGAACGTGAGGACAGCCGAGAGCGCGACACGTGGCGACTGTGAGTGTGGTCCCCCTCTTTAATTTAATGCCCTCCCATGAATCGCGTCTAGTCATCCGCCGTGGATCTGACGTGACGTCTAGTCATCTGCCACGTGTCGTGCTCTCGGTTGTCCTCACGTTCACAACCAAAAAGTGGTTCACATTTGAACCCACCCCTATATATATATATATAAAGAGGTTCAAACGAGAACGATAACTTTTAAAAAAAACTTTTCTTTACGTAATTTTTTTTCATGTATAAAATCATATATGAATGATTCTGTACCGGCGAGGACACGAGCGACTTCCACGCGACTTAAAATCGTTGGCAAGTCGCGGACGATATTAATCATATATAATTTTGTTCACGAATCATATGTGATTTTATTTTTTGTTGTGAATCATATATGATTTTGTACATCAAAATACTTTTTCTTAATTTTTTTCTTCTTAAAATGGTTGCATTCTCGTATGAACCCAGCTCAAATAATATAATTGGTTCACGTGAAACCAACTTGTTTTCATGAGATCCATAGGACCATATATTTAAACTTGAAACTTCACAGTAAAATATTGTTTAAGTTACAAAAACTTCCTTAAGAACAAATTAAAACACTATAAATATAACATTGATAAGATGTTTGTTGTTAAGATTTAAGTACAAATATATAATTTCATGAATCTGAAAAAAATAGATTGGTCTTATATAATCTCAAATCTATGTATATAATTCCAAATCTATGTATATATCAAACGAGTATCACATTTTAAAAAACTTGATATTTAATTCGGTAGGTGGTTGTAGGTCTCCATAGAGCGTGACCATGTCATTTATATGTACAACAACTTAATTCTTAATTAATTGTTCCTGGAGACGATGAGTAACTTCCATTTATTTGGATGAGGTTAGGTTCACATAATTTCTTATGTTTTTATGAGATTTGTAATACCATCGTATACATTTGAAATTCATGATAAAATATTGTAAAGATAAAAGAAATTCAAATTTACATAACAAAAACGTTGAAAAGGTTAAATAATAATAATAATAATAAATCTTTTGATATGAAGTTTCAATTTTAAAACCTTGGTGTTATAAATCTTACAAAAATAGTTTTATTTCAGATGATTCCATATGTATTTAGGCTATGTTTGCAAAATAGCTGATAAGTTAGCTTATGATTGATAAGGTAGCTAATAACTGATAAGCTAGCTGATGAATAAGATGCGTTTAGCAAAAACTAGCTGATAAGGTAGCTTATGACTGTAAAATGACAAAAAAAAAAGACATATTTAAAAATTAATTAGTAATGTAAAAAATAAAAGGATATATTTGCAATAAAAAAATAAAAAATCTCATAATTACAATAACTCACCAGATTCTTTGCAGTATAGACTTTTCTTTTAGTTTAACGTTTTCTCTAATTTGTACATTAATCATGAGAATTAAGAAAACAAGATGGTAAATACAGTATTGTCTCACTAAAACCTTACTTCAAGGAACAAAACCCAGTGGAAAAAATAAAACCTTTGGTGATGGAAAGAGCACAACATACTATTATCAAATGTATAGTAGACTCCCCATTTTGTCTACGACTCCCCCTGATTCATGCATTAATCAAGGGAGTTCGGAAACATTTGTATTTAAATGTTTCTACATGCTTCTCAAATATGGGTTTAGGTAATGATTTAATAAAACATGTCACATCCTTCTGACATTTTAATTGATTTACTTAAATCTAGCGGGGAGTTTATTATAGTTGATAATATAACAACTTATGTAGAATATGTTTTTTGTTATTATCCTTGATGTATCTTAATTTTATTTATCTGATACATGATGCATTATTTACATATATGCATTGTAGGACAACAAAAAAATAAAGCATCTTAATAGACAACTTTATAGGATTTAATCTATAGGACCAGAAAATAAATTATAGAAGGACAATCAAATGAGCACCATACAATTGTTGCACACCTTAAGAACCAATCTCATCCATCCATCTAGTCTTAATGGATATATTGATTCATAAATATATTCATAGTTTTCTATTATAAATGGTAATCATAATTAATGAACTCTAATTACCTTCTATAAATATTTAAATGATAATGAATGAATATTCATTATTTCCATAAAATACACTAATTCATTGGTTTTTAAGGGTGTGCAACAATTGCATGATGCTCATTTAATTGTCCCTCATAAAGCATATTATCTAAAGATGTTGTAATAAGTTTATAAGAACTTTTTAGGAGTGGTAACAAGCTTTTTAGAATATTTTTATGAATGAAAAAGGCGTTGTATTTGCTATTTTATGACCCTATTTATAAAATGTCCTATAAAAAGAGGTCCTAAAAAGATTTTCTCAAAAGTATCATATATAGTAGCTAATGCAAACGTTTTATATTAAACGTGTCCTTATTAAACTTATTAAGACATCTTAAAGTATAACTTATTACAACGCCTTTAGATAGGACGCTATAACTTTTATCTTATAAATTAGTCTGTTTGAACACTTAAAAGTTGGTGGCGTCTTATAAGCCCAATTTTATTGTAGTGACCTTCGATCAGGACAAAGGTTTCGTAATTTTATTTTTTTTGAAATTGACTGAAATTCAACATCATCTAGATGGTATATCACGTACTAGTGAGGTTGTTTTGATTACATCATTTTATTTCATGTTTATGTCTAATGTCACGTTAAATATGAAACAACTAGTTATGTCTTATATTATGCTAAATATACGACAATGAATGTTGTCATACCTTATGCACAAGTAGATCACCAAATGCTTCGAATAGGTTGTTTTTAAGGAATTGTTTCTTGATGACACTTTTTGTGCAAAATGATTAAACTTTGGAGTGATTGATGAATTTGAAAAAGTGGTTGAAGATGTCAATCCCGATAAAAGCGGAAATGATGGATATAAAAATAGTTTTTAATTTTTTTTCTCTACAAAAGTGTTATCATTTTATGGTAATTTAGTTAAATTATTTTATTGTTTAGATAAATTAATGAGTAATTTAGTTGTGATTGGATATGATAGTTAATATTTCCATCAACAAGGTAAATCACATACTTTAATACATTTTAATATTCACTTCACTTTTTCACACATCACCTATTTGAAGAAATGCATGGAATCGTTATATTATATTTTAGAGATGTTTACCGAACATTCATTTTTAAAAAAGGTTTACTGATATAATCATTGATTAACATTTACTTGTTGGACAAGATTTAGTATATCAAAACAGAATCTATATATACTTAAAAGAAAATCCTAAAGGTGTTTAGGTGGCACAATGAGGATGCTTCATTCTCATTTTTCTTTTTTCTCATAATTTTGAATTTTTTTAATAAAAATCTTCCCATTACATAAGTTTAACTTTTCATTCATTAATAAATGTTAAATAATCATTTATTTCATATTTTTATGTTACAACCATTGATTTTCCTTCATTTATTTTTATTCATCATTCATTTTGCCTTATTTAAACACAAATGTTTTGTATTTCATATATTTGTCATACAAAAACATATACTTCTCATTCTTTTCTTCAAAAACTCTCTCTCGAAAAGAGTGATCTATGATCTTGACATTTGTTTGTAGTAAAGTTTTTTTTGCCATTGTGTTGATTTTATACGATCTTTATGTTGTGTTTTTTTTGTAGTAACTAACAAAAATAGGAATAAGCTCTAACGATTGCCAAATATGTGGAAGAGTATCAAAGCTTCATCACCATGCTACAGAAATAAAAGTTCTATGTGTAAGTCTTTCGTTCAACTACTTCTTCAATTCAGTTGGTTTTTCCTTTTGTTTGTTGCATACATTATTGTTTTTTCATTTTTTTCTTTTTGTCATACAACAATAGGCATCTTATCCTTTTCTTCGATAGAATTCTCTCACAAAAAAAAATTAATCTAGGGTATGAACTTTTGTTTATAGGCAAGTTTTATTTTTTTGCTATTTTGTTGACTTCATATGATCTTTATGTCGTATTTTTTTGTAGTAAGTGACACAACAAGAATCAAGAATAAACTCTAAAGATCGTCAAATATGTGGAATAACATCAATGTTTCATCATCATACTACACAAAGAAAAGTTCTTCATGTATCTTTCATTCAACTACTTGTTCAACATATTCTTGATTTTATCTAGTTATTTCTATAATTCATGATGTATTATTAGCTTAATTCTCATTGCTGTATTTTTTTCTTATTTAGAAGCATACCCATGATGCTAAAAATATATATATGTGTATTATTTATTTGAATATTACATTGTTACTCGCAAAGGGGTCGTAAATATTACATTGTTACTTGCAAAGGGGTCGTATATCTTTCATTTGTGAATTTCTTTTTCGTTTCATACAACTTAAGAGTTCCAACCATGGAACTATGTTACAATCTAATGAAATATATACCATTGTCAACAATGCTACCAGAGACAATTAATTTATACAATGAAGTTGGTAAATCACCTCCACAAAAAAGTGATAAAAATGATAATATTTAATAATGCTATGTAAGTGGGTTCAAGTGCCAAATGCATCAATCCAAATTTTAACATAGATTGCAAAACATTTTATTTTTATTTTTATATAATAGTTAAACATTTTATTTTCATTTTTATATGAACCAAGTTTATATGAGCGTATCTCAAATCACATATCCATCAAATGGTGAATTGTGGTGATTCTTCATTGTCTTACATTATGTGAGTTGAATGTCCATTAAGATGTGGTTTAATTGTTCATTTAAATGGTGATTCATTTTGTGTTAAATAGTTTTTTTAATTACATAAAAAACGTTTCAAGGAGAAGATGATGAATTAATGTTTAAAAAGTTTGGATTGGTTAAATTAACTTTTAAACTCTATCTTTTCCAAAACAAGTTTTGTTCCACTATTAATGATGCATCTTAAATTTTTCATAACAAAAATTTTTAAATACATGCAAATTAAATATTAAGGAAATATGTTTCATCTTAACTTTTATCCATATAAACATTAAGAATATAAATAAGATTTTATTGTAGATGTATGGGATAGCATTGTAAAAAACGTAATTTGATTTTTTAAATAAGCTAAAAACAAACTATTAATAATGTATCTTAAATTTTGTAACCAAAAAATATCAATATGTGTAAATTAACCATTAAATGAATATGTTTCATCTTAAGTTGGTCCAATTAACTTTTTAATATTTGGTTTTAGAATTTTAGAAATTTTAATTGTAAATAAAAAAAGGATGTGAATATGTTTAAAATGTATAAATGTGCATTAGCTAAAAGAACAACAAGAAATAATGAGGTGGTTTCATATAAAGTGAAATAATGGTTCTTATTAGTTTATTATATAAAGTGAAATAATGGTTTTCATCACCGCACAATGCTCGATGCACAAATTGAGTATTTAGATATTGGTGAATTGATGTTGATTTTTGGATATCCCACATTGGTAGAAGATTGAAATATTTGAGTATAGTCATATGTATAAGAAGGAAAGAGAGAATGATATTGTCTCAACTCATGAGGATCAAGGGTATGTTATTTGGATGATCCTATATTATTTTAACAAAACAAATATTATTCTACATTGTCCCACATTGATGATAAAAGTGAAAAGTTTGAAGATCAAATGAGTATATAAAGGATAAGATGAAACTTGAATGTCATTTAATTTTTGATCCATTGTTGGGTTAAATAGTTAGTTTTTTAGCAAGTAATCATCAAATGATGAATTTTGATGAATTATCCATTGTCCCACATTGGTGAAAAAAATGAACAGTTTGAAGATCAAATGGGTAATATAAATTTTTAAATTATATAACAAAAGTCCTAAGTTGATAACACGGCGAAAGAAAAAACAAGGATTCATTAAATGGTGAATTGTGATGAATTCTTTTTTGTCCCAGATTGATGACAAAAGTGAAAATTTTGAAGATCAAGTGAGTATATAAAAAGTAAGATGAAACTTGAATGTTGTCCAATTTTTTATCCAAATTTTGGGTTAAATAGTTAGTTTTTAGCAACTAATCATCAAATGATAAATTTTGATGAATTCAATTGTCCCAAATTGGTGATAAAATTGAATCAAATGTGAACTTTGGTCATTTATCCATTATCCCACATTGGTGAAAAAAATTGAAGAGTGTGAAGATCAAATGAGTATGTAAAGAATAAAATGAAACTTAATGTCACCCAATTCTGATCTATTTTTTATTTGAATAGTTACTTTTTAACAAGTAATCATCAAATGGCGAGATGAATTCTCCATTGTTCCACATTAGTAATAAAAGTGAAAATTTTGAAAATTAAATAACTATATGAAGGATAAAATATGGCTTGATTGTCATCCAACTTTTGATGAGTTATGTATTCTCAAATAATGATTTATATTTTTATGAAAATATTTATTGCTACCGCGCAACACGCGGTTTAGACACTAGTTGTATATGATACTGACAGGATCAAAATATCAAGATCAGAAAACTTAATCAAAGAAGTTTGCGGAATAACACTTTGATTATATAAAGAAAACAATGGATTTGTAACAAATTGAATGTGTATTGATTCAATAGCTTAATGATTACAAACACAAGCCCCAATCTGTTTGAACAGGCTCAAACAGACGTGCAAATCTTCTCAATTGCAGGGATTTCAAGAATAATCTTGAGGCTCTAATTCTAAAACAAAAGCTAATGAAAAACTCGTATCTAACAAAGACAAACCTATCAGCTATATATACGAGTTACAAGATTACAATAAGGAAACTAGATTTACAAGATAATCTCTAAAATATCTCCAACCAAAACGTATCTTGTCCATATCTTCAATCATCACAATCCTTTCCTTATCATGATCTTGTCAGCAGTGGTAAGACAAAAGCAGTGTTAACCTTCAACCAGCAGTGGTAATCTTGTACAGGCAGTGGTAATCTTCAAATGACCTAGCAGTGTTAACGACTTCAAAGCCAGCAGTGGTAACCTCTCTGAATCAGTCCTAAAAATCTCCCCCTAACTTAACTTCTGATTTTAATCAGAAATTAAGTTCTTCAACTGTTGCATGGCTTTCTTGATCATCTTAGCATGTTCTGAATTATTTGAGTCTTTCAAGAATTCTTGAAGCTTTTCCAACCCATACTCATGCATAGTTACTCTATCTTCAGCAGTAACCAAATTCAGAATCCCATCAAACTCTGCATTACTTCTCTGTTTTCCATTGTTCCACTGCACAAAATAGTATTTCTTGAAAATACCTCTCACTCCCCACAGCACTACCTTTTCTTCCTCTGCAGTTTCATCTTCTCTAAAATCTGATAACTGATTTGTCAGATTTTCAATGACTTCTTTCTCAAGTTCAGTCATAACAGACTTCTTACGTTTCAAAATTCCTTCCATCATCCTTCTTTCAAAGTCATATCTCTTGTCCACTAAGAAATAGCTTTTAACACCATCATCATAAGTGACAGTAAATACTCTATTTGCCTTATAGCAGTTCCAAGCAACTACCTCTCCTTCTTTCACTTCACCTTTTTCCAATCTCATGTTTCTCTTTTGCTTTTCCTCCTTGGCTTTCTCATATGCAAACATAGTTTGAAGATTATCTTGAACAAGAGCAGCCTCATCAAACTCAGTCATCTGTTTTGTGCATCCAATCTCATACATCTTCTTCAAGTCAGCAGCTGAGAGTTTTGTAAACATTCTGTAGACATTAGAGAACACCTCACTTGTCTGATCCTCTCTCACAATCCTGAAGAAAACAACCTTATTGTCTTCAAAGCAGTACCAATCTATCACTCTAGAAACTTCAGTAAAGATCTTCCTCTTCTTGGTTGGCCTTTTATGAGCTATGGACTTTTTCCTCTTTGCTTGACTGATTTGCTTAGCCAGTTTAGCAGTTTCCTTCTCTATCTGAGTTGATTCCTTCACAATCTTCTTCTTCTCTGTTCCACTAACAGTGGGAACCTTTTCTTCAGCAGTGGTAGTACCTTCAGCAGTGGTAACTACATCATGCTTTCTTTTACTTCTTCTCTGTACATGCACTTCTTTCTCCTCATCAGGCTTCTTTACAACATCAGTCTCTTTTCTAGCCTCTTCATAGTGCTTTTTGACTTTCTCAAAAGACCACTTTGAGAAGTATTGGACAGGTCTTCCAACAATTCCAGCTAGGCTTCTCACCATTCTTCTTCTTTCTTCAGTTCTAGTCAATGGCTTGATAATCTTCTTCTTGATCTTTTCTTTCTCAACTTCCTTGTTGAACCTGTCTTGAAGTTTCTTAGCTGCAGCCTTTCCAGCCTTATCTTGCTGAGCTTGTTTCTTCTTTCTTTCCTTCTCTTCTTTATTCAATCTTTCTTGATCCTCCATACTTAGCTTCTTAGCAAGAGCTTCTGAAGCTTCAAATTCTTGCACTCTCTTTTGAACATCAGCATCATCATCAGTCTCAGGCTCAGCTTCTTCAATTAATTTCTCTTTTCCCTTGTCTTTTGGATCAACAGGGACTTCAATTTTCTTCTTTGTTACTTCAGATTCTTTGATCACTACTCCCTTGGTTGGTTGAATTACCTCAGGCATTGTCACAAGTAACTCAGCAATTGTAATCTCATCTTCATTCACTTCAGTTTCAGCCCCTGTACCAACAGCATCAACTAAAGGTTCATTTGCAACCTTAGTTTCTTCAATCATCTCCTCATTCCTAACTCCTTTTTCAGTCTCCCCCTTAGCAGCTGCTTCCTCTACTATCTCAGGCAACTCAGTATTATCAGCAGTTTCAGGTTCATTCACAACAACTCTCTCTTTCTTTGGCTCCCCCTTCACCTTAGATCTCCTCTCCCCCTTTGTGAATGCAACCAAAGTGGAGTACTTCTTCTTAAGGGCTGAAATAGTGCTTTTCATTGAAGCCATAGCAGCACCTTGAGCTTGAATAATCTTGGCTTGCTTAACAATTCTGGCATCATGCACCTTCAGCAGATCATGTTGTGCAATAACCAGCTCCTCCAAAGTATCCAACCTTGCCTCATGAGAACCATGCTTTTCATCATGTACATGAAAGTTCTTTTCAAAAGCCTTCAAATCCTTGGCAATAGCAGTGAAATTGTCCATCAATTCTTTTTGTGAAAAACTGCCCTCACCAGGTTTAGGAGTGTTTACCTCCATTACTGGATCTTTGAGCTTTTTGACATTAGTCTTCAGCCTTGCTGAAGCACTAGATTCCCCCTTGGTTTCTTGGCACCTGGGACCTCCCTTTGATTGCTCAATAGGAGTTGCCGTGGTGGGGGTCTTAGCTATGTTCAAACTGTCCTGATGCACACCTTATGCAACATCAGTAGTTTGAGCCTCACCAACCACATGCCCTTCCATCTCCTTAGAGGGCACCTTCTTTATACTTGAGTGGGGCATCACTCCAGGGGTTTCCCTTTGGATATTAGCAGAAGGAGAGTGCTCCAACTGATGGCTTAAAGGCTCTTGGGGTTTAGACCCAGAGGAGGAAGGAGCTCCCCTGTTCTTTCTTTGATACTTTTTGAGTGTAGGGGTGGGGGTTGTATCAAGGGACTGAGGGATTGTATCAGTGATAGGTGTGGGTAGGTCATCAGTGGGAATGCTTGGTTGTGTGGGCTGTAAGCCTGATGCCTCACCTTGTGGGTGGTTCACTCTCATCATTGTAGAGAACAATGGAGTGAATTGGTCATTTGAGCCTTCTGCAGGTCTCTTCATATTGGCAAACATCTTATGACCAAGAGCAGAGCTCTCATAGATGTCACCTTGCATTGGTACAGCCGTCAATTCTTTAGTGATAACTTCTTGGACAAATCTTGGGAACATATAAAAAGTTTTGACCTTAGAATTATGAATGTTCTCAAGATTGTACACAAGATCATCAAAAAGCATTTGTGAAAAATTAAACACCTGATTAGTGGCTAGACAGACCATAGCAGAGGCAATGGTGCTGCTAAACTCACCAAAACTGGTGGTTTTCTTTGAAAAACAATGCAATAGGGTATGCACAAAGAACCTCCACTGAGGGCAAAATTTACCCTTAAGGTATTTTAAAGAAGTGCGAGAGCCTGTATACCCCATTCTTATAAAAGCTTCCATGATGATTGAGGGTGTAAGCATAGAAATACCTCCTTCGTCATGTAGTTGAAGATGAAATCTGAGCTTTGCAGGGGTAAGGGTTAGAGAATGACCACAGATGGTGGTCTGAATGATTTTGATCCCTTCTTCTTCTTGAATAACCGCATTCGACCAAAAATCGTGCATATGTTGAATGTAGACTGTTGGATTGATGGTCGCGGCATAGGCAATATGAGATGATGCCAAGAAATCAAGAATGTCTTCAAACCCTTCGGAATTGGCATCTTTTGTGAAATATCCCACCTTATTGTGATCCTTGACGAAACACAGAGAATCCATGATCGATTACGCAAATAAAACCCTAGAATCAGAATGAAAATCAGTACTCGATTGAAAGTTCAAGAACACAGATGGAGAAGTGATGCAGAATCGCAAACGTTTTCAGAGAAAAAGATCAGAATAGCCGTTTGTGAAAAAGGCGGTCAAGTTAGGGCTTTTATAGTGAACTGATGAGCAGAGGTGACTACCATCAACAGTGGTAACGAACACAAGCAGTGGTAAAAAGTATAATCAGTGATAAATTACACTAGCAATGGTATTCGTTAAGCATAATCAAAAGCAGTGGTAAAAGACACGTGCAGTGGTAATTACGTGTGTCCATTCAAAAGCAGTGGTAAAACACTGAAGCAGAGGTAATTACATGTGCCAACTTAAAAGCAGTGGTAAAACCCGTATAAGTTAAAAACAGTGGTAATTACACGCTCAGTGGTAAAAAGACACATATAGAACCAGCGGTGGTAAAATCAAGTAGTGAAAACACATAACCAACAGTGGTAACATGCTACTGTATGAGCAGAGGTAAAAAGCGAATGTACGAGCAGTGGTATTATGCGAGTGTGCGAGCAAAGGTAATGTGCGAGTGTGTGAGCAGAGGTAATGTGCGAGTGTGCGAGCAGTGGTAATACGCTACACTAGCAGTGGTAAAGACTTGGATATAAAATCATGTTTTGTGACATTGACACTGCTAGTAGAAGTAATTCCAACTAAGCAGTGGTAACATCCTCATGCTTTGTACGATCAAACCATGAACTTCACCATGCATCTGCAACAGTATTCACAAACTCATTAAAATACTAAGAAAAATAAAAGGAAGAAAGTATACAGAGAAAGTACAAATAAAAGTGTAATAAAGAGAAGTGTTACTCAGAGTTCATCATTCCAACACTTGTAACCAAAAATGTAAACCTGCCTACATCAAAGGCTTTTGTGAACAGGTCTGCATATTGATCATCAGTGTGAACTTTCAGAACTTGAATTATCTTCTTTTCATTACAGTCTCTAATAAAATGGTACTTGATCTCTATATGTTTGGTTTTGGAATGCTTGACTGGATTGTTGACAATACTAATAGCACTGTTATTGTCAATGTAAATTGGTGTCTGCAAGAATGAAAGACCATAGTCCTGCATCTGATTTTGAATCCATAGCACTTGTGAGCAGCATTGTGATGCAGCTTGTATTCAGCCTCTGTTGTTGATTGTGAAACAGTGGTCTGTTTCTTGCATTGCCATGAAACCAACCTTCCTCCCAAGAATTGGCATCCTCCTGATGTAGACTTTCTATCCAAGTTTGCTCCTCCATAATCACTATCTGTATAGGCCACCAAGTCAAAATATGAATCATTTGGATACCAAAGTCCCAATCTGGGTTAACCCTTGAGATACTTGAATATCCTCTTGACTGCATGCAAGTGAGACTCCTTTGGCCTAACTTGATACTTGGCACAAACACAAACAGCAAACATAATATCAGGTCTAGAAGCTGTAAGATACATTAATGATCCAATCATGGATCTATAATGGTGAACATCAACTTCCTCCCCCTCAACATCAGCAGTAAGATGTTTATGAGTTTCCATTGGAGTGCTTGCTGGCTTTGCATCATTCATTCCAAACTTTTGAAGCATGGATGCAACATATTTGGACTGATTGATGAATATCCCTTCAGGCTTCTGCTTGACCTGCAAACCAAGAAAGAAAGTTAGTTCTCCCATAGAACTCATCTTAAATTTCTTGTGCATCAGTTCCTCAAATTCCTTGCACATATCATCCTTTGTAGATCCAAAGATGATATCATCTACATATATCTGCACTAGAAGCATATCAGACTTAGTTCTCTTGATGAACAAGGTCTTATCAATGACACCTCTCTCAAATTTATTTTCCAACAAATATGAGGACAAGGTATCATACCAAGCCCTAGGTGCTTGATGAAGACCATACAATGCTTTCCTCAACTTGTAAACTTTATCAGGGTATTTGGGATCTTCAAACCCTGGTGGTTGACTGACATATACTTCTTCATCTATAGTGCCATAAAGAAAGGCACTCTTGACATCCATCTAATAGACTTTGAATCCTTTGTAAGATGCAAATGCCAAGAATAGCCTGATGGCTTCAATTCTGGCAACAGGTGCAAATACATCATCATAGTCTATGCCTTCCTCTTGAGTATACCCCTGTGCTACCAATCTGGCCTTGTTCTTGATAACAATGCCTCTCTCATCAGTCTTGTTTCTGAAAACCCACTTAGTGCCAATAACTCTGTGTCCTTTTGGTAAATCTACCAGATCCCAAACATGTTGTAGGACAAACTGCAGCAATTCCTCTTGCATGGCCTCTATCCAACTTGGGTCCTTCATTGCATCATAGGCCTTCTTGGGTTCTGTTTGTGAGAGGAAAACAGAAATCATGCTCAAATGTGGATTGGGAAGGGATTTACTCTGCTTCCTTGTAATCATAGGAGACTGAATGTCCCCTATTACCAGTGTAGGTGGATGATTCTTTTGTGTTCTAGTAAGATGCAGGGGTTCTTCAGTCAGATCCACCCCTAGATTTGAATCATTCACTTCTGGTTCTTGATCCCATTGAGGTCCCTCTTCCAAAGCAGGTATGCCTTCTAGATTCTAAGAGGGTGAGGATTCCTCAATTTGTTGATCATCACTCTTCTCAGCAGACCCAGATTCTGTTTGGTCATCAACATGTGACTCATCAGTGGTACAGGCATCATTTGAATCAACAAGAGGCATGGGAAACATGACAAATGTGGGACTTGTTTCTTGTGCTTGCTTTGTAACTGAACCTGTATTCACTGTATAACTCATATTCAAAGAGTTAGTTAGTGAATCAATATCAAATAGCCAATTGGGACCACTTCCAGGTATGTTAGGAGTGTTCTCATTGCATTTGACATTGTCACTTTCTTCTATGATCCTTGTAGAACTATTGAAAACTCTAAGTGCTTTGCTCTGAGAAGAGTATCCTACAAGAAATCCATCATCAGATTTGCTTTCAAATTTGCCTAAATGAGTTTTGGTATCAAGAATTGTGCAAGGACACCCAAATGGTTTTAAAAATCCTATAAAAGGTTTCTTTTTTCTCAAACAGTTCATAGGGTGTCTTGCCTTTTGATTTGACTATAAGAACTCTGTTTTGGACATAACAAGCAGTGTTAACTGCTTCTGCCCAGAAAGTGATTGGAAGTTTAGAGTCAGCCAACATAGTTCTTGCAGCCTCAATTAGTGTCCTATTTCTCCTCTCAGCAACACCATTCTGTTGAGGAGTTCTAGGAGCACTGTATTGTCTCTCAATACCTTTTTCCTCACAAAAGCTATTCAAATTAGCATTTTTGAATTCAGTGCCATTGTCTGATCTAATGATTTTTACCCTAAGGTTTGTCTTGTTTTCTACTCTGGTCACAAAGGGTTTGATCAGTCCACTTGTCTCATCCTTTGTTCTCAGAAAGTAAACCCAAGTAAACCTAGAGTAATCATCAACTATCACAAGACAATAGGATTTCTTGCCTATACTCATCACATTGGTAGGACCAAAAAGATCCATATGCAGTAACTGTAAAGGTGATGAGATAGTGTTTACTTCTTTGGACTTGTGTGAGTTTTTGTGTTGCTTACCTTTGAGGCATGCTACACAATGATCATCACATGAAAATTCCTTTGCAGGTAAACCACTTACAAGGTTGTTTTTGACAAGTAAGTTCATGTTTTTGAAATTCATGTGGCACATCCTCCTATGCCACAGTGATGATTCACTCACAGATGCTTTTGAAAGCAAAAAGTTTAAAGATGTTAAAGAGGAAGCATCTTCAATATCCAAACAGTAAACATTATCTTTCCTAGGTGTTCTTAACATCACTTTACTCTCATCTATCTTGTAGCCAGGAGCAAGAATGAGACATTCAGTATCAGTGAAAAATACACCAAACTTCTTGTCACAAACTTGAGAAACACTAAGTAAATTATACTTTAATTGCTCTACAAAATAGAGATCATCAAAAGTCATCTTACCTTTTGATACCTTACCTTTGCCACTAATCTTACCTCCATTTGGATTATCCCCAAAGGCAACATGTCCACCTTCAAACCTTTTAAAGTCTTCAAGTAATGACATGATACCTGTCATGTGCCTAGAGCAACCACTATCCACATGCCAAAGACTGCTCCTTCTTCCTTGGTTGCTCTGCACATAGAATGAAACAGTTAGTGTCTTGAGGGAACCCAAGCCAATATGGTCTTGGGTTCTCCCTTTTCATTAACATAATTGACCTCTGTCAATCTGTTAAGCTTTAAAAGATAGTCTTTGTTAGGGATCTCATGACTGGAGTATTTGGTTATAATGGGTTTTCTCATTGAAGACTTGTCAGTGGTAACATTGTTTGAGTTTCCACTGCTGTTATTGCTAGCAGCAGTGTTAACTTGAGATGTAGCAGTGTTTGAGTTATTACTGCTGATATTGCTAGCAGCAGTGTTAACCTTCACACTATTACTGTTGTTATCACTGCTATCAGAAGCAACACTGTTGTTACCACTGCTTGTTGAAGCAGTAGTATTACTGAGTGAAGCTTTTGGTACCCATTTTGTAACCAATTTAACAGACTACTTTTCAACCTTTTTCTTTTGAACCTTTCTTTTGGGTTGACTAGATCTGTTTTGTTTAGGAACAACCTTTTTGTGTGTAGGAACAAATCTTCTAGCTTGATATCTGTTTCTTTGATTTAATGGATTGAAATAACAGTCTCTTGCTAGATGATTTGTCTTACAACAGATAAAGCATGGTTTTGGCCTGTTAATCTTACTCAGATCAATACCATGACATTGAGCCCAATGGTTATTCCAGTTTCTTTTATTCCCTCTAGGATGATTTTTGTTTTGAGACTGTGAGGAAGTACCAGGTTCAATTACAGTCCTCTGAGTATTGTGGTCTTTCCTACTCTCATTCTTAGTTGTCTCAGTCTTTATCCCTTTATTTTCTGATTACATGACAGATTTCCCTTTATCTTTCCTAGTGGTCTCAATCTTTTTGCTAGGAACAAATGGCATACCACCTTTCTCATTGGTGAGAAGATGGTTTTCATCAGGGATGGTCTCAGAAGTGATTTTCTTATCAGATTCCTCCTCAGAGTCAACTGGATCTATTCTATCCAAACCTTCTTTCATCTTACTTCTGTCTATACTCTCAAGAAGATCAGTTGTTGGAGGAATGTAATTCTGATTGTAAGGAGGAGGGGTACTATTGTAACCTATTCCCCTTTTCAAGTCATCAGTCACTTGTGCTCTTATAATTGATTCTAAAGCCTTAGAGGACTTTGAAAATTTATCTAGGTCTTCTTTGGCTTTGGACAATTCTTTCCTAGCACTCTCTACTTCCTCCTTTTCTTTTGACAGTTTTCTCTCAAGCTCTTTCTTTTCCCACTTCCAGTAGTTATGGTCATATTCAAACTGAAGTTCATTGGCTTTGTAGGCCTTTATTTGATCCTCCAGATTGTCTATGATCTTAACATACTCTCTTCTCTCTCTCTCTCTCTCCATCTTCTTAATACTATCACTCATGGTCTGATTATGATCCCTATACTTTTTCACAGTTTCTAAACAAGAATCAGAACAGAGTTTAGAAGATACCTCAGTGGGAATATCAGTCTCCTTGATTTCAGCCATGAGGGCTTGATTTTGAGCTGCTTCTTCTGCTTGATCACTCCAATCAAATCCTTGTCCCTCTTGAGATACCAAGGCTTGAGAGGAACTAGGGTTTGAGTTGCTTCCCCTATTGTTGAATCTAGGAGCTTGTGCAGATCCACTTCCATTATTCTGATTGTTGGAAGTTACACCTTTGCATTCTCTGGCAAAGTGCCCTGGTTCATTGCACTTGTAGCATCTTACCTTTGACTTATCAAACCCAGCTTTATCTCCTCTCTTGAGATCAAAGTTGTTTCTTCCAGTTCTTCTGATAAATCTTGTAACATCCCATTTTCCAAAACATTCTTTTGATAGAAAGTAACCAAGATTCTCATATCAAGCGGAAGCTCGTCAAAAATTACATCCAAAACACACAAGTTTGAAACCTTAAGTCATAAACCGACTCAAAACTTAAAAGTAAATGTTTACGAAAAAGTGATAGAAATCTAGTTTAGAAACATAAAAGAGTTTATCATCAAAGCAAAACTTGTCCTCTTAACTATCTCGACTGAACCGCGGTCCCGGACCCTCAAACGGTAGCCTTCTCCTTTCCCTTACGGGAAGTACCTGCCACTAAAAGATAAAACAACAACGGGGTAAGCATAAAGCTTAGTGAGCACACACATAACCACTTACCATCATGCAACACAATCACTTCTCGAATCTCGGGTTTCAGAACCTCCACATAGCGAGACATCTTCATTCGCTCACTTGCCACATACTCAGGGCAAAAGAGCGAACGCTCCAAGAATAGATCGGTGATTTCATTCACCGTCTCAGTCGTCTGCTTCATAGCCAGAAATTCCCCAGTCAGCCGCTCTACCTCCACTTGAGGCACATACTGCTCCTTGAACAGTTCCTTGAACTGTTCCCAGGTCATAGCAGCGATCTGCTCCGGAGTCCGCGTCTGGTTGATCAAGTTCCACCAATCCTTTGCTGCCTTTCTCAACAGGTTCGAAGCGTAACGAACCTTCATCTCCTCAGAACAAGAACTGGTGAGGAAAGCTCCCTCCACCTCAGATATCCAGCGAGAGCTGGCCACCGGGTCCTTCTGCCCGTTAAACTGTGGTGGCTGACAAGCCGAGAAGTCCTTGTACGTAGTGACCCTCGACTGTCCTCCACCCGACCCTCCAGAACCACCAGGCCTAGCGGCCACGGCTGCCTCCACCTGACTGCGCATTTCGTTCATCAACTCCTCCTTCATTTGGGCGAAATAGCCCGGAAGCATTTCATGCAGTGCCTCCCCCACCTCCGCTGCTATCATTTCCCTCAGATTAGGGATCTCCTGATCTCCCACTGCAGCTGCCTTCTTGTTGTTCTTTGCTGGTCTCCCCATACTGATTCATAAAACACGTAACATTTAAATACCACAAACTCTCCCTCCCATCCCATGCTAGCTCGAGCCAATGGCTCTAACTTCATATCTCTCCTCTCTACATGCTCCTTAGGGGTCTACTAGATACTCGATGAACACACACGCGGGTCCTATCATGCCACTACCCCTTCCCAAAAAACATCGTTGGTTCATAGAACTCTTGTAACTATGTCAATTCCCAACATGTACAGTGTATTTGCAATGACAGGGGCCCTTATATCATTGTAACTACACCCTACATGCCTAGCATCAACACCATTACTTAAGTCCTAATTCCCTACTTAGTTGTCATGCACATTAACCATACTTTAAACTTTCATAACATAGCGATCAATTACATACATAACAACATCATGCTTCTACTCCTACCACATATCTGTAAGCCTAAGTAAGGCTTGCATGCATATACATAGTCATAACAGTTATCATACAGTTCATGCTCAATTTAACTTCGTGCGCTAGCAATTCACATATCAAGTGTTCATATCTTACACATGCTATACATTCATATCATAACATAACAACATGCTTAATAAAGTAAAGTTAGTGTGCTCACCCCCGTTCTGGCGCTCCGGTCTGCAGTTCAGTCTTACTATTCATCTCCCATAAAACATTTCTTTGGTTACTTTTATTTACAAAAACACGAGCTGTTGGTTTAAGTCCAAGTATCCACCACTTGTGAATGCTTGATTCTCTTAAACCTAGGCTCTGATACCAACTTGTAACATCCCATTTTCCAAAACATTCTTTTGATAGAAAGTAACCAAGATTCTCATATCAAGTGGAAGCTCGTCAAAAATTACATCCAAAACACACAAGTTTGAAACCTTAAGTCATAAACCGACTCGAAACTTAAAAGTAAATGTTTACGAAAAAGTGATAGAAATCTAGTTTAGAAACATAAAAGAGTTTATCATCAAAGCAAAACTTGTCCTCTTAACTATCTCGACTGAACCGTGGTCCCGGAGCCTCAAACGGTAGCCTTCTCCTTTCCCTTACGGGAAGTACCTGCCACTAAAAGATAAAGCAACAATGGGGTAAGCATAAAGCTTAGTGAGCACACACATAACCACTTACCATCATGCAACACAATCACTTCACAAGCAATTAACATAACATGAAATCTCCAACCTTCCCTACGGCTCAACGCCATTAAGGAAGGACATATGACACTGGTACCAGGCCTCTCCAAATTCCCTAGGGGTATTACTACCACCATAGGTACTCTCCCAAGTCCCCGAAGGAACACATCACATAATCACATGCAAACATAACCATGCACACATAATAACAAGGGTTAAGTGAGATACTCACCTGACTAGTGCTAGCAATTAAATACTCTACACAAGCTATAACAGTCACTGGCAATCACCTAATCAAACATAAGCACATAGCACATCAATTTAGTCCAAAAAGGACCACTCGACACTCCATACCGAAAAACTAGCCTTAGACATAGCTAGGCTAGTCCAATTGACCCCAAACTCTAGACCTCATCCTCTTATAACATCCCTAACATGATCCCATAGCCCAAATTCCAAAAAGAGAAAAATAATTTTTTGAAAATCGGCAGAGAGTTGCGCGGCCTGCTCCCGCGACCTTAGGTCGCGGGGCCAGGTCGCAGGCTTTTCCAGCCTGCACTCCCTCACGCGACCTGCCTCGAATTCTGTGCCAAAAACTCCAATTTCATACATAACACTTCAATATACGATTTCTTAACATCTAGGGTCGATATCTAGCAAATACACACACGTAATTCGACTCTAGAACCTCCCAATTACATCAATTTGATGATCCAAAGACCATCATTCCACACCCAACCCTAACCATCTCAAAACTCCAAAATTAAACTACAAAAGTTATCTAATCAACAAAGAACTCTTACCTTAAACGCAATTGACGCGATCACCACCCCAATTGCTTAGAAGAAACTTCAATTGACTCCTTTGCCTTCTCCCCTTCCCAATCGCTCCTTCTCTCCCTCTTTACGTATCCTGGAAACTGCCTGGAGAACTGAGGGTTTCTCTTTCTATACACTCCACTCCTTCACCCTTGTACTTACATAAATCACACTTAAGCCCTTCAACTCCTAAAACATGACAAATAAACACTTAAACCATCTAATCAAGTTATAAGGGAAAAGTAAAAACGGGTGTTACAAATCTCTTCATTCTCAGGGTAAGCATGGCCATCTGCCACTTAATATCCATCTCTTCAAGATCATCTGCATTGATCTGATCCAAATCATCATTGATCAATGATGATTTGACATGACTTGCTAAGAAAGCTTCCAGAACTGTATCCTCATTGATTTCCTGAGATGAACAAGAATTTACATTAGAAGCAGTTTCATTAGCAGTAGTATTATAAGCAGCAGTGGTATTATTGAAAGCAGTGGTATTGAAAGAACTAGGGTTTTCAGAAAGAAGAGCAGTATTATGAGTGTATCCAATGGGTCTTTTCTTCTTCTCCACTTCTGCTTCAAAGATCCTTAGATCATTGTATAGATCTTCAAGTTCCTTGTCCTCCAAGTCATCTCCCTGCCTGAATGAGACAGTGTAAATAGTCCATTCCTCTCCAAGAGATCTGAGGAATTTTCTATTCACATCATCTTTATCCATCTTCACATCTACAGTTGCTAGCTCACCAATCAGCTTGTTGAATCTATCAAAAGTCTGAGTCATAGATTCATTCTTCAAAGATGTGAAGTTTTCATATTGCTGCTTCAGAATGGCTTTCTGGTTCCTCTTTGTGCTTTTGGTTCCTGAGAACCTCTATTCAAGTGCGGTCCAGAGAGATTTGGCATCTGTATATGTACTGAATTGATGTTGGTATTCATTGGGAATAGCCAACAGCAAGGTACTCAATGCCTTCATCTCAGTTTGCCTTCTTTTTCTGTCAGCATCAGATCTTTGTTCCTCAATGTCTTGGTCTTTCTTTCCAAGACAGCTATCGGCTTCTCCGCGTAGTTAAGCCGCTCGTCCACCTCGATATCCTCCAACGGTACAAAGGCCGATTCATCCGCTAAACACCTCCGAAGCTGGGACACTTGGAAAGTGTCGTTTATCTGACTGAGCTCTGACGGTAACTCAAGTCGATACGCAACCTTCCCGATACGAGCTACTATCTCAAACGGCCCAATTAACCTTGGACCTAACTTACCTCGCTTCCTGAACCGTATCACCCCTTTCCATGGCGATACCTTCAGAAGCACTTTATCCCCCACACTAAACTCCATATCCGACCGTCTCTTGTCTGCATAGCTTTTCTGGCGACTTTGAGCTGCCTTCAGCCGCTCACGAATCTGCTGAATGCTCTCGGTCGTCCTCTGAACGATCTCCGTACTTCCCAGCTCTCTCTGACCAACCTCTCCCCAACAAATAGGAGTTCTGCACCTCCTCCCATACAACATCTCGTAGGGAGGCATGCCGATACTGGCATGGAAGCTGTTATTGTAAGAGAATTCAACCAAGGGAAGATGAGATTCCCAACTACCTCCAAAATCCAAAACACATGCCTGAAGCATATCTTCGAGAGTCCGTATAGTCCTCTCGCTCTGACCGTCTGTCTGAGGGTGGAAAGCCGTGCTGAATTGAAGCTTAGTACCCAACTCCTCGTGAAATCTGCTCCAAAAGCGTGAGGTGAACCGAACGTCTCGGTCCGAGATCACCGTCACCGGCACTCCGTGCCTCACCACTATCTCCCAGACATAGATGTCCGCTAACACCTCTGAAGAAGAGGCCTCCCGTATCGCGATGAAGTGGGCACTCTTCGTCAGTCGGTCAACCACCACCCATATTGCGTCATGCTTCCTAACTGTCCTTGGTAGCCCGGTAACCAAGTCCATGGTCACGTGCTCCCATTTCCACTCGGGTATCTCCAAAGGTTGAAGTTTCCCGTGCGGCTTCTGATGCTCCGCCTTAACCCTTAAGCACGTCAAACACTTCTCCACATACTTAGCCACATCCCTCTTCATGCCTGGCCACCAATAGTCGGTCCTCAAGTCACGGTACATTTTGGTGGCACCGGGATGGATTGAGAACTTCGACTTATGGGCCTTATCCAAGAGTGTCTGTCTCGCCTCGCACGAGACTGGAACCCACACTCGGCCGTATCGAGTCAACAATCCTCGACTGTCGGCTGCCAACTGATCCACTTGACCCTTTATCCTCTCCCTTTTCTAATTATCAGCCTTAATTGCCTCCACTTGAGATTGACGTATTAACTCTATCAAGGAAGTTGACACGGTCAACCTCATGCACGGTACTCGAAGCAGTAACATACTCCCTTTCCGACTCAAGGCATCCGCCACTACGTTCGCCTTTCCCGGGTGATAGAGGATTTCACAATCGTAGTCCTTCACCACCTCTAGCCACCTCCGCTGCCTCATGTTGAGGTTCTGCTGATCCATAAAATAACGGAGACTCTTGTGATCCGTATAAATGGTACAGTGAACCCCATACAAGTAGTGTCGCCATAGCTTAAGTGCGAACACTACCGCAGCCAACTCCAAATCGTAGGTTGGGTAGTTTACCTCATGCGTCTTTAACTGACGAGACGCATAGACAATTACCCGCCCCCTCTGCATAATAACGCATCCTAACCCGTGATATGAGGCATCACAGTAGACTGTCAGGTCCTCTACTCCCTCCGGTAAGGTCAAAACCAGAGCCTCATACAACTTCCTCCTCAACGTATCGAAAGCTACCTCTTGCTCCTCACCCCAAACAAAGCGCTCACTCTTCCTCGTCAACCTGGTCAACGGAACTGCTATCTTGGAGAAGTCCTGGATAAACCGACGGTAATAACCGGCCAATCCGAGGAAACTCCTAACCTCCGTGGGAGTCTTTGGTGTCTCCCACTTCATCACCGCCTCCACTTTCGCTGGATCTACCTTTATGCCTTCTCGGTTTACAAGATGCCCAAGAAATTGGACTTCTTGTAACCAGAAGTCACATTTGGAGAATTTCGCGTATAACTTCTCCTTACGCAAAACCTCCAACACTTCTCGCAAATGCTCCACATGCTCCTCCTTCGATTTGGAGTAGATCAGTATATCATCTATGAAAACGATCACTGACCTATCCAACATCGGTCTGCAAACTCTGTTCATCAGATCCATGAACGCCGCCGGTGCGTTCGTCAAGCCGAAGGGCATCACGATAAACTCAAAGTGCCCATATCTGGTCCGGAAAGCTGTCTTGTGCACATCCTCCTCTCGAACCTTCAGCTGATGGTACCCCGAACGAAGATCTATCTTCGAGAACCAAGCGGCTCCCTGAAGCTGATCGAAGAGATCATCAATCCTCGGAAGTGGGTATCGGTTCTTCACCGTGAGCTTATTAAGCTCCCGGTAGTCGATACACATCCGCATCGACCCGTCCTTCTTCTTGACAAACAGGATTGGGGATCCCCAAGGTGAGGTGCTCGGGCGGATGAACCCCTTATCCAACAGCTCCTCCAACTGCTTTGATAGCTCTTGCATCTCCGGTGGTGCTAACCGGTACGGGGCCTTTGCTATCGGTGCCGCCCCCGGAACAAGGTCTATCCGAAACTCCACCTGCCTCTTGGGTGGAACGCCAGGCAAGTCATCCGGGAATACATCCGGATACTCGCTGACCACCGGTACATCTGCAACTGTCTTCTTCCTTGCTTCTTCGCGACTATCGACCACATACGCCAAGAAGCTATGCCCTCCGTGAAGAACATGCTTCCTAGCCTTGGCTAACGTACACAACTTCGGCAATTTCTTCCGTCTTTCACTCAGGATAGTTAATTCTCCCCCACTTGGGTTCCGAATCACTACCCGCTCATTCTCACAGTCAATGTGACCTCCATTCCGACTCAACCAATCTACTCCTACTACTACATTGATCTCCCTCATAGGAATTGGGATGAGATCAATTCTGAACTTGACTCCAAAAATCTCTATTATACTGTTTCTATACACATGCTTACATAACCGATACTTCTCAGCTGCTATCTCTACTTCTAGCGGACTGTCTAACCTACCCTTTACATGCATGAAGTTCTTACAAAAAGCATAAGACACAACTGACTTGCTAGCTCCCGAATTGAATAACACAAGAGCAGGTACAGAGTTGACAGGAAAAGTACCTGTCACCACGTCCGGCTCCTCCCTGGCCTCCTCGGCCGTCAACTGAAACACCCTTGCGCGGGTCCTCGGTGCCTCTGCCTTCTTACCTGAGCTCTCCTTCTTCACTGGCACTACCCCCGACGTCTGTGTTGCCCCATCAGACTGAGGGCACTCATTTGCTACATGACCCGGTCGGAAGCATTTGAAACATAGCCTCATGGTCACCTTGCAATCCTTGCTAAAATGGCCCGGTTGCCCGCATTTGAAGCAGGTTCCTGACCCCATCCGACACTCCCCCAAGTGGTGAAGTCCACATTTAGGGCAGTTCGGAAACTCCTTCTTCACCACTACTCTAGGCTATGTCGGTTTGAACTTCTTTGCCGGTTGAGTCTGCGTCTGAGCTGTTTCTGCTTTCTTCCTATTACTCTGCCTCTCGAGCTCTAACTCCCGAATCCTAGCCACCTCGTGCATGCGATGGAAGGTCTTGCACTCTGACATCACCACAAATTCTCGAATCTCGGGTTTCAGAACCTCCACATAGCGAGACATCTTCATTCGCTCACTTGCCACATACTCAGGGCAAAAGAGCGAACGCTCCAAGAATAGATCGGTGATTTCATTCACCGTCTCAGTCGTCTGCTTCATAGCCAGAAATTCCCCAGTCAGCCGCTCTACCTCCACTTGAGGCACATACTGCTCCTTGAACAGTTCCTTGAACTGTTCCCAGGTCATAGCAGCGATCTGCTCCGGAGTCCGTGTCCGGTTGATCAAGTTCCACCAATCCTTTGCTGCCTTTCTCAACAGGTTCGAAGCGTAACGAACCTTCATCTCCTCAGAACAAGAACTGGTGAGGAAAGCTCCCTCCACCTCAGATATCCAGCGAGAGCTGGCCACCGGGTCCTTCTGCCCGTTAAACTGTGGTGGCTGACAAGCCGAGAAGTCCTTGTACGTAGTGACCCTCGACTGTCCTCCACCGACCCTCCAGAACCACCAGGCCTAGCGGCCACGGCTGCCTCCACCTGACTGCGCATTTCGTTCATCAACTCCTCCTTCATTTGGGCGAAATAGCCCGGAAGCATTTCATGCAGTGCCTCCCCCACCTCCGCTGCTATCATTTCCCTCAGATTAGGGATCTCCTGATCTCCCACTGCAGCTGCCTTCTTGTTGTTCTTTGCTGGTCTCCCCATACTGATTCATAAAACACGTAACATTTAAATACACAAACTCCCCATACTGATTCATAAAACACGTAACATTTAAATACCACAAACTCTCCCTCCCATCCCATGCTAGCTCGAGCCAATGGCTCTAACTTCATATCTCTCCTCTCTACATGCTCCTTAGGGGTCTACTAGATACTCGATGAACACACACGCGGGTCCTATCATGCCACTACCCCTTCCCAAAAAACATCTAGGTTCATAGAACTCTTGTAACTATGTCAATTCCCAACATGTACAGTGTATTTGCAATGACAGGGGCCCTTATATCATTGTAACTACACCCTACATGCCTAGCATCAACACCATTACTTAAGTCCTAATTCCCTACTTAGTTGTCATGCACATTAACCATACTTTAAACTTTCATAACATAGCGATCAATTACATACATAACAACATCATGCTTCTACTCCTACCACATATCTGTAAGCCTAAGTAAGGCTTGCATGCATATACATAGTCATAACAGTTATCATACAGTTCATGCTCAATTTAACTTCGTGCGCTAGCAATTCACATATCAAGTGTTCATATCTTACACATGCTATACATTCATATCATAACATAACAACATGCTTAATAAAGTAAAGTTAGTGTGCTCACCCCCGTTCTGGCGCTCCGGTCTGCAGTTCAGTCTTACTATTCATCTCCCATAAAACATTTCTTTGGTTACTTTTATTTACAAAAACACGAGCTGTTGGTTTAAGTCCAAGTATCCACCACTTGTGAATGCTTGATTCTCTTAAACCTAGGCTCTGATACCAACTTGTAACATCCCATTTTCCAAAACATTCTTTTGATAGAAAGTAACCAAGATTCTCATATCAAGCGGAAGCTCGTCAAAAATTACATCCAAAACACACAAGTTTGAAACCTTAAGTCATAAACCGACTCGAAACTTAAAAGTAAATGTTTACGAAAAAGTGATAGAAATCTAGTTTAGAAACATAAAAGAGTTTATCATCAAAGCAAAACTTGTCCTCTTAACTATCTCGACTGAACCGTGGTCCCGGAGCCTCAAACGGTAGCCTTCTCTTTCCCTTACGGGAAGTACCTGCCACTAAAAGATAAAACAACAACGGGGTAAGCATAAAGCTTAGTGAGCACACACATAACCACTTACCATCATGCAACACAATCACTTCACAAGCAATTAACATAACATGAAATCTCCAACCTTCCCTACGGCTCAACGCCATTAAGGAAGGACATATGACACTGGTACCAGGCCTCTCCAAATTCCCTAGGGGTATTACTACCACCATAGGTACTCTCCCAAGTCCCCGAAGAACACATCACATAATCACATGCAAACATAACCATGCACACATAATAACAAGGGTTAAGTGAGATACTCACCTGACTAGTGCTAGCAATTAAATACTCTCCACAAGCTATAACAGTCACTGGCAATCACCTAATCAAACATAAGCACATAGCACATCAATTTAGTCCAAAAAGGACCACTCGACACTCCATACCGAAAAACTAGCCTTAGACATAGCTAGGCTAGTCCAATTGACCCCAAACTCTAGACCTCATCCTCTTATAACATCCCTAACATGATCCCATAGCCCAAATTCCAAAAAGAGAAAAATAATTTTTTGAAAATCGGCAGAGAGTTGCGCGGCCTGCTCCCGCGACCTTAGGTCGCGGGGCCAGGTCGCAGGCTTTTCCAGCCTGCACTCCCTCACGCGACCTGCCTCGAATTCTGTGCCAAAAACTCCAATTTCATACATAACACTTCAATATACGATTTCTTAACATCTAGGGTCGATATCTAGCAAATACACACACGTAATTCGACTCTAGAACCTCCCAATTACATCAATTTGATGATCCAAAGACCATCATTCCACACCCAACCCTAACCATCTCAAAACTCCAAAATTAAACTACAAAAGTTATCTAATCAACAAAGAACTCTTACCTTAAACGCAATTGACGCGATCACCACCCCAATTGCTTAGAAGAAACTTCAATTGACTCCTTTGCCTTCTCCCCTTCCCAATCGCTCCTTCTCTCCCTCTTTACATATCCTGGAAACTGCCTGGAGAAACTGAGGGTTTCTCTTTCTATACACTCCACTCCTTCACCCTTGTACTTACATAAATCACACTTAAGCCCTTCAACTCCTAAAACATGACAAATAAACACTTAAACCATCTAATCAAGTTATAAGGGAAAAGTAAAAACGGGTGTTACAAATCTCTTCATTCTCAGGGTAAGCATGGCCATCTGCCACTTAATATCCATCTCTTCAAGATCATCTGCATTGATCTGATCCAAATCATCATTGATCATGATGATTTGACATGACTTGCTAAGAAAGCTTCCAGAACTGTATCCTCATTGATTTCCTGAGATGAACAAGAATTTACATTAGAAGCAGTTTCATTAGCGGTAGTATTATAAGCAGCAGTGGTATTATTGAAAGCAGTGGTATTGAAAGAACTAGGGTTTTCAGAAAGAAGAGCAGTATTATGAGTGTATCCAATGGGTCTTTTCTTCTTCTCCACTTCTGCTTCAAAGATCCTTAGATCATTGTATAGATCTTCAAGTTCCTTGTCCTCCAAGTCATCTCCCTGCCTGAATGAGACAGTGTAAATAGTCCATTCCTCTCCAAGAGATCTGAGGAATTTTCTATTCACATCATCTTTATCCATCTTCACATCTACAGTTGCTAGCTCACCAATCAGCTTGTTGAATCTATCAAAAGTCTGAGTCATAGATTCATTCTTCAAAGATGTGAAGTTTTCATATTGCTGCTTCAGAATGGCTTTCTGGTTCCTCTTTGTGCTTTTGGTTCCTGAGAACCTCTTTTCAAGTGCGGTCCAGAGAGATTTGGCATCTGTATATGTACTGAATTGATGTTGGTATTCATTGGGAATAGCCAACAGCAAGGTACTCAATGCCTTCATCTCAGTTTGCCTTCTTTTTCTGTCAGCATCAGATCTGGGTGGGGGTCTTGTACCTCCTTCAGCAGCAGCTTCATCAACACCAGGTCCGTTTTCAACAACTTCCCACATACCATAGTCTGTGAGAAGCATGTATTGACGGATCCTGATTTTCCACATGTCAAACTCATTGGGTTTGAGCATGGGAACTTTTGAGACTAAAACTGTTTCCTGAGTATCCATTGTAGATAAGTTTTCTGGTTTCAAAACTAGCTCTGATACCACTTGACAGGATCTAAATATCAAGATCAGAAAACTTAATCAAAGAAGTTTGCGGAATAACACTTTGATTATATAAAGAAAACAATGGATTTGTAACAAATTGAATGTGTATTGATTCAATAGCTTAATGATTACAAACACAAGCCCCAATCTGTTTGAACAGGCTCAAACAGACGTGCAAATCTTCTCAATTGCAGGGATTTCAAGAATAATCTTGAGGCTCTAATTCTAAAACAAAAGCTAATGAAAAACTCGTATCTAACAAAGACAAACCTATCAGCTATATATACGAGTTACAAGATTACAATAAGGAAACTAGATTTACAAGATAATCTCTAAAATATCTCCAACCAAAACGTATCTTGTCCATATCTTCAATCATCACAATCCTTTCCTTATCATGATCTTGTCAGCAGTGGTAAGACAAAAGCAGTGTTAACCTTCAACCAGCAGTGGTAATCTTGTACAGGCAGTGGTAATCTTCAAATGACCTAGCAGTGTTAACGACTTCAAAGCCAGCAGTGGTAACCTCTCTGAACCAGTCCTAACAGATACCTTTCCTTGTAAGTGTTAACCATGGTAAAAGTCTTCGCTCTCACTTACCAAGCAAAACCTTCAATCCTTATCTTAGCTCTTATCATGTTAGATTTTTTTGGTCCTTAGATCATGGGGTGTGTTGCTGAAGCATCCCATACTTTAGCGTCATATCAGCATAACCACTCCAGGCTTCAATCATTTTTACTCCTAGTACCACCCACGCTTCCACGCTACAAATTTTTATTTATTTTATTTTTTCTAAACTAAATTCAATTTATTAAATAAACTAATCAAAATTAATCACATATAGATTTAAAAAGGTATAAAGATTTATAGAAGAAGAAGAGGAATAAGAGAAGTATTGTAGGTGTATTGTTTATGAAAACTGAAAATGGTGAATGTATATATATATATATATATAGTGGGGTAAAAATAAAAAAAAATAAAATTTAAATAGGTCATGTGACCGTTGTTGACACCCTCACCAAACCGTCTCTCTCCCTGATATTCAAATGCCGATCAATGGCATTTTTTTGCGGTATCGAGATACGCGGAATGGTGTTCCCCGTGGTACCGTAGGGCCAACTCGGGTATGCCGAGCCCATGCTTCGTCCACATCGTATGTTCTTACAGTATTTATCCAGTATGGTATTTTTATTTGATAAGTACTTATCAGAATAAGCAATTGAAAACGGTCCTTTAATGTTTAGTTTTAATAAAATCGTGAACAACTTCCATAAAGACTTGTAAGTTATAAGAAATAAGTAGAGTTGTTGACGAGCATTATTTTCTCTTAAAATTCGGTGTGCTGGCCCACTAATAATATAGGTTTAGATGATCAAAGGGGGCTAGCTTAGTTGGATAGGTAACATCTTTGGGGTGTGGGGTGAAAGTCACACTACCAGGGTTTGAATCCCACGAGCGGCACTTTCCTAAGATATCCAGACCATCTGGTCCTTCGGGGCCAGGTTCGGGTTGGTCCATAGGGCCCCTAAAACCTGCCAGTTGGGTTCAGCCATAGGTTGAGACGGGTCGCAGCAGATTAGTGGGAATTCCCGTAAAAAGGTCTGATACCACTGGGACGTATATATGCGTTAACTTGTCGTTAAAAAAATACAGATTTAGATGACCATTTTGAAAAATTGGGTGGACACAAACGACTCATTATAAATTAACAAACAAATATGAAAGCTGGAAATATTATTTCGTATTTTCGTTAGGTCCGTCTCACACGTTTATATTATTTTCATATGGTATAATTATTTAAAATGTGGTTGCATTTATGTTGCTATTCAATATAAGTTGAGGTGGACCTCAAATTGCATGAGTCATCCTTGACATTTGTCGTTATGTATGAATATGGTAAACAAAAACCAAATGTAGAAGAACAATCAATTTATAGTAGGGTCTCATACGAATTAAAATTGAACTATTTCACTTCGATATGTGTGTAGAACTCTCTCTTATTTTCCTAGATAGCTTTATAAAGAGTACCATAGGTTTTCTCATATTTACATATGGTATCATATCTAAGGTTTACCATTGTTAAAATTCAACACTGATGATAATTTGTAGTTGTTTGCCCCTCTCGACACTTTAGGACAACATCTGCCAGTCTAGCAGTGGTGGATCCAAACAAAAACCGTCAATAGGGACATTTTGGGGGTGTTTGGGATATGTCTATTTAAAACAATTTATGTTTTATTGGTTTTTGTAAAAGTACCTATCAACTTATGTGCATGGTGTTAATAATGAGTTTTATAAAACGTGTTTAGATTAGCATATGAAGGTACAAAAATACAATAAGTTGATAGGTTGATTTTTAGATGGTATTTGGATTGCTTATACATATAAAATAAGTAAAAAATTAATAAATAATTTTAAATAAGTTAATAAGTTAGAGTCGAATGACTTTTTAAAAGTGACTTATCTCATTTGTTGCAAAGCTATATATAAGCACTTTTTTTAACCTCATCCAAAGTTCCAAACACTAAAAATGACTCTTATCTCATTTTTTCACAATACAATAAATAAATAAAGATTTTACATAAACAATCCCAAACACCCTTAAAATGTTGTCTTTACTCTCAACATTTTTTTTAGAGAGCCATGTATTGACAAGAGCCTCTCATCAAAAACTTTCACTGCATTTCATCTCCTTGCATACTTTGATAGTCTGATTTTTCTCTTATTGAAATCCTTTAAACTTATGATTTTGAAATTCTAAGAAAGTAGCTAGAATTTAAAGGAATTTCGTATGATTTGTATATAACAATGTTTTAAAATATGTTAATAATATTTGTTTTTTTTAATAATAAGTTAAGTAAAATGTAATCTAGTTATTTATATATATATTTTTAATAATTATTTTATAAACAATCGGAATTAAAATTCACTCCAAATCCTACAAACAAGTACCAAACACACTAAAGGACTCAAAATCCTTTTAAGGCTATGTTTGGCATAGATAAGCTAGCTTATAAGCTAGTCCATCCAAACATGTACCATAAGCTAGATTTTTGAAACGCTACTTTGAGTAGCTTTTTAAGAGTTTTTTGTAACTTTTTTCCAATTATACCCTTTTTGGTCATTTTACATACTCATAAGCTAGTTTTTGTCAAACATAATTTGTTCATAAGCTAGGTTATCAGCTACTAGCTAGTTTATCATTCAACAACTAGCTTATCAGCTATCAGTGCCAAACATAGCCTAAATCTAAATCCTTACATCCAATCCATTTCACTCCTGCAAACCAAAGGGGCCCGAAGAAAATTAGACCAACAAACCAAATCCATCCCTACAACTGGTCTCATACCCATTTTCTCCTCACTTTCTGCAAAATATCCATCAGATCCGCTAAAATGAATCCATTTTTAACGGACCCAGCTAAAAGACAAAAAAAATGTAGATTCATAAAAAAAAAATTAATTGACCTAGGTCCATTTTTAGCGGACCAGAACATTTGACTCTTATTAAAAATAACACAAGAACCAACCAAATCACATATGATTTTGCATTAACTTTAAAAAAAAGCTACGCGAAATTGAAAATTTGGGCACGACTTTATATATGATTTTCTACATGAATCGTATATGATTTTGTTGTTTCTTGTTTTATTTTAAATAGATATTGTTTTCGTTTGGTCCTACCTCTCTATATATAGAGAGAAAGGGAGGGAGGTTCAAGATAAAATCGGAAAACTAAAAAACTACGAAAAAACCGATAAAAAAGTATATGAATTAGATGTCAAATTAATGAGAAAAATATGATTGTTATTTTAGTATAATTTGTTTCTTTTAAAATAAAAACCTATTTCCTCTCTTCTCTTTCATGTTTTTCCTCTTATATCTTCTATAATCCTTCATATCGTTCTCTCTCATCTCTTCGTAACATATACGACAAATACATTTGATTATCAACTTAAGGTGAACATATTGTGAACATTTTCTTAAGAATACTACTATAGTTTGTGAACATATTGTGTACACTCTTCAAAATTAACGAGATCTCGTATCATTTGTGAATATATTGTGAACACAAACCAAGTTAAACATATTTGTAACACACCAAAAATTGGGACAAAAACCTTCATAAAACGAAAAATGGTATATAAATGTCAAACATGAGCTTCCAAAAAGGAGAAATCGTACTCTTTTAAAGTCGTGACGAGTTTTGCAAACCAATAACGAGGTGCTTATTTTAACATGTATAACGACTTTCAGAGCCGAAAACCAAGTCAGGATTCGATAACTTGAACTTGGGTGGTAGTTTCATGAAAACTTCCTTAGAAATATTTCCATTGAGAAACGCATTGGGAACTATGTGGACTTCCAAAATTTTGAAAGCTACAACAACTAGAAAGACATGAATGATAGTCATTTTTGCAGCTGGAACAAATGTCTCATTATAATTCAACCCTTAATTTGGTGATTTCCACAACTAAACATGCTTTTAATCTTTCATGGGTATTCAAATGGCATTTTCTTCGATAAACCCACTAGCTTCCTAACTCTCGCTTTCCGAGGGAAGATTTTCACGAGTTTAAGTACCGTTGTCTTCCAATGCTTTAATGTTCTATCGTAGGCATGGGAATTGTCACCGATCCATCAAGGACAAGGATTCCCTAATAAAACAGGTCTCGAGGACTGGGACGGGGATCTCCGTTTGGCTCAAACCTGGGATGGGAACTGAGACGGAGATCCTCGTTGGCTCAAATCTAGGATGGGGACGGGAACAGGTATCACACTCCCTTACCCTCCTCGTATCCATGCCATTATATATGGGCATATATATATATACATAAATTAAATTATCTATTATTTCTTTGTATGATATAGGTATATGGTATTTTATGGCATAGTTTGGATATTACTCGATACGTTTTAGTACATGTGTCGTTAAAAATAATTTTTAAAGTCAATGTTAATTTCTATGGTACTACGTTTATAAATTATCATATGATTATGTACGTTTTTGTATTAAATGTAAATTCCCGTTTGATTATATATTTATTGGAGTATGTGAAACTTAAATATGTATGGTATCCCAAAACATTTCATTCAAAAATTGGTAAACGGGAAAAAGAATCTTGGCTTTTCCCGTTGGGATCCTTGTTCCCAGTTAGGGACGGGAACAAGGATATGATCAAATTCTTCGGCGAGGACAGGGACGGGGAAAAAGATAGGGGTATTGGGGACGGGGTATCGGAGACGGGGATTGAGGTCCCCGTCCTATAACCGCCTCATTTCCATGCCTATCTTCTTGCATTGCATGTTTCCATACAGCATCCTTCATGGCCTCCTTAATTGTGTTTGATAGGGAATTGATACATCTCATCCTAATGTGCATCCAAGGGTGGAGATCCCTTCTTACCCTTATCACGATAGCTTCACTACTTACCGAAACCTAACCTAGACAACAAATATTCATGCACACTAGTTAACTTTGATGAGTTTTGAACTTTCTGACTTCCTAGAAATGACTGAGCTCTACTGATAACTGAGATACCATTGGATCAACCACCCTTTGGCCAAATTTCTCACATTCATCGGAAAACTAGGCATAAAGCACACAATTCTACCTTTTTTTCTCCGATTGCTGGTAATAGACCCAGTTTTAATAAATAAACAAACCACCATGTTGTGGCTCTTCCTGTAATAGACCCAGTTTTCTCCGGGTGACGGTAGCATCTCTGTCAATTACAACCACGAAAGTTGTTTTGGTGCTTATGTTGCAATAGTCATGGATGGTATTAGAGGAGAAAAAACATTCTCCCTAGTTCTCATACTATGTTTGATATTAGAAAGCAGATTTCTTATCACTAAAAAGTCACATAGTCCATTTATTGAGCAAGAGAATGAAAATAGAATTAAAATAATGAGTTTGTCTTCACGTAATTGGTAGGATGAGGACAGTGGAATTTGACTTGGGGTGTTGGCAATACAATAAAATTGGGTGTATAGGACGCTTAAAATTTCTAAAAACTTCTTATTAGAATATGACTTAGGTGGTGTTTGTTTTAAAGAGGTGCTCATTGCTCAAGATGTAGGAAAATGGTGTTTGTTTGCGAAGATATGGAGTTTTTATTTTCACACAGCGAAGCTCCGATCTAAGGGATTCAACAATCTTCGTGTTTTGTGTTTTTTGCAACTTCGGTGTACATCTAGGCTAAAAACCACATCAAAATCGAAAGAATCGTGACTAAGTTATCACTTAATTTATCAGGTGACAAATAAGGTTTAAGATATTTTGAAAAGAAAAAAAAGGTCTGAATTGTCTTATGTCTGGTTGAACCAGACATAAATGGCAATTAAGAACTTTTTTTGAAAAAACAAACAGCCCGTTAGTGTATACGACCAAACAATAAGGCGACATTTAGAAGTGTTACAATAGGATAGGATGTTTTTGGATATAAATTATTTTATATATAATTAGAACAAATTAAACATTAATAAGGGTTGTGTATTGTTTATCTTATATGAGCTACGTGTTTCTAACTCTAAGTGTGGGTGTACATATCAAACTTTGGGCCAAACTACTTCTACTGGTCCAAATATGAATTTTAAGATTGGGCCACATGTACTGAGTTAACTATAATATTGGCCCAAACTTTATGGTCAGAGATTCAAAGTCAAACTATGGCTATTTGGCCTAATAAATTAATAACGTCATTTTAGTTAACGTTGGATGATCAAATTAAAACTTTGATATATCTATAATCTAGTTAAACTAATGTGTTTAAATGAAGTAAAATAAGTGAAAATTTGCAAATAAGAGATATTTTTATGAGGCTTTTTATTAAGACTAATAATTACATATACACTTGTGTATAATTTTTTAAATGGTATAGTCATTTAGATTATTGGAACCATGTTGCAACAAATTTAATGCTCAAACAAGAAGAACAAAGAACAAGCAACTTTGTGTAGTTATAAACCCTAAACACGAAACAAACTCAAAGAAGAAAGTCAGAACGCTCATGCAAATAATAAAGTAAAATTATGGTTTAAAGTGTGACATAATCATGAATAATCTTAATTACGGGTTATTCTATTTACTAATTTAGATCTATAAATTGAAGAGTTAACCTGCATATCAAATCATGGTATAGAAAAATATTGGGTTCATAACCTAATACCTAAGGTTTAAATATTTACTACCCGATCAGATATTAAGTGGCTTTGAATTAAATAAGATTAGAGGTTAGTTAGGTTCGTTGGGTTTTTATATACCCCTTTAAGACATGTTTGTTTAGCAAACAACAATAATTTCCATCTACTTTTATGGTGTTAGGACTTAGAAAGTCAAGAGAAGTTACAATAGCATATTGAAACACAAAAACCTTGTAATAAATTGTTGAAATGAGATATTAGAGATGGCCAAAAAGCGGGTCGGGATGGGCCGCCCTTAATCGAGCATCGGTAGGACCGGATCCAAACAGTGTTTCCTTTGACCGAGTTTTTCCTAACCGGTCTCGGGTCGGGCCGGGCTTGGAAGAAAATTATATAACAAGTCTAACGACTTTTTAACCGGTTGCACATAACGGCCTTACCCTGGCCTATAATCGGGTCTCGTTTAACCGATATTTTGGGATTTTTTAGTTAACATATAATGCTAGCATTGTCTTATAAACTAATTTTATTTTATAAATATAAATTATAAAGTATAAAATAATTTGTTTTATAAACTTAAATACTAAACTATAAACAAGTTTATTTTATAAACAAATTTATTTTAAAACACTAAAATATATAAAACAAACAAATTTAGAATTATTTACCATTTTGCCACCGCACCGGGTCGTCACTTTAACCGGTCCGGGCTTAACCGGGCCTTGTAATGTCTTCGAACCCATACCCAGGCCTCGTCGGGCCTTCCTTAACCGGTTATGCCGACGGGCTCGGTCCTGGTTAACCATCGATAAGCGGTCGGACGAGATCGGTTTTGGCCATCACTATTTAATGTTTCATTTTGTACCCATTAACTCTGTAACAATAATTGAATTTTACTTATATCCTATATTATAATAATTATCTTTTATGTTAGTAAAAATAAATTTCAAAATACTCCATTGTTTTTAACCCCCAAGCTACAAAAATAGGGAATGAAACAATGATAAGAAAATGATAGGGGTTACAAGGTGTACCACAAGCCTTTGAAAGCATGTCGTATACACATGAGGATTTGGATGCTAACACGCAAATCTTTTGTTAGGTCGACTTGACAATTTTGGGATCATCCTAGTATCAATTATGTTTGGTTAGATGATTTATTTTTGGTTAAGATTCTAAGATTTTTGCAATCATAATTATAGAAAAACATTGTGAATTTTCAACGTTTTTCTTTTAAATTCGGTCTTCTAACAACTCCAATATCATTATAACATAATTGAGTTTATAAGCCGTTAAAAATATATGAGTCATGACACACTACTTTATAGTACTTAAGTTTTATACGACTAACATGACAGGATCGAAAAAATCAATATATCAAGAACAGAAAACTCAAATCAAAGAAGTTTGCGGAATAACACTTTGATTGAAGTTAAACAATGAATTTGTAAAACAGATTTTTATATTGAATCACAAGATTAATGATTACAACCAAAGCCCCAATCTGCTTGAACAGACTCAAACAGACGTGCACAACTTCTCTTATGCAGGGATTCAAGAATGATCTTGAGGCTTCTAATTCTAAACAAAAACTTATGAACTCGTTAATAACCAAGAACATCCTACCAGCTATTTATACAAGTTACGGATTACAATAAGGAAAGTAAATCTACTCTAAATAATCTCCAAGATAATCGTATCTCTCTCATATCTTCTCCAACAGAATTCTTTTCTTATCTTCATTTTCTCAGCAGTGGCAGAACAGAATCAGTAGTAATCTTGAACCAACAGTGTTAATTCTGTTCTAGCAGTGGTAACTTGTAACAGCAGTGGTAACTCTTGTACTGGCAGTGGTAATGAGTTCTTCAGTGTTAACTCACATACTAGCAGTGGTATCTTCAGAACAACTCTTCAGCAGTAGTAATCTCAAAGCTAGCAGTGGTAATCTTCCAGCAGTGATAATCAGCAGTGGTAACCTCAGCAGTAGTATTTTCAGACTCAACAATCTCCCCCTAACTTAACTTCTCAAACATGAGGAGCTAAGTTTGTGAGTCTGATCTTCAAGTAAGTCTTTATCTTTTTCTCCAGCAGTCTTGCAGATTTTGAAGGTTCACCACTTGTACTTAGCTTTACATTCATCATACACTGCAGTCTTTGTACATCAAGTGCATCAGTGTCACATTCCTCCAGATAATACTCCATGTCACCATCATTGATTCTCAGACTGTACACTTTGCACTTTTCATACCATCTCCACTCTTTCACAGATTCACAACTTCTACTCCTTACATCTAGAAGTCTGAATGGTTCAAACAACCAATACAAACACTCTAGTGCAACTTTCTTCTTTTCAGTCTGCTCAGAGTTGGTTCTTTCATTCACAGCTACATCAATCACTTTGCATCTCAAATCATACATCTCCTGCAGATTTTCTCTTGTACAAACTTCTAAAATCTTTATCCAATCAGAATCACAGAGTTCTGAACCATCATCCATCCTTATCACATACCTTAGATCTTTGTCAACACCCCAACCTGTGACTTTCTTAGGTCTTTGCTCAATCATCTTCACATCAAAATACCTCTCATTCACCTCCAGCAACTGTTCTTTCAACCTTTCATCAACTCCCTATCAAGATCAGATAGTTTTTCTTCTTTCTCCTTCACTTCCAACATGCTGTTGATCATGATGGGTTCAAAGTCATACCTCTTATCCACCAGAAAGTAGCTCATCCTACCTTTCTCAAAGTTCACTGAGAACACCCTATTTTCATAGGTGTTCCAAGAGATGACTTTTCCTTCACCAACACTGTCATTCTGATCCCTTTTTCTGTTTTTCTTCAACTATGCCTTTGTCTTTGAGAAAGCAAACATCATCTTCAAATCTTCAACAAGCAATCTGGCTTCCTCAAAGTTTTCAATCTCCTTAGTACAAGCAATCTCATACATCTTCTTCAGATCTGCTCTTGACAATTTTCTGAAAATTCCAAGAATGCTAGCAAAAACTTCATTAGTTCCATCACTTCTGAACACCTTGAAATAATCAATCTGATAGTTCTCAAAGAATATCCACATAGAAACATTAGAAGTTTCTTCAACCTCCTTGATGTTCTTCCCCTTCTTTGCAATTGACTTCTTTCTCTTTGGCTTGGGTGATTCAGCAATTTCAACCTCTTACCTCTTTACCTCTCTGTTCATCAGCAGCTGTTTTCTCTTCAACTTTTTCAGCCTCTTTCTCATTCTCTTTCTCAGCTTGTTCCACATCCTTCTTCTCAATCACTTGGACAACTTGCTGATCAGAATCAGCCACAGTTTCCTTAGTCATCTCCACATTATCCTCAGGATTACCTTCAGTAGTAACCTGTTCTTCAATCTGATTCCTCTTCCTCTTTCTCTGAACCAATGCCACCTCCTCAGTTTCAACTTGTTGCTCCTCCATAGCTTCCAGATGCATAGCCTCTCTAGTGACATTGTACTTGTTCTCAATCTTTTCCAGATCCCACTTGGCAAAATACTGAACTAGCTTTCCAAGAGCACCAGACAGATATCTTACCATACTCCTTCTCCTTTCCTTGACATCTTTTGGAGTTGCTTTCTTAGTAATCTTTTTAACAGGCTTCTTCTTTTCAACCTCAGGTTCCTCCTTATTCCACTCTTCTTGCATTCTTTCAGCCTCTACTCTGTCTCTCTCAGCAATCCTAGCCAACTCTTCTTTTCTTTCTTCTCTTCTTCTTCTTCAATCTGTTGAATCAGTTCATCAGAAAGAATGGCTTCAGTTACAGGATCCATCACTGGCTTGAATCCCATCTCCTCATCATCATCAGATTCATTCACACTCTCTTCAACTATCTTCTCCTTGCCTTTGTCTTTTGGATCAACAAGGACTTCAGCTTTCTTCTTTGTTACTACAGGTTCTTTGATAACTACACCCTTGGTTGGTGGAGTAACCTTAGGAAGTTTCAAAAGTAGCTCAGCAATTGTAGCTTCATTCTCATTCACTTCCAAAGCAGTTTCAGCCCCTGTACCAGCTTCTTTCTGTTCTTCCCCCTTAGCTTCAGTCTCCATCTCAACTGCAGGTTCATTCATAACCTCAGTTTCATCAACGGGCTTTGGTTTCTTCTTGGACTCCCCCTTAACTTTAGATCTCCTCTCCCCCTTTGTGAATGAGACCAAAGTGGAGTATCTTTTGTTAAGAGTTGCAATCTTCAAACGCATTGAGGCAACTAGAGCACCTTGAGACTTGAGCTTGTTGAGCAATTCCTCCATCATTGCATCCTTATCCTTGATAAGCTGATTCTGTACATCAACCAGCTCCTCCAACAGATCCAACCTCTCTTCATGGACTTGTGCTTCTCCTCATGGATATGAAAGTTCCTATCATGAGCTTTCAAGTCCTTGGCAATGGCTTTGAAATTGTCCATCAATTCCTTTTGTGAATAACTGCCCTCACCAGATTTAGGAGTGTTTACCTCCATTACTGGATCTTTGAGCTTTTTGACATTAGTCTTCAGCCTTGCTGAAGCACTAGATGCCCCCTTGGTTTCTTGGCACCTGGGACCTCCCTTTGATTTCTCAATAGGAGTTGCCGTGGTGGGGGTCTTATCTATGTTCAAACTGTCCTGATGCACACCTTGTGCAACATCAGTAGTTTAAGCCTCACCAACCACATGCCCTTCCATCTCCTTAGAGGGCACCTTCTTTATACTTGAGTGAGGCATCACTCCAGGGGTGTCCCTTTGGATATTTGCAGAAGGAGAGTGCTCCAACTGATGGCTTAAAGGCTGTTTGGGTTTAGAACCAGAGGAGGAAGGAGCTCCCCTCTTCTTTCTGTTATACTTTTTGAGTGTAGGGGGGGGGTTGAAACAAGGGACTGAGAAATGGTATCAGTGATAGGTGTGGGTAGGTCATCAGTGGGTATGCTTGATTGTGAGGGCTGCAAGCCTGATGCCTCACCTTGTGGGTGGTTCACCCTCATCATTGTAGAGAACAATGGGGTGAATGTCTCATTAGAGCCTGGAGCAGGTCTCTTCATGTTTGAAAACACTTTATTACCAAGAGCATGACTCTGATAAGTGTCTCCATCCATGGGTACATCCGTCAATTCCTTAGTAATAACTTCTTGTACAAATCTTGGAAACATGTAAAAAGATTTTACTTTGTCATTATTGATGTTTTCAAGATTGTAAACAAGATCATCAAAGATCAATTGTGAAAAATTAAACACCTGATTGGTGGCCAAGCAGACCAAAGCAGAAGCAATGGTGCTACTAAACTCACCAAAACTGGTGGTTTTCTTGGAAAAACAGTGTAGAAGGGTATGCACAAAGAACCTCCACTGAGGGCAAAATTTACCCTTAAGGTATTTTAAAGAAGTTGGAGAGCCTGTATACCCCATTCTTTGAAGAGATTCCATTATAGTTGAGGGTGTAAGCATAGTGATACCTGTGTCATCATTGAGTTTCAAATGAAGTCTGATCTTTGCAGGGGTAATGGTGAGTGATTGACCACGGATGGTGGTTTGAATGATTTTGACCCCTTCTTCTTCTTGAATAACCGCATTCGACCAGAAATCTTGCATATGATGAATGTAGATTGTGGGATTAATGGTCGCGGCATAGGCAATGTTAGATGATGCCAATAAATCAAGAATGTCTTCAAACCCTTCGGAATTGTTATCTTTGGTGAGATAACCAACTTTGTTGTGATCCTTGACGAAACACAGAGAATCCATGATCGATTACGCAAGAGAAACCCTAAAACAGATGTAGAATCAGTACTCGATTAAATTTCAAGAACACAGATGGGAGAATTGATGCAGAATCGCAAACGTTTTTAGAGCAAGAGTTCAGAATAGCCGTTTGTGAAAGAGACGGTCAAGTTAGGGCTTTTATACTGAACTCATGAGCAGGGGTAACTACCACAAGCAGAGGTAACGAACACAAGCAGTGGTCTAAATCAAAAGCAGTGGTAAGTAACACTAGCAATGGTATTCGTTAGAAGCAGTGGTAAAACATACAAGCAGTGGTAAGTATGTGTGCCACTTTAAAAGCAGTGGTAATTTATCATAGCAGTGGTACCATACGCGTGTGAAGTTAAAAGCAGTGGTAATGTGCCATAGCTGTGGTACCATACGCGTGTGAAGTTAAAAGCAGTGGTAAAAGACACACGCAGTGGTAATTACATGTGCAGTGGTAAAAACACTTGTAAAGAGCAGTGGTAAAGACGCAAGTGTGAACAAGCAGTGGTAACAATATGCAAGCACGGGTAAAAGTGCTAGCGGTGGTAATATGCGAATGTGCTAGCGGTGGTAATGTGCGAATGTGCTAGCGGTGGTAATGTGCAACACAAGCAGTGGTAAAGACTTAGTGATGAAAATTATGTTTTGCGATAGAGACACTGCTAGTCGAAGTAACTCCAACTAAGAAGTGGTAACATCACCCTGCGTCTTTTGATCAAACCAAGAACTTCACCATGTATCTGCAACATTCACAAACTCATTAAAATACCAACTTAGGAATAAAAATAAAATAAAAAGGAAGAAAATATACAGAGAAAGTACAAATAAAAGTGTAAGAAGATGGGTTATTCAGAGTTCATGATTCCAACACCTGTAACCAAAAATGTAAACCTGCCTACATCAAATGCTTTTGTGAACAGGTCTGCATATTGATCATCAGTGTGGACTTTCAGAACTTGAATCAACTTCTTTTTCATTACAATCTCTGATAAAATGGTACTATATCTCTATATGTTTGGTCTTGGAGTGCTTGACTGGATTGTTAACAATGCTAATAGCACTGTTATTGTCAATGTAGATTGGTGTCTGCAAGAAAGAAAGACCATAGTCTTGCATCTGATTCTGAATCCATAGAACTTGTGAACAGCACTGAGATGCAGCTATATATTCAGCTTCTGTTGTTGATTGTGAAACAGTGGTCTGTTTCTTGCATTGCCATGAGACCAATCTTCCTCCCAAAAATTGACATCCTCCTGATGTTGACTTTCTATCCAGATTTGCTCCTCCATAATCACTATCTATGTAGGCAACTAAGTCAAATGAAGAATCATTGGGATACCATAGTCCCAATCTTGGTTGGCCCTTAAGATATTTGAAGATCCTTTTGACTGCATGTAGATGAGACTCCTTGGGCCTAACCTGATACCTAGCATAGACACAAACAGCAAACATAATATCAGGTCTAGAAGCTGTAAGATACATTAATGATCCAATCATGGATCTGTAATGATGAACATCAACTTCCTCCCCCTCAACATCAGCAGTGAGGTGTTTATGTGTTTCCATTGGAGTGCTTGCTGGCTTTGCATCATTCATTCCAAACTTTTGAAGCATGGATGCAACATATTTGGACTGATTGATGAATATCCCATCAGGCTTCTGCTTGACCTGTAAACCAAGAAAGAAAGTTAGCTCTCCATAGAACTCATCTTAAATTTCTTATGCATCAGTTCCTCAAACTCCTTGCACATATCATCCTTTGTAGATCCAAAGATGATATCATCTACATAAATCTGCACTAGAAGCATATCAGTCTTAGTTCTCTTGATGAACAAGGTCTTATCAATGACACCTCTTTCAAACTTGTTTTCCAACAAGTAGGAGGACAAGGTATCATACCATGCCCTAGGTGCTTGATGAAGACCATACAGTGCTTTCCTCAACTTGTAAACTTTATCAGGGTATTTAGGATCTTCAAACCCTGGTGGTTGACTGACATACACCTCTTCATCTATAGTGCCATAGAGAAAGGCACTTTTGACATCCATCTGATAGACTTTGAATCCTTTGTAAGATGCAAATGCCAAGAATAACCTGATGGCTTCAATTCTGGCAACAGGTGCAAATACATCATCATAGTCTATTCCTTCTTCTTGAGTATACCCCTGTGCTACTAATCTAGCTTTGTTCTTGATCACAATTCCTCTCTCATTAGTCTTGTTTCTGAAAATCCACTTAGTGCCAATACCCTATGTCCTTTTGGGAGATCCACCAAATCCCACACATGCTGTAGGACAAACTGCAATAGTTCTTCTTGCATGGCCTTTATCCAACTTGGGTCCTTCATTGCATCATGGGCTTTCTTGGGTTCTGTTTGTGAGAGGAATACAGAAATCATGCTCAAGTGTGGATTGGGAAGGGATTTGCTTTGCTTCCTTGTAATCATAGGAGACTGAATATCTCCTATTACCAGAGTAGGTGGATGATTCTTCTGAGTTCTTGTAAGATGCAGGGGTTCTTCAGGCAGATGTACCCCTAGATTTGAATCATTCATCTCTGGTTCTTGATCCCATTGAGGTCCCTCTTCTAAGACAGGAATCTCATCAGTAGTCTCAGAGGATTCCACAATTGTTTGCTCATCACTCTTCTCAGACTCAGGTTCTGTTTGATCATCTGAAGTTGACTCAACAGTGGCACTAGCATCATTTGAGTCCACAAAAGGCATGGGAAACATAACAAATGTAGGACTTGTTTCTTGGACTTGCTCTGTACCTGAACCTGTATTCTCTGTATAGCTCATATTCAAAGAGTTAGTTAGTGAATCAATGTCAAATACCCAATTGGGACCACTTCCAGGTATGTTAGGAGTGTTCTCATTGCATTTGACATTGTCACTTTCTTCTATGATTCTTGTAGAGCTATTGAAGACTCTAAGTGCTTTGCTCTGAGAAGAGTATCCTACAAAAAATCCATCATCAGATTTGCTTTCAAATTTGCCTAAGTGAGTTTCGGTATCAAGAATTGTGCAAGGACACCCAAATGGTTGTAAAAATCCTATATAGGGTTTCTTTTTCTCAAAAAGTTCATAGGGTGTCTTGCCTTTAGATTTGACTATAAGAACTCTGTTTTGGACATAACAAGCAGTGTTAACTGCTTCTGCCCAGAAAGTGATTGGAAGTTTAGAGTCAGCCAACATAGTTCTTGCAGCCTCAATTAGTGTCCTATTTCTCCTCTCAGCAACACCATTCTGTTGAGGAGTTCTAGGAGCACTGTATTGTCTCTCAATACCTTTTTCCTCACAGAAGATATTCAAATCAGCATTCTTGAACTCAGTTCCATTGTCTGATCTAATGACTTTTACCCTAAGGTTTGTCTTGTTTTCCACTCTAGTCACAAAGGGTTTGATCAGTCCACTTGTCTCATCCTTTGTTCTTAGAAAGTAAACCCAAGTAAACCTAGAGTAATCATCAACTATCACAAGACAATAGGATTTCTTGCCTATACTCATCACATTGGTAGGACCAAAAAGATCCATATGCAATAACTGTAAAGGTGATGAGATAGTGTTTACTTCTTTGGACTTGTGTGAGTTTTTGTGTTGCTTACCTTTGAGGCATGCTACACAATGATCATCACATGAAAATTCCTTTGCAGGAAAACCTCTTACAAGGTTGTTTTTGACAAGTAAATTCATGTTTTTGAAATTCATGTGGCACATCCTCCTATGCCACAGTGATGATTCACTCACAGATGCTTTGAAAATAAACAGTTTAAGGATGATAAAGAAGAAGCATCTTCAATGTCCAAACAGTAAACATTATCCTTCCTAGGAGTCCTAAGAATTACTTGACTCTCATCTATCTTAAAACCAGGAGCAAGTATTAGACACTCAGTATCAGTAAAAAATACTCCAAACTTTTTGTCACAAACCTGAGATACACTTAACAAGTTGTATCTCAACTGCTTCACATAATAAACATCATCAAAGGTCATCTTACCTTTTGATACCTTACCTTTACCACTAATCTTACCTCCAGTTGGATTATCCCCAAAGGCAACATGTCCACCTTCAAACTTTTTAAAGTCTTCAAGTAAAGACATGATACCTGTCATGTGCCTAGAGCAACCACTATCCACATGCCAAAGACTGGTCCTTCTTCCTTGGTTGCTCTGCACATATAATAAAACAGTTAGTGTCTTGAGGGAACCCAAGCCAATATGGTCTTGGGTTCTCCTTTATCATTAACATAATTGACCTCTGTCAATCTGTTGAGCTTCAAAAGATAATCTTTATTTGGGATCTCATGACTGGAATATTTGGTTATAATGGGTTTTCTCAATGAAGACACTTCAGTGGTAACAGTGTTTGAGTTTCCACTGCTGTTATTACTAGCAGCAGTGTTAACTTTCACACTATTAAAGCTGTTACCACTGCTATCAGAAGCAACACTGTTATTACCACTGCTTGTAGAAGCAGTAGTATTACTGAGTGAAGCTTTAGGTACCCATTTAGTAACCAACTTAACAGACTTCTTTTCAACCTTTTTCTTTTGAACTTTTCTTTTGGGTTGACTAGATCTGTTTTGTTTAGGAACAACCTTTCTGTGTACCAATCTCCTAGCTTGAAAACTGTTTCTTTGATTAAAAGGATTGAAATAACAATCTCTTGCTAGATGATTTGTCTTACAACAGATAAAGCATGGTTTTGGTCTGTTTATCTTACTTAGATCAACACCATGACATTGTGCCCAATGGTTATTCCAGTTCCTTTTGTTCCCTCTTGGATGATTTTTGTTTTGAGACTGTGAGGAAGTACCAGGTTCAACTACAGTCCTCTGAGTATAGTGGTCCTTCCTACTCTCTTTCCTAGTTGTCTCAGTCTTTCTCTCTTTACTGTTTTCTGATGACATGACAGATTTCCCCTTATCTTTCCTAGTAGTCTCTATCTTTTTACTAGGAACAAATGGCATACCACCTTTCTCATTGGTGAGAAGGTGGTTTTCATCAGGAATGGTCTCATAAGTGCTTTTCTCATCAGATTCCTCCTCTGAGTCAACTGGATCTATCCTGTCCAAACCTTCTTTCAATTCACCTCTGTCTACACTATCAAGAAGATCAGTTGTGGGAGGAATGTAGTTCTGATTGTAAGGAGGAGGGGTACTATTGTATCCTATTCCCCTTTTTAAGTCATCAGTTACTTGTGCTCTGATAATTGATTCTAAAGCCTTAGAGGACTTTGAAAATTTATCTAGGTCTTCTTTGGCTTTGAACAACTCTTTCCTAGCACTCTCCAATTCCTCCTTTTCTTTTGACAATTTTCTTTCAAGCTCTTTCTTTTCCCACTTCCAGTAGTTATGATCATATTCAAACTGAAGTTCATTGGCTTTGTAGGCCTTTATTTGATCCTCCAGATTGTCAATGATCTTAACATACTCTCTTCTTTCTCTCTCCATCTTCTTAATACTATCACTCATGGTCTGATTGTGATCCCTATACTTTTTCACAGTTTCTAAACAAGAATCAAAACAAAGTTTAGAAGTTACCTCAGTGGGGATTTCAGACTCCTTGATTTCAGCCATGAGTGCTTGATTTTGAACTGCTTCTTCAGCATGGTCACTCCAATCAAATCCTAGTCCTTCCTGTGAAACAAGTGCTTGTGATGAACTAGGATTTGTGTTGCTTCCCCTGTTGTTGAATCTTGGGGCTTGAGAAGAACCACTTCCAGTATTCTGATGGTTTGTGTTTCCTCCTTTGCATTCTCTAGCAAAGTGCCCTGGCTCATTGCACTTTTAGCATCTGACTTTTGACTTATCAAAGCCAGCCTTATCTCCTCTTTTGACATCAAAGTTGTTTCTCCCAGTTCTCCTGACAAACCTTTTCGTCCTCAGGGTCAGCATAGCCATCTGCCACTTGATGTCCATCTCTTCAAGATCATCTGCATTGATTTGATCCAAATCATCATTGATCAATGATGATTTGACATGACTTGCTAAGAAAGCTTCCAGAATGATATCTTCATTGGTTTCCTGAGATGTATTAGAAACAGTTTCATTAGCAGCAGTATTATAAGTAGCAGCGGTATTATTAAAAGCAGTGGTATTAAAAGAACTAGGGTTTTCAGAGGAAAGTAGTGCAGCATTCTGAGAGTATCCAATAGGTCTTTTCTTCTTCTCCACTTATGCTTCAAATATCCTTAGATCATTGTATAGATCTTTAAGTTCTTTGTTTTCAAGATCATTGGTTTCCTGAGATGTATTAGAAACAGTTTCATTAGCAGCAGTATTATAAGTAGCAGCGGTATTATTAAAAGCAGTGGTATTAAAAGAACTAGGGTTTTCAGAGGAAAGTAGTGCAGCATTGTGAGAGTATCCAATAGGTCTTTTCTTCTTCTCCACTTATGCTTCATCTCCTTGTCTAAAAGAAACAGTGTACATAGTCCATTCCTCTCCAAGTGATCTAAGGAACTTTCTATTGACATCATCTTTGTCCATCTTCACATCTACAGTTGCAAGTTCACCAATGAGCTTGTTGAATCTATCAAAGGTTTGAGTCATAGATTCATTCTTCAGGGATGTGAAGTTCTCATATTGCTGCTTCAGAATGGCCTTCTGGTTCCTCTTTGTGCTTTTGGTTCCTGAGAACCTCTTTTCAAGTGCAGTCTAGAGAGATTTGGCATCTGTGTATGTACTGAATTGATGTTGGTATTCATTAGGAATAGCCAACAGCAAAGTACTTAATGCTTTCATCTCAGTTTGCCTTCTTTTTCTGTCAGCATCAGATCTGGGTGGGGGTCTTGCACCTCCTTCAGCAACAACTTCAGCAGTGCCAGGTCCGTTTTCAACAACCTCCCACATACCATAGTATGTGAGAAGCATGTATTGACGAATCCTGATTTTCCACATGTCAAACTCATTAGGTTTGAGCATGGGGACTTTTGAGACCAAGACAGTTTCCTGGGTATCCATTGTTTAATTGTTTTCTGTATCTAACAAGCTCTGATACCACTTGAGAGGATCGAAAAAATCAATATATCAAGAACAGAAAACTCAAATCAAAGAAGTTTGCGGAATAACACTTTGATTGAAGTTAAACAATGAATTTGTAAAACAGATTTTTACATTGAATCACAAGATTAATGATTACAACCAAAGCCCCAATCTGCTTGAACAGACTCAAACAGACGTGCACAACTTCTCTTATGCAGGGATTCAAGAATGATCTTGAGGCTTCTAATTCTAAACAAAAACTTATGAACTCGTTAATAACCAAGAACATCCTACCAGCTATTTATACAAGTTACGGATTACAATAAGGAAAGTAAATCTACTCTAAATAATCTCCAAGATAATCGTATCTCTCCCATATCTTCTCCAACAGAATTCTTTCCTTATCTTCATCTTCTCAGCAGTGGCAGAACAGAATCAGTAGTAATCTTGAACCAGCAGTGTTAATTCTGTTCTAGCAGTGGTAACTTGTAACAGCAGTGGTAACTCTTGTACTGGCAGTGGTAATGAGTTCTTCAGTGTTAACTCACATACTAGCAGTGGTATCTTCAGAACAACTCTTCAGCAGTAGTAATCTCAAAGCTAGCAGTGGTAATCTTCCAGCAGTGATAATCAGCAGTGGTAACCTCAGCAGTAGTATTTTCAGACTCAACATAACAAATAAAATGTTTCATTTAAAAAGTGTTACAATAAGTTTATATGACATTTTTAAACCTTTTTATAAAAAAAGTTTTAGGACGCTTTTTAGAATAAGGTTAGCTTTTTTATATGAAAAATATGGCATTGTTTGGAAAAAATAAGCTAGCTTATAAGTTGATATGTCTTATAAAAAGATGTGCTTACAAGACACTTCTCAAAATTGACCCATAAATGGTTGATATAACATTTTATTTTTAAAATGTCCTAAAAATTTGTTAGGAGGCCCAAAAACTTAAAAAAAACATAGTGTAACTCTTTTATATAAGGTGTTTTATTGATTGTTATTATAAATTTCAGTTCTATAAAACACCATATAAGGTTACTTTAATATTTATGACATGATATTTTTAGTGTGTATGCCCAAAAGTCAATTGTTGGGTAATTTTGTTTTGACTTTGTTTTCATGATATTAATTAATGAAAGACATTGCCCATTTATTATGTTCATGTAATATTCTATATTATATCTAAATGTAAAATATTTTATAACAATATATTCTAAAATGTCCATGGTCAAGTATTAATGTGGGTTTAGGTTGAGTTAATAGAGTACCACTACTGTATATATAGATTCATATGGAGATATGGAATCCCCATATAGGTACAAGATGGGATCTTGTGTCATAGACATTTCTCATGTGATTGTTGTAAATATAGTTCTTTCATTTGAGATCATGGAGTTTGCTTTGTGTGAATAGTGTACTTCAATAACTAATCATTTCGTAACTGGGTGGCATATTGCCATATTGGTTGTTGGGTATATTATATATCACTTAGTTGTAGCAGCATGAATCAAAATATAATTTGTTCCTCTTCGATGACAAGAGTGATAACCTTGAGTCCTTCGATTAAATAGTATTGAGAAAGTGTGTTACATGTTCAGGTAATCGGTATATGATACTCATGATCAATAACTGATGTCTTATCATCATATTCCAAAATCAATAAACTAAAGATTGAACATAACAAGAATGACACATTCATGCCTCGTGTTCAAGCTAGATATCGAAAACAATGGGACACAAATGTGTGCATTGATAATGATCACACAGTTTGCTGATGAAATCACCAGACTTTATCATTTGGATAACGATGATATATGGCTAGATGTTGCTCGAGCTTATAACTATAAATAGGATTTATAATTAATGCCAACATGATAAAGTCGGGTTATAGACATAAAATGTATATCTGAATTAGGAGAATAAATAATTAAAGTGTTTAATTAGTACATATATTAAATTCGATTCTATTCTATTGAATTAAATTTTGGTGGGACATGATAATTGATAAGTGGTAATTTATCAACATGATGTTTGTGTAAAGGAAGCAACCCATTAGACTATGAGATCTTCTATAAGGTTTTGACACTCTCCCTTCAAAATAACTATGATCATTACACTCATATGTATAGACCATTATGAGACAAGGCGAAGGACCGTGTGAGAAGAAGAGTTAAGGTGGGTGATGTGTGAAAATATATATATATATATATATATATATATAAATTCCTTCACAAGTTTTACCCTTTAGCTTTGCCCTTAACTACTAATCACACATTCACATGCAAGCGTACCTGATCGGGTATAATATAGTTTAGGTAAGTTCCAGGTATCGTTCTTACCACTGGAACAGTGAAGCTACTTAATCTTGGCTTAAAGTTTAATTAATTAACCAACTAACAATGGGGGTTTTACGAAAACAATTATTAACTAAGAAAACAAATAAAAATCTAAACTTTTTATATCAAAGGAGAAAACAAGTACTTATTATGGATCATAGAATCCCTTTTCAAATGATTTGACAGAAATTACCAAAAAGACATAGATTTAATGGTTATTGTAAGAATTTAAGCATATAGCACCCTAACATGAATTATCTGCGATTGCAAACCAGGTTGGTCTCTCGGCCCAAGTACAAGTATTAGAAATCTAGTACAAGTCACCCTAATTATTGTCAATTCGTGGGACCCTACTAACCAATCTATTATCGGTCCAAATAGATTGCTTACCACGTCACTGAAGCGAAAGGTAAAAGAGGTTTAATTTAACCAACAACGGAGTCTGTTTATTATTCAACAAACACACCTAACCAATGAGTTCAAGTAGCCATAGTCAAAACAATAACTAGGAATCACAAGACAACCATTCAATAAACCATAAATCTAATTAAACAATTAAACCCAAAAGTCAAATCATCCTACAAGTTCATCAATCCATAGCAAGTACCAAAACTAACTAGCCGCTAAACATAATGTAAAACAAGACACAAGAATAATATGAACACATTATGCAGACCGTGCAACAAGTGAGGAACGAGCACCGGCAAGACGACTCCAAGTAAGAACTGGCGAAGTTTCACCCTTTTTACGCACCGCTTTCCACTGCTGGTTCATACAATTTCACTCCTTTGCTAGCTAATCTGGACTCTCCTCTGCTTTTCTGAAGTATTTTTCTTGATGCCTTTAGAACCTGGACTAGAGTCTATATTTAAAGAAGAGGTCGACCCACCTCGCGATCGCGAGGCGGCACTTTCGCGTTGCGATCCACTTCAAGAAACCCTAAAAGTCGAACCTTGAACCTTCTAGAATCTTCTAATCAGGGTTGACTTCTTGTTTTTGACAGTTGAAAGCTCTTTCGCGACGCCAAATCAGTTACATGAAGGAATCTTCTAGAATATTGCCATCCTCGCGTTGCTAGACTTGGGTCTCGTGATCGCGAGGCACTTCTATTTTCACTTTATTCCAAACTTCATGCTTTTTCACCTCTTTTTGTGCTTTTACGATCACGGACCTCCAAGTCCTTTTAAAACTGAAAAACAAAGATATTCAGGAGTGAATTGTACAAAAGTGAGCTAAAATGGGATAAAACGATATGATTCCGAACGACCCAAACATGTATAATTTTGTAGTTATCAGTGGGAATAGTAAAAAGGGATATGGATCATCGATCACTTTTAATCTCAACCCTATCCTATGAATTGTTCTTGATAAAGGATTGATATGGTGCATCTCGATGCATCTTATTGTGGTGCATTTCATCTGAACGTGCATCCAATGGTGGAGATCCATTCTTACCCTTCTCACGATAACTCCACTTCACACTAGAATCCAACTCTATGAGACAATGGAACAAGCTGCTCTTCCTTTTCTCTACGGAGTTAGAGATCATATCTAGCATTCGGGAAAGAAAAGGATCCCCCTTCTTGACGTTGGACGTCATTTGGATTCAGAGTATTTGCATGGATACCGTGGAGGCAATGAGATGAATTAGTTTCTAAGATTTGGTTACAACATCAAAGGTTGTCACTCATCCTAGTAAAATCTTGAAACATTTATCCTATGGATTCTTGGAAGAATATGGTTATTTTACACTAAGTGTATCGCTATGTATTCTAATAGCTATAAACTCTATTTTTTGTAGTCTGTGGTCTCTAACTCTCATGGGTTTTCTAAAAAATGTGAGAGCAACCTCCATTTACTAAACTAAGTTTAAGTATGTATTGAAGTATGGTTTTAAGGAGAATCAAAACCAAAAGGAATACATTTGGACACTCAAACTCACCTTAACCAATACTAGACAACTTAACTTTGGATGTGAGTTTTTTGTAGTCAAAATAATTATGAAATGAAAATATATGGATATATATATATTAGAAGTAATATTAGCGTTAGACATTGTTGGCGAAAATTTAGACGATACGTCTTAGTTCAAACCTCAAGCTTTAGACGCCATGTTCAAGCGTCAAGTATCGTAGTTCATGCAGCGAGCAACATTGATGATACTAACGTCGAAATCAATGACCAATTCAAATGTTTGGGCATGAAAATCATGGAACCATGGAATGTGTCCATATGTGAAGGCATTCAACCACGACCACAATCACTGAATCACATCTAACGTGATTGAGATCATGTCCATCTAACTGTCATGTGTCTATTATTGAATGTCCATAAACAAGGGCACTTAAAGAATGTCTTTCTTTGACTAAGGGTCGTTTACCTAACACATATCGGGTAAGCGCTTAATGAGGTATCAGTATAACATGTGAAGCTATGTTGTTGAATGGTTTGATGTGGAATGGTTGAGAGGCTCTGTTTGATATAGTGCAGAATGAAATATGGTTCTTTGGTAACTGTTCTGAATGAACAATCTAAATGATAACAAATGACCACTTTACCCCTATGTATCATAATCAATCCAAAAACAACTTTTTATCCCCAATAAATGGATCAAAAAAATTAGTCAATTCCTCAACTCAATCCAAAACTACAGCTAAACAAACACCAACCAAACAATTGTTTCCACCATTAAAATGATTATAGACCAAGAGAATCCAAACAAACAAAGTAAATTGTTTCTCCTGTCAAATAAACTGTTTCTCCTAAACCCAAAATCCCTAAAGCAATTGATTCAAACTAGACAAAATCCTATCAAATACAAGAAACAGAAAATAATTAAGGCAACTCTAAAACAACTTCAAGAATAGAGGCAAACCATGAATCTACAGCGGTGATGAACGACGTCAGAGAAGAGAGATGCAACGGTGATGAAGGACGCCGGGGAAGAGAGATGCAACGGTGATGAAGGATGCCGGGGAAGAGAGATGCAACGGTGATGAACGGTGTCGGGGAAAAGAGAGATGCAACGGTGATGAGCGGCGTCGGAGAAGAGGATCCAGCTATTGGGAGAAGAGTGGGACACATGTCATTTTGTTAGTGGATGGATCTAAAATATTTATTAGCTTTAATAGAAAATTAAACAAAAACATTATGTAACTCGTAGTTATCTACTTGTAATTCATCTCTATATAAATGACATTTGATTAATGAGAATTTTCAAATTTGTTATTACCATTTTCCGTTGTTATATTTCGTTTTTTTAACGTAACATAGTTTATTTAGTTTTTCTCCTCGTGTATGGCACTCTTACTAACGGTATTAGCATTAAAGACCCCTCTCAAAACAAAATACAAACCACAATATTAACCATTGCTTTACTTAATGAAATCTATACAAACCACATTAACCATTGCTTTACTTAATGAAAATCTAGGGATGTTGTTGACACTTCCAAAGACCAAAACTTTAATTTACTCTAAATAAAAAAAATGAAATTTCTAAAACAATGGAGATGGGATAAAAATCATATGCTCTATTTTTGTCCCACTAGTCATATATAATACTCATAATTATAAAAGAGAATTTAAATATAATAATCAAATCTTTTTAACTTGTATAAACATCTTATATACCTTAATTCCATTGGTAGGGTAACATACACTTGTAATTTTAGGTTTTGATGCTTCTTTCATTTCATTGATAAGAGAGGTCAATCAAATAATTTCACAAGGGTATGGTTAGGTAGGTCCCCCAAACCGACCGACGTACCTTACAACTTGTTCATACTATAAAAGCCAACCACTTACAACTTGCCACGTTTCCTACACCAAAAAACAGTCCCCCCCAAAATGCATGTAAATATTACTACCAGCCCCCCCTCTCATACTTCTTTTTCAGTTGGCAAATAACAAAGACTTTGACACCTTCTTTATATTCTTTCTTTCTTTCTTTCTTGCATAGTTGCATGTATGTTTTTATGATGGATAGATATGAGATTTTAAAAGACATTGGATCTGGTAATTTTGGAGTTGCTAAGCTTGTTAAAGATAAATCTTCTGGTGAACTTTTTGCTGTCAAGTATATTGATAGAGGCCAAAAGGTTCTCTTCTTTTCTTTTTCTTTATTCAATCTTTATATGTCTTTCTTATTATTATTATTAATTGGGTTACTTAAAGTTCTTGTTAGATTTATGAATTTGTTTGTGTTTTCTCTAACAGATTGATGAGCATGTAGAAAGGGAGATTTTGAACCATAGGTCACTTAAGCACCCTAATATCATCAGATTCAAGGAGGTAAAAAAAAATACTATCTTTTTTTTGAACGGCACACACACGTTTCCGCTGTTTCCGGGATCCATTCGGGAACCCGACTGATCCGCATCGGTCTTAAACCGTCCTGAACCTGGGTAACTTCACTCGTTGTCGCTGGTTTCGGACCCGGGTAGTCAGGGATACTATCATTTCAAGAATTTATGAAAAAATACTTGATTTTTTACATTATCATTTCAAGAATTTCGAGTTGAATTCCTCAAGATTCTTTGTTTTTGTTGGTGGGTTTTCTTTCTTTCTCAATAAAAACCGTTAAAGATGAAGAAATTCCATCTGGGTTGTGTGAAATTGATGAAATCAAGAAGTATGGTCTTCTTTGATCAAGAACCATGATTGATTTTCATGATTTGACTTTGGTTTTTTTTCAAATGTCAAAAAGTGTTGACTTTTTTTTGAAACAGAGGATGTCTGTTTTAATGATTAATGTTGTACGTACACAGGTGTTGTTAACGGAGACCCATCTTGCCATAGTCATGGAGTACGCCGCCGGGGGAGAGCTTTTCGAGAGAATTTGCACCGCGGGTAGATTTAGCGAAGACGAGGTATCGAATCCAATCGTTTTCGAGAAGATTTCGATTTAAATCGTTAGATGAGTTTTTAGTTCATTGGCTAAAACGTTTTAGAATCGAGTTTTTTAATTTCTCATGTTTTTCTTGCTCCGGCGAACTTTTCAGGCAAGATTTTACTTCCGGCAACTCATATCAGGAGTTAGTTACTGTCATTCCATGGTAATCCTATATCTATATCTATATCTATATTTATATTTATATCTCAAAAAGATTCATTTATGTGTACCTATGTTGGTTTACCTACCTCTTTACCAATATTATTCACATATGAAGATCCATAGAACCTATGTTTTCTTTTAACAATAATTCACATATGAATCATTTATTCACATGTTTTCATTATTTTTGCCTTTTAGATTTGAACCTTTGTATATATATGCCATCTTAGGCAAGATTTTCACTTTTCAATTATGTGGAACCCACTCGGTAGAAAAGCTGAAAAGTGGATTCCAATGTGTATTGATACTCAGGTTTATGTCTTGCTGATATGGGATTCTAACACGTAAAATTTACTGATTTTGTACTCAGCAAATTTGTCATAGAGATCTGAAGTTGGAGAACACGCTTTTAGATGAAAGCAGCACTACGACCCGCCTCAAAATATGTGATTTCGGGTATTCCAAATCGTCGGTTTTGCATTCGCAACCAAAATCTACGGTCGGGACGCCCGCATACATCGCCCCAGAAGTCTTGTCGAAAAAAGAGTACGATGGTAAGGTGAGGTTCGAAAGCTCATGTCTTTTTGCCTTTCTTTAATATGATTTGGTTAGTTTGGTGAGTTAGATGTATATAAACAATTGTATGTATAGATTGCAGATGTTTGGTCTTGTGGGGTTACATTATATGTGATGCTGGTTGGTGCTTATCCTTTTGAAGATCCTGATGATCCAAGAAACTTCCGAAAAACACTTTCGGTGAGTACTTATATCTATCGATTTAACACACATTCGAATAATGTGTTTTCAGAGAGGCATTTCATGTTGTTAGAGTCCCACATCGACTAGACTGTCTTAATTCTACTCCATATATATTGGAACCTCCATTCTATGCTAAAGAAACTCTTTTAAAAAGCAATTTAATGAGGTTCTACGTATTCTTATTGATGTTATATATAGAATATGCATTTTATCTTGGATCTTTTTCTCCTAAATATATTTGGAACCTCTTTGATATACTCAAAAATTCTTTTTGAGAGTAATTTAATGAGGGTTTCACATATTCTTGCAAGTATTTTAGAAAGATGCATTTTTCATCTAGTTGGAATCTCGCATATGCTAAACTTTGACTTTTTTTTCTTGCATATATATTGGAACCTCTCTAATATATATGCTAAAAGGTTATTTTATGAAGTAATCTTACGAGATCTCAAACATGTTCTGGTGGCTGTTGCAGAGGATTCTTAGCGTTCAATACTCGATTCCAGACTATGTTCGAGTGTCAATGGATTGCAAACACCTTCTATCTCGGATTTTTGTGGATAACCCTGAAAAGGTACACAACATTTAGATTCTATTCATTTAGTTGCGCTTTTTCAAACCACTAAAACTAGGATTTTACAGAGAATAACAATCCCTGAGATAGAAAAGCATCCTTGGTTTGTGAAGAACATGACGGTTGATGTGATGGAAGAGGAGGAGTCAAGTGTGGAAGTCGAGAAGGCGGATAAGCCATTGCAAAGTACCGAAGAAGTGATATCAATCCTACAAGAGGCAAGAAAAAGTCCAATGGGTAGCAAAGAAGAGGGGCAATTTGTTGGTATGGATCTTGAGGATGAAATTGATAGTGATGATGAATTTGAGGATGATATAGATTCAAGTGGAGATTTTGTTTGTGCATTGTAAGCATTAGTTAAAAGTTTGAGGGTTTTTCTAATGTAAAAATGATCAAATATAGAATAATATTCAACTTTTGTTTCAAGTTGTAGTTGTTTATAGTAATATTTTATTATTAAGTATTTAATCATGAGCAAATTGCATTTTATTATATAAATTTTTGTACATCAAACAAAAATTGTGGGTATTTTATTTTAAAGTGCTTATAGCTTAAGCTTAAAAGCTATATAGAGGTTTTTCAAAAAAAATCCAAAATTACCCTCCTGTTCCGGCTAATTCTTAGTCAAATCGAATTTGAGCAATTAATCCTTTATTTTATTTGTGATTCAAGCTTTTTATACTTGTTCCTGATAGGGGCCTAGATAAGGGGGACTGAATGGTGCTCAGCCCCCCTAACTGTTTCTTTATATAGCTTCTATACAAACATAAGACACATACAAAGCTTCAGGTCAGATGGTTTGGACAGTTGTAATTTCCCCTTTTCGAATCTTCTTCTTATTTTTATTGATTTATTTATGTTTTTATTTAAATATTTGTTTGTTTATTAATTGTAATTGACCATCTTCTTATTTCCTATTGTTTTATTTCTTTCTTTATTTTAAATATTTATTTATTTATTAAGTATAATTTCAGTTACCTTTAAACTTTCCTGAAAAATCTGTTTTTTTTATTGTTTTTTCATTCACAAATATTTTATAAAAATACATTATTATATTAAATATCAAAATAAATTAAAGTAAAATCGATATCACTGTATAAATTTTAAAAAATGTGTTAATTAAGCTTTTTGCTATTACTTTTATGGATCATATATTTTATAATATTAATTTTTTATGGAGCTTTAAAATCTTTTTTTATTGACAATTTGACATTATTTGTGGTGTTTTTATAAATTCACATCAACTCATTTAATGATAAAAGTAAGTTTTTAACTATAATTAGCACTACAATATAACATATTCATCTATTTTTAATGCCATCAGGTCTTTGGCCTGGTAGTAGGGAGTTTTCCCTATGATTGGGAGGTCTCGAGTTCGAGCCCTCCTTGAATGTTTCTTTCTTGGGGTTAGTCTTCTCTTGGGAATATTCTCTTGGAGCAGGTGTTAGCAGCCCTACCGAATTAATTAGGGGGGGTGTAGTGGAGTGGATTCGAACTCGGGGCCCGGATCACTTGTTCGCAAGATCAACCCGGGTTCGAATCTTGTGCCTCTACCGCTGAGGCGAAGCCGTTCCAAAAAAAAATCTATTTTTAATATTTCACAAACAAAGGTTACAATATTTATGAGTTTTTTTTTCTTGTTCTTTTTCTTGTTTTTTTTATCTTGGCACTTGTTACAATTCAATTTCCTTTCGAAATCTTATGAAACTTAAAGAGAAGCAACATTAATTGCATTTCACATTAGTCTTTTGTTTGGATAAATTCAATATATAAGCTAGATTGAGATCTTCAAGCCCCCTCTAAACCAAAATCGTGGTTACGCCCCTGTTAATATTATTCATAGTTTATTACATTTTGTTTTTACAAAAGTTTAACACGATGATGTTTTCTTGATAGCTAAGTTCGCAATTTATATTTAGATTTTTATTAAGAAAAAGAAAAACAAATATTTGTTGTCCATATACGCAACTTAATCATGTAGTCAACTTTATCCGTATAAAATCTAATTGAAAATATCAAACAATCTCTAGTACTCGGTCTATATAAGAAAATGCATAGCATTTTGATCTGTTTTTCATTTTATGCAGAATAGAGGAAAGTTTAAATAGAAACTCATTTTTTATTGCGAACGTATGAATAGTCAATAGTATTCAGACAGAATATTACTGAATATTGTATTATTCACCTTGAGTAATGCATAATATTCGGTCTGAATAATCGTGTATTATTCAGACTGAATATGAGTCGAATAGGACGCGTAGCGCTCTCCGTTGTTTTCACATTCGCAACCAAAATTTGAGTTTCCAGTTGAACCTGTTCAAATGAAAACTCGTTTTTCATTGCAAACGTGAGGACAACCGAGAGTGCGTCACGTGGTATATTCACTATGAATAATCATGTATTATTCCGAGTAAATAACACAGCATTCAGTGTTATTCAAGAATACTGCAGTATTCTGAGTTATTTAGCATTATTCACTCTGAATAAGACTGAATGTTGTGTTATTCACTCGGAATAATACATGATTTAAAAGAGTGAGTCACATGGCATAATCTCGACAGTCCTCACGTAAGCAATCAAATTTGAGTTTTCATTTGAACTTTTGTTTATACTACTATATAAAAAGAAAGTCTTTAAAACAGTTATTTAGTCAAGAAATTGATTTTACATAGTATAGAGCATGATGTGTAACTCGACAAAGCATTTCCCTCCACTCTCTCCTTCTTATCTGTCTTCAATTTTATAACTTACACTTAGTACCCATATATAATTAGTTATTAAATTTAATTTTAGTTTTCTACTTTTTCATTTTTTTAAAACCCTTATCACATAACCTAAATAGTCGTATATTATGAACTAAAATGTATTAAAATTACGTTTATTTTTTTACAAATTATATCATCATAATTATCTCGTCAATATCTTTGAAATGAGCCACATTATTGAATATTTTTTTGATGCAAATATTATATTATATTATATAAAGATAATATTTTTATTTCAATTTTCAAGATTGAAGATTCAAATTTTCAAAATATACTCTTCTTAAATATTCATTCATCATTTTCAATTTATAACTTACACTTAATACCCTTATAGTTAATAATTTATAAATTTTATTCAATCTATTACTTTTTCATTTTCAGTTTATATTAACATAAGTAATGTATATGAATTAAAATGTATTAAAATATTCGTTTTTCTTTTCATCAAATAATATCATTATAATCGTCTCGACAATACTTTCAAAATAAGCCTAATAGTGAATATTTTTTAATTTAATCGTTATTTAATATCAAGAATACATACAAATTAATTTATTTTATATTTTTTACATTTTCGATTTTCAGTTATTTTTTATCTATACTATCTATATCTATATGTAATTATATACTATTATGTAAAGAGACTATTACAATTAATTTAAAAAAATCTTGAAATTTTAAGAGTCTTACGTTTAATCGTCAAATCAAAACTTTTTATTATGGTCGGATAAATGTTATGAGTTTCAAGAGTCTTAGGTCTTTCTTTTAATCGTCAAATCAAATATTATGAGTTTCAAGAGTCTTAGGTCTTTCTTTTAATCGTCAATCCTCGGTGATCACGTCCACCATAACCGCGAAATGAATGGTTGAGATTGCTCCTCACTTTTCTTAAATTGAAATGCTTCTCGTTTGAACCTTTCCGTGTATATATAAGAGACTTCATCTATAATGCTAATATTTTAAAGTTACCATATACAAAAATAGAATTGGACAACAATACATTTTCATTCAGTTACCCTTGTAATATTTTTTTTCCATGTAAGAAAGTTTATAAAAGATGAGGTAGTGTTGATTGCGGGGAATCAAACGATAACGATTCTTCTTTTTATTAAACATCTATCATGCTTTTTAAAATTCAATGGAAAAAAAATTGTAAAGTATTTTATATAATTTCGTGTGATATTGACATGTTATTGCGTTCTAGGCATTACGAGCTAGACATTCCAATGTGTGAAAAATGATTCCAACTTTACAATTGGGTACAAAACATGTATCGCAATAATTGAGTGTATTTATGTTAAATCCGAAAAAGACAGATATAAGTAAATAACATTAACTTGTACAACATAAATCTAAAAAGGAAGTTTCAAAACAAAAAAGCACAAAAAATAAAACAAATGTGTTAGATTTTGATCCAATTCAATCATCCATTATATGTTACATTTTGTCATCTAATTATTATTAGACACCTGATCAAATTCAAGCAAATTAATGATTTGCTCGAATTATTTATACATCATATTGAATTCATCCAATGTTTTGATTTAATTGTCAACCAATTAATCTATTGTTTCAACTAAGTGAACTTACTTCTATAATTCTTAAATAACACTAAAGACAACTATAAATAAAAACAATATGATATGATATTATTTGTTATATATGTTTCTCATTAGTTGCGAAATTGAATTAAAGTATATAGTTCGATTTTGATTATCATTCAAGAAACAATTGATCACCTTTGAATTTTTAAATTTTGTGTCTAATTTATCTAACTAGTTTTTATCAAAGTAGGTCTAGTCCAAAGGTAAGGTAATATCATGGGAGGATTAGTGAATGGTCCTGTAGTAAGCAAATAGCGATATCTAGATCATGGGTCTGCCACTTAGTTGTACCCTTATAGTTCGTTTGGTACGCAAAACATAATGGGATAGGAAATGACATGACAGAATAGACTTGTCTCATGTTTGACAGATATCTATGTGGAACACACTAAAACTAAGTAGAACAAAAGTGGGACATACTTGTTCCATCATATCCCCTGGAATTAAGTAGAACAAGGTCAGATGTACTATTATACCCCTCATACTTAGGGGTGAACAAAATACGACCAAATCTGAAAAATCGAAAATCCGATTTTTTTTGCGGGTTACTCGATTCGGTTAAGATCTTCATACCCGTCAACCGAACCCATCGGAAACTTTTTCTACACTATCATTTAAAACAACTTCTTCCATTATGTTGGAAGTTAAGGGAGTAAATTGAAAATAATTTTGAAGAATAATTCGGACGTCATCGTCCACTCTTGCGCACCGCCCTTTCTTTTAATTATTACAATTTGAAATAAAATATCACAAAATTTTGGAAAGAGATTTTCAGTTTTTATTTGACTTAATTTTAGATTGATTTAAACATTTATAGAAAAGAAATGTCCACAATAAAAAAAAAAAAAAAAAAAAAAAACATGATCATTAGATTGTGCAATTATTACAATTGTTAATTAAGAAATAATAATTTACCATTAGTGATGAAATAAGATAAATTTTCTCATGTTACATAATTAAAAACATAACAAAAAAGTATACATTTATTTTGAAAATAGATACTTATTTGACAACTTAAAATTGATAAGAACATTTAATTTTGAAACTGATAAGATATTACTTAAACGATTTAAAAGTACAAACAAATTTAATAAGAAGAATTTGAAGTATCATGCCATCACGGAATTGTTCGTTGTTGTGTTATAATGTAATTGTAGAAAAAGAACATTATAATGTTATTTAAAAATATTAAACTTCTCTTTTTGTACATAACATATTTATTAATTTTAACAAATATCAATCTTAGATCTCATAAAGATTTTTGATCATTCCTTTTAATGACCATTAACTTTTAAATTAATTCTAATTACTAAGAGATACTTTTTGATATTTAAACATTTTTATTAACTGTCTATCACTACCTGATTAAATGAGACGTATTTTAATCATAAAAGTGTTTTATAATGCCTTTTGCTTAATTGGAATCTAACAAAAAGCTTAACGACCGTAAGAAAGAACTAAAACCTTTTTGAAATGACAAACGTGATGAATCGTGTTTAAGTTATAAAATTTCAAACCTAATTCTGTCTAAATTGATAAACGTTAGAGACTAGTATAGTTTAATGTTTTTTGAACGACAGATAACTCAAGCGTACATTTTGAAACGAAGTCGATAAGGTATTCGAGATTCATACGGTCATTCGCCTAATCCTTGATAACGATGAACTGCCCCAAAAACTGAAAGCCGACCCATGATCAAGGTATCTCCTTACTCTTTTATGAATGATGATCGTGTAAGCTATTTTTTTAAAATAAGAAAGCACGTGACATTATCTAGTTATTTTTATAATCAATGAGATAGTTTATTTTATATGTTAAGTCTTTAGAGTTTAGAGTAAACTATAATTTTGGTTCTTGAGGTTTTCACTCAATTACGAAGACTGTTCCTAAGTTTCAACAAATTCAATTATAGCCCTTATAGTTTACGTTTTGTTTTAAAAATGATATATTAAAAGTAACAATGGTAAAAGGCTCACTTAAGTGAGGCGTAATTATGTTTTTTTTTTCTTTCCCTTTCTGTTTTCACTAAAACCAAAGACTTCAAAACCAAAATTGTAGTTTCTTTTTTTACATAAGCAATTACACAAAAATTAACACATATATATATAGAAAGGTTCGAATGAAAATGATAATTTTTTAAGAAAACGCGACGACGATTCTCAACCACTCATCGGCGGCTTTGATTGGATCATCCTTCTTTAATCATCTCCACCCTCCATGAATCGCGTCAATCCTCCGTGATCGCGTCCACTGTAACGAAAATGTATAGCTGAGAATTGTCCTACGTTTTCTTAAATTGACATCGTTCTCATATATATATATATATATACATATTAACGGATGAGATCGGAAGATAATCCTTACATAAAATAAGAAGGAAAAGAGATCATCCAAACCGTTAGGTTGAGATGATGCAACAAATATGGTTAAAAGATGGTTACATCCAATTTTAAAAAAAAATTGTCATCCCCTAATTTTTAAACTGAAAATAACAAAAATTGAAATGAAATAAATTACACAAAAAGAATCATTTTATATTTTATAATTTAACATGCAACTCAATATACATAAATTAATTTATGTAATGTTATATATATACCATTATATGTGTATTAAGTGTGTCATTTTGTTTGATTTAATCAAGATATTTGATTAAGCTATTGATAACTGTAACGCCCCGTTTTCTTACGTTAAGTTTTACCGATATTTGGCTAATTGTCTAACTTGATTAATTGAAATTGTAGAGGGGAGGGACTAGAGTGTCATTCTGAGAAGTTAAGGGTTTGAGTAGAGGCTTATGTAAAAGGGGAAAACCCTCATTCCCTTGTCAGTTTTTGAAAAAATACGTGAAAGAGAGAGAGGGAGGCGATTTGGGAGATTGAACCAGAGATCAATTGGAGACTTGGTGGAGCAATTGTGGTGAAATTCCCAACTAAGGTATGAAATCAATGTCATTTGTTAGTCCTTTGGATGCAAAGACCAAGTAGGATTAAGGGTTAGGGTTGGGGATGTGAGTCTATGATCATAAGATCATCAATTGCATGTAATTGGAAGGAATTGAGTCAAGTTTTTCGCATGTAAGTGTTAGGGATCGACCCTAGTTGTTGTAGAAAGTCATTGTGATGTTAAATTGGTAAAATTGAGGCCTTTGGCTTGGAAATTCGAGGCTGGTCGCGAAGTTGGCCGAGACTGGAAATCCCCGCGACCCTAGCCCCGCGACCTGAGGTCGCGGGGTCAAGTCGCCCAAGTCTCTGGTCAATTTCGAATTTTTGGTTTTTGGCTTTTTGGAGATTTGGCTGTGGGATCATGTTAGGGATGTTTAGAAAGGATGAGGCCTAGAGTTTTGGGTCAAATGGACTAGCCTACATATGTCTAAGGTTAGCTTTTCGGTATGGATATCACGAGGTCATGTTAAGCATTATTTTGACATGTAATTGTGCTTAATTGTTTAGGTAACTTATCTTGAACATCGTGCTAGCTCGTGTGAGTAATTGAACGGCTGAAAGGTGAGTACTCTATCTATGCCAATGTGGTTGTACCTATGTGATAGATTTGCATGTGTGATTATATGTATTAAGGATTATGCTATTGCCTAGTTGGTACTAGTTACCACTAGGAAATCAGTTCCTTCGGGAACAAAGGATCAAGTTTGGATTAAGCGGCCTGGTACCAGTGTCAAAGGATCAAGTTACATGTTACGTGGTTGCAATGTGTTTCGGTTACGTATGTATTGTCATGTTAGTATAGATATGTGCTCATTAAGCGAAAGCTTACCCGTGGTTGTTTTCCCCTTTTAGTGGCAGGTACTACTTCTGGTAGCAAGGGTAAAGCTCCCGCTTGATGATCCGGTTAGCCGCAGCTCAGTCAGTCACGTAGTCATGGAGTTATGGAACTTATGAACTGGAGTTTATTTTGATAAACACGTGTTGGATGTTTTTTCCTTGAAACCTTAAACCGAATTATGTTTGTGTTTGTGTTTCGCTAGACTCATGTTTTGGGTTATATAACCTAAACCCCAGAGTGTTTCCTTTTTAATGGAATTTCTTTATGCAAGTTTTAAATAAAGCTTCCGCCTTATTTTATATGGATATTTCTTAAAATGGTTGTTATGAAAACTCAGGCTTTACAATAACACTTTAGATATATATTAGTATTTCTTTTATATCTATTTATCTTTCTTCTCTTTTTATTTATCTAAGTTGATCATATATGCTTACTAATTTGATTCAAATTGAACAAAGATAATGTAATTAATATAAATTCAAATATGTAATTGAATGTAATAATGAATTTGTTTTATGAAAACGGTAATGAGAGAGAATTTACAAAGTTGTTGTTGTATTTTATAAAATTCAATGAATTTTTGTAGTTTACTTATTATAATACTTCATTATAAAACTATTTTTATATCAACCAATAAAATCAACAGGACAACCAATAAATCCCCCAACTTTTCCTTCTTTAATACATAATTTTAGCCACCAGATAATGTGCATTAATACTTTTCAAAGAGTCAACTATGACATAATAAATAAATATGTTATTATATATAGAAATAGATTGGTGGATTTAACCAATAAAAAGCACCATCATTCACAAATTCTTTAATTGGAGGGGATCCCTCAAAACCATATTCATACATGTTGCTTTCACTGGACCTGAGTTAATAATTCCAAGTAGATTTCCATATCTACCCTTGTAGATCTTATTATAATAGATGTGTTCCATGGGTGATCCTAGAAATCATATTATACCATGGAGGAGAATGATGTCCAAGAACAAAAAGAACATTATCCAAGTGGACAATGACTACCACCTTATCATGTGTTAATACTCGAAACTTAATGTCATGATGAATCATCATTTTGTCTTAATAGAGATAGGGATTGGGAAAAAAGATTGAGTTTTATATTTAATATATTTGTCGGCATGCTTATATTTTAACCAGATGTAAAAAGATTTTGAAAACGATTAAAGTCAGTTATACTATCGCTTCGTTGAAACATACAACAAACCAACAAGGGTGAAACCTATTGGCTGATCATTATGTCGTCACATCTAGAAATTGAGTGAGACATTATGCATTAAGAACTTCACTTTGCAATTTTTAGGAGTAATTCAACAGTGAGATATTGGATTTGATTCTATAGGTCATTGGTTCAAATTCCCTCATGCTCATTTGAGAGTTTGTGTAACAGTTAACTTTAGAGCTCCATGGGGTTAGCCGAAATGTGTGCATACTAGTCTAGGCACCTAGGTCCCATAATTACAAAACTTACTTTGCAAGATTTTAAATAACCATTGTTGGTAGTGCATGTTAGTAGTTGAAGATTCGAGCGTTTAGCCAATCATAAACTAACACAACATCTGGACATACATTCGTGGTATTTGTATGCAGTAACATTCAATGGGTCTAAGAGATTAGGACCCCACCACTAAAAAGGATTCCAAATATAGTAAGTTAGAAGATGTTGCATTCCTATATTCATTGAACACACATCATGTAGAAAATGACACACTCGCCCGCTACGCCTTTCTCCTTTGTGTTTTCTTGTACTTTTTTATATTCCCTAAAAGTAAAACCTTTACCTTTTACGAAAATTTGCATTTCCTTTGATTTACCTTCATAATTCACTTTATTTTCAATGTAGATTTACTTTCTAAATTTAGTGTTACTTATTGGATTCACATTATAATATTGCTTCCATATTTATCTAGGGCTAGTCATCTATATCAAAGGAGTTCGTTCTATTTTTTTTTTTTTTGCAAGATTAAGAACCATTTATTGTCCTTCCAACAAGTTTCATAAAGCTTAGAATTTACAATCGTAACATCCTAAGAAAATGAACCAAGATGGGGGGGGGGTGCTAAATGTTGTATTATTAAGTGTTGTATAACAGTACCAACTAGTGTCATACCATATTACCAACTAGTGTTATTACTGATAATAAATAATAAGTTATTTAGTCTCATTTTCTTAATAACGTAAATTTATTTACTCATTGAACTTGTATTAAATATGAAAAAAGAGAAGAACTATAGGGGAAGAATTCCTTAAGCAAAATGAAGACAAATGCACAATGAAAAGGTACACATATCACCCCTATTGAGTATAAGCATGAATATGGTGAACGCTTTGCAACACACCGTTTTATACAGGGGGTGGGGGGTGGGGGGGGGGGGGGGGGGGGGTAAAAGGGTGATGTTCAAAGAATGAAGATCATTTCAACATTGAAATATAACAAAAAGATATAAAATTTCAATGTTCCTGCTACTTAAAGTGCCCATTAAAATATAACAAAAAGATATAAAAATTGATATAGAAATTGATTCAATTCCCTCAAAGCTAGGATATTATGTAACGTTGACCCTTAATTGGGGTCATTTAAGCTACAAAGGATTCGATGAATCACATTCAAAGATTGGCAAATAGCGGAGGAAGTAGGGACATATATGTTATAAAAAATTAGGGTCTATGAGTGTTGATAATTTGTTTTAAGGACCAAATCTAAAATTTGAAGAAATTATAGGACCTCGAGTATAATTCATTCTTTAAAATAAGAACCGGAATAAAAGACAAGGTATAATTCACTCTTTATAATTCACCGTTTGGTTCATTTCAGGAAATGAAAATGAAATGCAGGAGAATGAGAATAGGAATGAGCATTACATTGATGTTGTTTGGTTAACCCAATATTATCAATGAAAAATTGCTTCACATTAAAAAAAATGTTTTTCCAACTTGAAAATACAAAAGATATTTCATTTAACATTCATAAATAGAACAACGCATGAAAAAAAATAGAAATAAAACTTTCATTCCACCCAATTTGGTCAAAAATGAAAATTAATGGAACCGCATAAATGATTTCATTATATAATATCAAACCAAACAACAGTTTTCATTATCATTCTCATTCCTGACTCCTCAATATCCCCAACCAAATGTACCCTTAGTTCCAACTTTCAACCGATTTTTTAAAATTTTGGGTTAATTTCATAAATGCTCTTATTAAAACTGAAAATATCATATTTACTTGACCTAATCTACAAATATCATATTTATCAAAATAACAATTTTATCAATTTTTTTTATAGATTTAATAATCTATAATTATAACTTTTAATGAATGAACATCTTTACCCCTATTATTATATAACGATGTATATTATTTTATATACACATCCTGCCTTCAAATGCAAGCCTCAAACTCCGGTGGAGTCATGGTGGTCGTCACTGACAGTTCGGGCAGGCCCGCAGGACTAGAATTCTGAAAAGAAGGAATGTCTGGCTTTTCCTAGCCTTTGTCTCCGCCACCCCCCACCACTTGCAAACCAAACTCCGGAGTTTGCAAACTTATAGTCGAGAGTTTATTTGATCGATCTTTTGTCATTGGGTTCGAGACTTAAGAGATAGTATGAAAGTTATCGCGATAGCTTAATGGTTATGTAAAGGAACATCCATAAGAGATTAATGGTAGTATTTTAACTTGCTAACTGAATACGAAGAAATATGTTACAAGAAAAGGTTTCGAAAAATTTCCATCCTAATATTTTATGATTTTTCTAAATGGGATTCTATTCACACTTCTAGATGCTTAGATTTAGAAAGCACGATTCGTACAAAAGGTTGTTTTGTTATGTGTAGGACCCACGATCAATTAAACTTTAGGTAGAATCAAATTCTAGAATTGTGTTGCTGATTAAAAACTAGCAAAAGCTCCATAAGTAGGGAAGTAGGTGCATATTCCTTGGTCTATTGTTTGGCCTAACAATTGGTGTGGGGGGTGGTGGTGGTGGTGGTGGTGGTGGTGGTGGTGGTGGTGGTGGTGGTGGTGGTGGTGGAGGTGGAGGTGGAGGTGGGTGGCAGAGACAAAGGCCGACTACCACTGCGACTTTACCAGAGTTTGAGTTTGGGGAGGGGGGGTTGCATTTGAAGGCAAAATGTGTATATATAGTAATATATAGTGTTATATAATAATAGGAGCAAAGATGTCCATTCACTAGAAATTATAATTCTAGATTATTAAATCTAATTCAAAATGTTTAAAAAATAATAACAAAAACCGTTATTGAAATAAATACGATACTCTGATTGGTTAGGAATGATATATATGATATTTATAGATTAAGTCCGATAAATATGATACTTTCAGTTTTAATAAAGGCATATATGAAATTCACCCTAAATTTTAAAACAACCAATAGAGATGCATAAAAGCCGGTTCTTTGTTCAGGTCGGTTCTATAACCGGTTCTATTCTTATGGAAAAAAAAAACCGGTTTGGTTCTTACCCGGTTCTGTATCCCTAAAATATCAAAAACCGGTCCGGTTCCTGTTCTAACCGGTTTTACCTGGTATAAAAACCGGTTCCATTGAAGATCAATAACCGGTTACTAGTGTTGAACCCGTGCGTTGCACGGCATGAAAAAAATATATGATAAAGAGAATCGTAAGTAAGTTAAAGTTATGTCGTTCAAAACTAAAAAGTAAGTTACAGTTAAACATAAATTTTTAATTGATAATTAATAAAAGGTGATTAACAACGTATTTGAAGTGTTTAAGAAATAGTTATTTTAATTGGTTAGTTTTATATATAAATATGGAATTTGTGAAGTTTTATTGCATTTGCATGCATTACACAAAGTTAAAGGTGAAATGTGAAGAAATTGTCATAGTGTTAATTTCAATAAGTTAACTTATGACATTAATCTTAGCGATACCACTTACTTCATCATAACAATTGAACCATTGCCCTTATAATTGATAAGAGCAATACTTTGATAAAACTTAAAACTATTAATTTCAATCTATCAGTATAATAATATAATAAAATGGACCATCTGATGGAAAACTCACAACCAAAATAGTCACATCAGAAATATATGAGTAAAAAATAACTAAAACTCAAATTTGTTTTAACCGATTAAGACAACTTCAACATCAACTTCATTGTAGAACCTCAATAACCTTCAACACACATGTATCTAAATTAAAAAATTTAACTAAAGGCAAAAAAAAATTACTCAAAACAAAAGATCGGTCTTTAAACAATATAAGTTTAGTGAGAGAAAATGTGTTAGATGGAGAGATTGAGATGTGGGTTATTGTATGTTAAAAAACCAATAACATAGCCAATAAAAACAAAAAAACACTTGTGCTTAAATAAGAGAAATGAATGACTAGTCAAAGTAAAAAAAGAAAAATAAATAGTTAATAACATAAAAAAAAGGAAAATGAATAGTAAGTAACATAAATTGCAATAAATTAAATAATTAATTTTGACAATTAACTAAATAAAGTATAATGTAAATAACAATTAATAATATTGATAATTGTTATTTAATCATATTAAAATATATAATGAGTGTTATATAAATAATTTAACTCACCTATTTATAGATATGAGTTTATGTAAATAACAATAAATAATAAGTTGATAGGTTTTTTTAGAGGTAAATTAAAAATTATTAAATTGACGTGAATAGTTATCTTCATTTTATTTTTATTTTTATTTTTATTTTTATCAATTGTATCAGTTTATTATGTATGTAAGTAGCATGTAGATATTATTATTTTCAAGTCATGTAAATAAAAATATTTATTTTAATAAGAGTTAAAATTATTAGTAGAATTTTAAACATAAAAAAAATACAATAAACAAAAATAAGAAAATACCTTTAAAACCCCAACAAAGATCAAAATAAATAAGTAATGAGTAAATAATAATTCATGCTAACCGTTATTCATTTATATATTAAATTGGAGTATCATAATGTTAAGTTATAGTATATTTTATTGTATATGTATTTCATTTATATATATATTGATTGCAATAAAGTTCTTTTAATTGCAAATTAAAAAGCACTAAGTTAACGTGATTAATTGTCCTCTTAATTTTTTATTTTTTATCAATTAAAGTCAAATTTTCTATTGTATTAAAATCTTTTGTAATTAAAAATAAAGACACATGTTATTATATTTATGTGTCAAGAAAAAATATTACAATTTTACGTATAATATTACAATTTAAAAGCTGGGGAAAAAGATTAGAAGATAAAAATTAGCAAAAAAACACTTTAAAATCCCAAAAAAGATAAAAGAGATATGTATACCCGGATCAGTCTTCTCGAAATAAACCTGAAAAAAATAAAAGCAACAATCAAAAAATATCATAATGAACTTTGTTGAAGCTATATCATATATCATAATACATACTTTCAAGATTCAATTATTCTACCGTTGCTATCATTAAAACTCTAAACCGCTCTCAATAACGAATCTCATGGCCTCGTTAAAAAACATTAAGAAAAACATAGAAGACAAAAGTAAAATAAGAAAACAATATAAAATCTCAGCAAAGGTCATAAGGAATAATACTCGGATTAGTATTATATGGCATGTATATAATAATATTGATTTTAATAAGAGTTAAAATGCATAGTAAAATTTAAAACACGGGAGAAACATAAAAGATAAAGAAAAACTCTAAAATCTCACAAAAATCAAAAGAAATTTATACACGAATTAGTCTTCTCGAATAAACCTGAAAAAATTACCATAAAAAAAGATCATATTAGTTTGTCGAGGCATCTTAGATTGTAATGCGTACTTTTATGATTTGGTTATTGTACCGTTATTGCTATCAAAACTCTAAACAACTGCCAAGAACAAAGCACATCGATTCCGTTAAAAAAATATGTATATAGAAAACAAAAGTAAAAAACAAATCTAAAACTTAATAGAGGTATATATTAATACCCGGATTAGTATTCTCCAAATAAACCTGAAATTTGTGAAATGAGATAACAAATGATGTGATGGAGATTGAGGGAAGAGTTTACTTGAATTTTTTGTTGTTGAAGATTGATGTTTTGTCAAGTGATTAAGATGAATATGAAAATATTTTGTGGTGGACAAATCTTGAGGCATGAATACATGAAAGGTTTGGAGGTGAAACCTTGAATAATGAAGATGAAATGATTTAGAGGGTTTATATTGAAGAATGGAGATGAAAATGTTTGAAGGGTAAATAGATGAAGGGTTTATAGGGTGAATGAAAAGTTAACAATTATGTCTTAGATAATGGCCAAATAAATGAATCACATTATCATATTAAAGGTTTGGATGTTACAATTCTATTTATAAAAATGACCAAAATGATTCTATCTCAATGAACTTTATGTTTTAAGTATAGGGATAGAAAAGTATTTAACATATCAAATATTTAAAATAAATCAAAAATCTTAGAAAAAAAGATAAATAGTTTTCTTGACTTTAGGAGTTACCACGTAGAATCTTGTGATTTTTCCTTTTAAGATATATATATTGATTTAAGGAACCGGTTCAGGTTCAAAAAACCGATTCCCTTTTTTTTGGGGGGTAAAAAAGACCCCGATTCTGTTGTGTATCTCTAACAACCAACTTATTCACGAAATAATATGAAGATTGGGCCAGCCCAATCTAAGGCCCATTCCCAGCCCTAGAATCTTGCCTCTCTATTCAGTTTTCAATCTTTCACAATCACTTTTCTTTGCTTATGCCCTTGAAGTGAACCAGGAAGAGAAAAACCAAAACCTCCCTCTTTTCTTTGTTGTGTTTTTGAAAATCAGCAGAAAAAGAAGATGGGAGGCAGAGGGAGGTCAAGAAGAACTCAAAGAAAGCACTTTCGTGATGGCAGAGAAAACGTTTGGAAAAACAACAACAACAAATCCGATGAACAAAATGAAACCAACAATGAAAACAACAAACCCACTACTCATTGGCAGCCATTTGCTATTGAGAACAAGTTTTTTGATGAGTACTATAAGGTACTTACTTACTTACTTATTGTTTTACTTCCATTCCAACACATGTGAAAAAATCCATGTTTTTTTGGAGTTTTAATTGAATTTTGTTTTTATTATCTTGAAAAAAATGGATGATTTATAGGAGCAAGGGATAGTGCCTTCTGAGGAATGGGATTCTTTCATTGAGTATTTAAGGAGGCCACTTCCTGCTGCTTTCAGGATCAATTCTAGGTAAAGTTTATGTTTTTTTGTTGTTGCTATATTGAATTAGTATTTGGTTTGTGAAATTGAAATTAACTTTGTCATATAAAAAGAACTTATTATTGTCTCTATGAAGAAGTGTTATGGTTTAATGGATGTAATTTGGTGGTTATAATATTTGAAACTGCATGCTTTGATGCTATTAGAAGATGTAAGTGGGATGGATGGGATTTTGTGAGTGAATGTGAAACTGCTTGCAAGTTGCAATTTTGATGGTATTAGGCATGAATTTTGTTTAGGTTTTTTTATTAACTATATATATGGTTTATGCATATAGGCATATATTATTTTAAAAGAAAATATGGGCCTTTTTCTTTTTCTTAAGAACAAGTGATAACAAAGATGTCTGTATGGATATATGTTATGTCGGAATAGATAGTAAATGAATAGTTGTTTGTTATATGTGCTTAATGAGCAGGTGGAGATGAATGTGATACGAGAAGACTAGTATTAGAATAACATGGGTGTGGAAAGCATAACCACAACGACTTAAATAATAAGTCACTAGCTTATTGTTGAAGCGGAGCCCTAAAGAAACACTTAAAAAATCATCTAACCCATTAAGTTGATTAAGCCATTAATAAAAACTATCTTAGTGGTGCGTGACTTATGTGAGGGGTACGTAAATGGACTTAAAAAAACAAAGTCTAGGTTGAGACTACGAGATACTGAGAAAATGTCAACATAGCAGACTCTGTATGGTGTTTTTGAGGTTATATATGGTGGTGAAAGAGGGTTTAATGGATAGAAAATGCTATCGTTCTAAAATACAAAGCAAAACTGCCTGGATATATAAATGATACCCATCCATTGAAAGAAGAAAAAAGGACATTTAGATAATAGGAGAGTTGTGCCACATTAAAATTATAGTATCATCTTAAGTTTGGGAAATAATTGATAATTGCATTAAACTTTATAAATACTTCAATTTGGAATGGTTGTATTATACATGGTACATGTTTTATATTCACTTCAAACTTGAAATCTCCTAAGATCGTCTCCGGGAAGTCATACATACCTTCTTCATTTACTATATTTTTGAGGGAGTGGTTGTTTTAAAGTTCTCTTCGAAAAGATCATTTTTTTCCTTTGATCTAAACATGGATCTTTCCTTGGGTGCTTACATGATAACAACATATACGATAAATTCTATGCCTGCTTATATTCTCAAGGGATAAGCAATGACATACTTATATCTTAGGCACCAGGATTTGCTTTAATTCAAAATATTTATGAAATCCCAAATTGCCCTTGTATGGTATAAATAGTGTGGATATGGTGAATGAGTTTTTTTGCTGTCAAACTGAGGGGTAAGGGTCCGATTAAAATTCAACCAAATACCAAACTAAATTGCAGATTGGTTTCACTAACGTAATAATAAATTGGGTGGGTTATTGATTTCACTCAAATAATGAGAACCCCTAGATACTTCAACTTGCAAGTAACATGGCTGTTGACCTTTCTCATTTTTGATCCAAACTATGAAAATTTAGAGAAAAGACATGCATACAAGCACACTCTGTCAATAGTCTAGGCTTGCTTATGGATAATTCTTTTTTACGATCAAGTTCAATGATCTATGATAATGAAAACTTTTTTGTCGTTGCTAATAGTATGCATGATTAGCCTTGAAGATGTTTTTGTTTGTTGATCATAAAGGGACCGCTCAAGATGCTAGCTTTCTTGTGAATTGAAAATCGAATCACACAATCAAGAATGGTTTGATTATGTTTCCAGTACATGTCTGAATTTTTGATCTTTTATGTGCCATATGGTGAATGAATCTTTACGTGCTCATATCGTCTACTAGTTGATGTAATTGTGGCCTGTAGTTAGCTGTAATGTATTTGTGTAGCTATATATGTCAAAACTTAGGCATCGTTTGGTAAAAATAAGGTAGCTTGTAAGTCAGCTTACTAGTCAGGCACATGTTTGGATGGACCATAAGCTAGCTTATAAGTTAGCTTATAAGCTAGCTTTTTGAAAAGCTACTCTCACTAGCGTTTTGGTGACTTATGGGGATTATTATTTTTTTATTCCAAATATACCCTTGCTACTTTTTACACTATCAATTTTTAAACATGTCTTTTTTTTGTCATTTTACAGTCATAAGCTACATTATCAGCTAGTTTTTGTCAAACACAACTTATTCAATAGCTATCTTATCAGTCATCAGCTAACTTATCAGTCATAAGCTACCTTATCAGCTAGTTTGCCAAACATAGCCTTAGGATAATCATCATCAAATATCAAAGTCGTAACAGTGCACATGCTATCTGATTACATTAGGATAATCATCAACTATTAATCTGATTTCATGCCTATCGGATTATTTTGGTTGTTATGAGACCACAATCATCTTGATCAGGTTTACTTACACCATCTATTGTTTGTAAACTTTTGCAGTAGCCAGTTCTGTACAGATATCAGGTCGCAACTAGAGGATGAGTTTATGAAAGCGCTTCAAGCGGAGGTGCATATTTAATTTGCTATATTCTGCATTCTATAGTATGTCTATTAATGTATGTACCTTTGAGGAAGTACTTGCTTCTAGTAAGTTTGTATAACTTTTCATATTTCTGTCAGGTTACAGATGGAAATGAAGCAGAGGGCATAAAGCCATTGCCTTGGTACCCTGATAATTTTGCTTGGCAGTCAAGTTTTTCGAGGATGCAGCTGAGAAAGAACAAAAGTCTTGAGAGGTGATTAGAATAATTCATCTACTAAATGTTCTAAACTTAGGGGCTGTTTGGCAGTTGCTGAATGATTAAGTGGTCAGAATGATTAAGAGGCTCTTATGATATAGTGTAAAATAAAATATGGTTGTTTGGTAATTGTTGAGAACGAAATCAGGGCTCTTAATGGTTAAGTGAGGCACATGATGCAAAATCATTCAGAGGGTTTTGGAACCATTAAGAGGCTGTCCAACTTTTTGCCAAACAAGATTTACCTCTTAACAATTCAGAGGTTGCCTCTTAATGGAACTGTTTAGAGGTAAACAAACGGCCCCTTAGTCAACATTGTGCATTGGAGTTGAGTGATACTTTTTTGAAATGATTGGAACCATAGAATTATCAATTTTACAGCCTTGTTTAAACCTAATTTTAGTCACCTATTGAAGAGCTGCAAGAATCTCACTTAGCCGCTTCTTGTTTGTATTTTTTTAATTATTTCATGTTACTGAACCAAAATTTCAGGTTTCATGAGTTCTTAAAGCAAGAAAACGAAATTGGAAACCTTACTAGACAGGAGGCTGTCAGCATGGTGCGTGGCTTTTAATTTTATCTTTGTAATTGCATTGTGGAATGCAATATGATGCTATTTGAAGGGTTTATACATACTGTCTTGCTTGATTTTTTTTTTCTAATTTATATTTATTTACACACAGGTACCTCCATTGTTCCTGGATGTCCATCAAGACCATTTTGTTCTTGACAGTAAGTTATGATCTTTGAATTTAATGCAATAGATTCTTACCTTCACACCACTTCATGCTTATATGCATGTAAAGGTATATGCATTTGAAGTAAATCATTGCTTCTTTCCAAAAGAAGTCTTGTCAGCCAACTAACATACACAAAATGTACTCATTATTTTAAATGATGAATGCCAGGTTAAAATGACAATTTGATTTTCTATGTGCAGTGTGTGCAGCTCCTGGTTCAAAAACATTCCAGTTACTCGAAATGATACACCGGACATCAGAAGTGGAGTCATTACCTAGTGGAATGGTTATATTTCTCTCTTTGATACATAACCAGAAGGATTCTCCTTTAGTTTAGCGACAACATTATGGGAAAATCCACTTTCATGATTTTGAAGTTTATTTTTGTTTGTATCATGGTCTAGGTTGTAGCAAATGATGTGGATGTGCAAAGATGTAATCTTCTCATTCATCAAACGAAGAGAATGTGCACTGCCAACTTGGTTGTCACTAATCACGAAGCCCAGCATTTCCCTGGCTGTAACTTGAGAAAGAAAAGTGTGGATGCTTCTGAGTTGGGTATGACGGAACTTTTATTTGATCGAGTCCTCTGTGATGTTCCATGCAGTGGAGATGGTACCCTCCGCAAGGCTCCCGATATCTGGAGAAAATGGTAAATTGGCTTGTATTTCTTTTACGTAGGCAACTTAATGGATATCTGATGCGCTTCTATGTCGTCATGATATGCAGGAGTGTGGGGATGGCTAATGGTGTTCATTGTCTACAACTTCAGATAGCCATGCGAGGTTTGTCATCATACAAAAATCGATTTACCATTATATAATTCAAATGCAACTGCTAAACATTGTTGCCTTTTCTTATTTCTTTATTTAATTATAAGTTCCTGTTTTACGAGTTCTCCAACATCCATTAGTAGTCAATTTAAAGACTAGGCATGATGTAGGTCAGCAAGAGGTGTCGTAAAAATGAGGAAACAATTAGTCTGATAAGGAAAATTGGACAAGTTAAAACATTTACGTAATGACAACTTAAAGGGTTAAAACATTTCTAATAAACATATAAAGGAAAATAGTAACTTTACATATTCCCTTTGCATGTGTTCAGTTAATACCAAATAGAGTTGATTAGTCTCTTTCTCTGTTATTATAAAGTAAATTGTATTTTTCTTGGTTTGAGTAGAAAAATTACTTCTTACTGTTTGCACTTTTTCTAGATCAATCCCTTATCTACTGTATGTCATTCTCTATACTTGTGAGTTGTGAACAGCATATATTAACTAGTAGATCAGGGACCATTAATTTTTTAGGTGAGTTGGAAACCTAAATTTTTTCAATTGAGAATGTGTTATACTCAAAATGAAAGCAACCTGTTCGGCTGTTCCATCTGGGCCAAGTGGAATTCAGGCTGAATGTTTAAGTTTATGAATAGCTGGTTTGATTTTCCTTTCTATTTGCTAGCTAGCAAGTTGTGATAAGCAATCATTATTTGGGCGTATCATATGATGTTATGTGCTATGTAAACCCATAATTGTTAATATTATATAATCAGGATGCAAGTGAATTACCGGTATCAAGATCCTTTATTATGATCTTTCAGGTTTGGCATTGCTTAGAACTGGTGGAAGAATGGTTTACTCAACTTGCTCTATGAATCCAGTGGAAAATGAGGCTGTAGTGTCTGAGGTGATATATTTGAATCTTTGCTATGGTCTTGTTATATCATCTATTCACTTCTGCTATGCTGCTTCATGTTTTCAACTCTCATCATGTCTCTTTGATGATTTTGTTTAAATGCTCGATGTTAATTGAATATGAGAGATTAGTATATTTTTACTGCTAGATGAGAGTTCTTTAGGTAACATTGATTAAGTATCTGATGTGCTCCAGTGAAACTCCGGTGATAATCGGCAGGTCGTATATTGAAATTGAACACAAAATGAACACACAGACTTTCGAGAGGTCTGTTCTCTGCATATGCTCGAATACAGTCTCACATAACAGAATGAATGTACCCACAACTCTTAACCCCAACTAAAAGGAACTTCTTGTCCATTATTTCTAAAGAGAAATACCAAAAGTACCCTCTTACGTGTTTCTACTTATCTCAAAGTAAAACAAAGACCACACACATATGTATTTGCAAATAACATATATAGAAAGTACACATATGCATACATATGCACACATTTTCAGGATACATACACATATTATTGTATGTGTGTGTGCATGCTCGGGCAGACATTTGAGCGTCTGTCAGCCTAAAACAAAAAACACGCAGTCTCTGGTTTTACATGTTTAGTCATTGACTCATTGTTCATACTCTACATATTCCTCGGATTGTCCAATCCCCATCTCAACCTGGTGTCACAAGGGAATGCACTTTTTTATCACACCTAGATGGGCACTAAATGCATAATGTCTTCTTTACTTCAGATATTGCGGAGGTGTGGAGACTCTGTTGAACTTGTTGACGTATCTACTGAGCTCCCTCAACTTATTCGCAGGCCGGGTCTTAAAAGTTGGAAGGTTTGTCTTCGATTCTTTCTAGTACTACTGCAAATTCTAGTTTATAGCTTATATCTTAAAGCTGATGTGGAGTTTCCTTTTTGTTATCTCAAGGATTCTCCACTCTTTGTCATGTAGGATTTATTATAATTTTTATTTTCTAATATGCCCTTTTAGATTTGAATCTGTAAATTATCTAGTTTCTAAAATTCAATAACTCTGGTTAATTAGATCTTGCTTAATCAGCCAAACCTACGGGATGCAAGAAAGTCGAACAACATAGATTACTTCTACAATGAATAGGAAATTAGGAATCAGTTTATAAATGCTATTCTCGCAATGGAGCTATTTCAAGATGTGTAGTTCAGTGATCATTTTATTAATTGATGAAATCATGCACCAAGCTTTTAGTTATAAAGTAAAAATACGACATATTGGTTGGAGGTTAAAGTTAATCCCACTAGTTCAACGATAGAGTTTTCCTTCAAATATGTTATGCAAATAATACCCCAAGATTTATGAGAATAACAATGAACATGTTTCTTAATATGTAAAGATCAGTATCCAAACTTATAAAATCATATTCATGCAAACCAGAAAATAAAATAATCCGGGATTTGCACGAATGTAAAGATCAGTATCCAAACTTATAAACATATTCATGCAAACCAGAAAATAAAATAATCCGGGATTTGCACGAATGTAAAGATCAGTATCCAAACTTATAAAATCATATTCATGCAAACCAGAAAATAAAATAATCCGGGATTTGCACGACACTTAAAATAGCATAATACAAATGGAAGATTGAACCCAATATATGGCTCACACCCACAACGATCATCTAGTGGTTTTATGATGTATACTTTGTGCTCTTTTCTGGCGACACAGTGTCTGCTTCCTGATTTGCATTACCATTTTAAACTTGGTTCTTTAAATTGGAGATACAGGTACGAGACAAGACCATGTGGTTAGCTTCTCATAAAGATGCTTGCAAACATGGAAGAAGTGGGATAGTTCCTAGCATGTTTCCTTCTGGCCAAACACATATCGACACGTCTGATATCGACCAGAAAGTAACAACTGAAGAAATATGCGATGATGGTAGTCGTGGGAATTCTAGCAATGGGATCCAGAATGGGGAGGATGAGGGGAAACCAATCGATGATGTCTTGGTGGCCGAAGTTTCATCTCTTCCATTAGAGCGTTGCATGCGTATAGTGCCTCATGACCAGAACACCGGATCCTTTTTCATTGCCGTTTTGCACAAAAAATCCCCTTTGCCAGGTGACTTGTTAAATCCTTTCACATTCAACTTCAGCCAATGCTATGAAACTCATTGATATGCAGTTAGACCTCCTTAATGTTAGTGTCTAGTCCTTCCTACTCTTGGTTATGCTTTCTTGTATCCACCCGCGTTTGCATGTTTTCAACCCATTTAAAATATTATATAATTTTATTTTATTTTTAAATAAATATCATTATTTAATCATAGATATCTATTAAAAATTTTTTTATTTAAATATCTATTAATAAATAATTATTTATTCAAACTCTGAACAATTTATTTGCATTTGTGGTTGTGTTTTATTCAAACTTGAACAATTTACTTGCATTTGTGGTTGTGTTCTATTTACAATTTTAAAATCAAAAGGGTCAATCTAGGTTCAACCCATTTATTTAACAGGCTGGGTTCGGAAAATCATAAACAAGTTAACTGTTGTCAACCCATTTAGGTAACAGGTTGGGTTGGGTTGAAAATCTCAACCCATTTAGTTAAACAGGTTGGGTAGGGTTGGATTGAGATTTTCAACCCATTTAATAAATGGGTTGAACAGAACCCAGCCTGACCCATTGTCACCCTACTTTCTTGTTTTCAAGCTCTTCTTTTTTGAATTTTCTTATGTTTATTTTCCGCAAGTTCTTTAAAAAAAGCTTTATCCTTTTTCTTTCACACTTTGCACAAGCGGAGGTTTGCGTACATCCCATCTATTGGTGGGATACACCGGGCTTGTTTGGTTTGGTATTATGTGCACCTAAAGCATCTCTGCCATGTTCTTTTTCATGGTGCAGTCTTCCAGACTAAGACGACTAAGAATTCTCGGCAGCCAAATTCTGATAACGAAGAAAAACCCAAACAATTAGAAGATACCGTGGAAACAGATAATAACGGAATGGATGTAGACGTGTTGGATGTTACAAATGAAGAATCTATAGAACCAACAGCAGCTGATGCTGCTGGTGTTCTTGATAATGAAACTGATGAAGCTTTACCAGATAGTAATCCAAGTAAAAGACTCAAAGAAACCGAGCCCGAACAAGTCCAAACTACGAAAAAACCAAGTGCTCGTGCAGAAAAGGCTAACGACAAAAGAAAGTTGCAGATTCAAGGCAAGTGGTTTGGAGTTGACCCTGTTGTGTTTTTTAAGGATGATGCTATTCTTAATGGTATTAAGGAATTCTATGGGATTCCGGAATCGTTTCCGTTCAGTAATCGTCTTATTACACGGAATAGTGATACCAACCATGTGAAGAGAATCTACTATGTATCGGGATCTGTGAAGAATGTAGTCGAACTCAACTTCCGGGCTGGAGAGCAACTCAAGATCACTTCTATTGGTTTGAAGATGTTTGTAAGTTTCTTTTTTTTACAGTTTTTCTAACTTGATTCAATGTTTTATGTTTCCCGCTCCAATGTACTTGCTCTGTCCCAGAATAAATGTCTGCTGAAAAAGGAACGGTTTTAGAAATATGTAAAGTTTACGTTTTTTAATTAATTAAAACGACAATTTTACCTTGATAACAGAGGGAGCAATAAATTTCTTCCGCTTATACTTTTGAAGGTGGACATTTATTATGGGACAAACTGAAATTGAAATGTGGAAACTTATTTTGCATATGCTCTGTCCGAAAATAAATATCCACGGTGAAAAAAGAAGAGGTTTAGAATGTGTGATTATTACTTTTTTTTTAATGAACTAAATGATAATTTTACCATTTTTTTAAATGGGAGTAAATGAATTTCTTCATCTCATAAAGTAAGGGTAGAATTGGAAAGTAGACGCTTATTTTGGAACATACTAAAAATAGAAACATGGATATACGGTGTACTTATTTTACTGCCATTTTCGGGAAGAGACTTATTTTACTGCTTATTGATTCAGGAAAGGCAAACATCGAAAGAAGGCACTTCCTCACCTTGTGTATTCAGAATATCTTCTGAAGGCTTGCCATTGCTTCTTCCACATATGACCAAACAGATTGCTTGTGCATCTCCGGTGGATTTCAAACATTTACTGCAATACAAATCCATCAAGTTCCCAGATTTTGTTAACGATGGATTTCGTGAAAAGATTGCAACACTTGCTTTGGGCTGCTGTGTAGTGGTTCTGAACAGAGGTTTGTTTCATGAATGCATGGCCGTCGTTCTTCACGAATTCGTTTAGTTTTCTCAAAATTTCTCTTTTTACAGGTAACGAGGGCTCATCGGATCCTCCTAAGATAGATAAATCAACGATTGCAATTGGTTGCTGGAAAGGGCGTTCGAGTTTATCAGTGATGGTGACGGCAATAGATTGTCAGGAACTGTTGGAAAGGTTACTGGTTCGAATGGAGACCGAAAAGGGATCTTCTTTGGCGGAAAACAAACCGGATTCTGAATCTGAAGTGAAGGAAGATTCTGAAACCATAATTGGTTGAAGTTGAAGTTAACAAAGTCTAATGGTGGCTAATGATGGTAATGCATTTGCAACTACAAGATTTTGTAAGCTATGTTTATTTACTTAAGAGTGAGTTAGGAAAAGCATACATGAGAAAGTAGAGGGTAAAATCTGGAAAGGGCTTTCTGATTGTTATGTGGATTTATTCTCTATGGTAACTATTGCACCAAGACCTTGAGCATTTTTAATACTCATATTTGTTGTATTGATATATGCTCCTATATATTTCTTTGGAAACCATATTTATGCTGTTCTAATGAAATGATATATGGACTTGCTTATGCTATGGAGTTGCCATCTCTATTTGGTTTTCGTTGCCTTCCTTGGATCTCGATGCTAAGTTAGAGATGCACAAACAATCGAGCCATTTTTTTTCAAAAGCTTGAAAATGCGAAAATGGACTATATTTACATCCATAGATTTGTCTGGTTTGACTTGGTTTTCTTTTTCGCTTATTGAAAACGTGTTTTTGGGAAGGTCTGGGTTTTGTGCATGTCTACGTATTTGGGAATATTTAAAGAAAAAAGATGACAAAAGTGGTGTTGTAGGGTCAATAAATTGACACATATCAATGGTTTTCATGCAAGTCGACACTTCATAAGGGAATAATCAAATGAGAACCATGAGAATATAGCTATGAACCGAGTGCTCACTTTGTACCTTATAGAAAGTTCATCTCCACATCCATTTCTCTTGTAATAATTATCACTTCGATTCAGTGTTTTACCAATATACCAAATTTTTCTCTTTATTTGAAACTTACAAAAAGCAAGTTCATAAAAATCTTGATGTCTTAGTACACTAGTCTTTGTGGACATGATTTTGGTTCTTAGCTTTTGTACCAATATACTGCTTGCGTAACCATCATAGTGATCAGTGACTGTTGGCTAACTACTTCATTTGTGCTTATTATGTGATGTACCATCTTCTCATTTTCTTTTCTTTTTAAATAAAGGTTGTAGACCCGTTATTCATAGATCTGGATCTTGCACATAGTAGTTTCTTTGTTTTCCGTTTTCTACAAAATACAATCGATTGAAATTATTGATTTTGATCCCCAATTTTTATTTATTTTTATTTGCACAATCAAAGATCAAACTTTTGAGAACAAGAACTATTGAATTTCACCTATTACATGATAGTTATTGAGGTGTAAAATAGTTATTTTTGTCATTCTGATGGTTTATTCAACACTAGGGGTGAGCAGGGAAAAACCGAAACCGAACCGAAAACCGAAAAAAACCGAAAAAACCAAACCAAAAAAACCAAACCGATACAAAACCATTGGTTTTGGGTTTTAAAATTTCAAAAACCGAAATTTTCGGTTTGGTTCGGTTTTAACCTTCAAAACCGAACCGTTTAAACCAAACCGAACCGAATTCAGAAACCGAACCGATACAAACCAAACCGAACCATTATAAACCAAACCGTTTTCTTTTTAGTTTTTACTTTTTACCCTAGTTTCCTTCCTAGTAATTATTAATTTTAAATTATACTTTGTTTTTTGAAGGATGACGATACTTTGTTTTTGGAAGGATGATTTTGTTTGTTACTTTGTTGCATCAAACTTTGTGTTTTTTGTTTTCATGTATTGTCTCCTATTATTATAAACAATTGGATGATTTTTGGTTAAAACTTAAAAGAATGACTCATTATTCGTAATTGGATTTTGGTAAATGGTTTTTGGTAAATGGTTTTTGGTTTTTGGTTTTTGGGTTTTGGGTTTTGGTTTTTGGTTTTTGGTTTTTGGAAAAACCAAAAACCAGAAACCAAAAACCGAATCAGAAACCAAAAACCGAATCAAAAACCGAAAACCGAACCGAAAACCGAACTTAAAACCGAAAACCGAAAACCGAAAAACCGATTGGTTTTGGTTTTGGTTTTTCAAAAACCGAAAATTTCGGTTTGGTTTCGGTTTTACCCCAAAACCGAACCAAACCGAACCGAGCACACCCCTATTCAACACAACAATCAAGTAACACTTTTTCTTTATCCACAGTGGGCTTACGGGTTGTTTAGATGGATAAAACTGTTTGTATGAATTTAACTAAATCGTTGTTTGGTTAGTGTTGGGTCATTAGGTGTGTTGAGTAAACAATCTGAATGACGAAACAACTATTTTACTCTTTGGTTTACATGAAAAAAATGTATTTGTAAAATCAATCTTATTACATCAACCAAATCAAGAACCTATATAAAGAAAAAGTAGCAACTGTTTTGTGGATCAATATTCTCTTACAACTTTTAATAATTTGTTATAAATCAATCTAGCTACATAAAAAAAATCAGGAACACACATCATGAACAATAAGTAAGTCAAAAACACTTCATGGATAACAAGCAAATTGATGTAGATAGAACTGTCTTAAAACATAAAACAATATATGTAATCAAGGGAAAAACATAAACAAGATGTGTGACCAAACCAAAACCCAAAACCTAATGCAACATCAATAATCAAAGCAAAAAACAAGATCCAAGTCGAGATCTGCCACCAAACAAATACCCAAAATTGTTTGTAACCGAACCAAAACCCAAAAGCTAAAGAAATAATAAAGGGTTCGAGATGAAGGGGAATGAACATGAGGTGATAGAGAACTAGGAGATCACTAGAGGACGAGAATACCGACAAACCAAGAATGATTTTGAGTTAACTACAAGGTTGTGGCACACTTTATGTTGATGGGCTACGATTGTAACCAAATTGGGTTTGAAGATGAGGATCCCTCAATTCGCAAGAAGTAAAGAACCCTCAAATGAGAGACGCAGATGTGGTTAGGGATGGAGTCTTTGAAGATGGGAGATGCACATGTGAGGTAGGGGAGAAGGGTAGTTAGGGGAGTATCAAAATAAATGGCTGAGTGTATATGACAGTTTTTGTAGATGACCGAATCAGCCACCAACTGAGCGATTAAGCTGTTACCGAACAACTAGTTTGGCTATGCGAATAAGCCATATCTGCTATGCAGCTCATTAAAATGTTACCAAACAACCCCTAAGTGATTACCGAACAACCCTTTAACGGAAAAACAATCAATCAATCCCTTAAATAAGAAAAATAGTTTAAAAGTACAATACTATCATAAAAAAGTATGGGATCAATTATGACCAAGTCACTAAAGCGTAGGGGCCAAAACTTATAATTTGATTTTTGTACTCCGTTATACTCCTCCTTCCTCTCCAAACCTCATCAAAGTCGGGAAGTATCAGAGAAGACGGCCATGGAAGAAGAGGAACACGAGGTGTACGGAGGAGACATCCAGACGTCGGTGAAATGGAAGGAGACGTCGATCCTCATCACGCCGACGTCGAGATGTCAACCGCCGACGATGACGCCGTCAAGGTTTTCCGTCCATATATTTATTTATTCATTCAAACTCGTAAAACCCTAAATATTCGATTTGGATTCATTTTTCTTATCTTTTTGTGTGGATTTCTGCAGGAATTGGATGAGATGAAGAAACGACTGAAGGAGATGGAAGAAGAAGCAGCCGCTCTTCGTGAAATGCAAGCCAAAGTTGAAAAGGAAATGGGCGCTGTTCAAGGTCAAATTCCGAACTTCTATCATCTTGATCGTCTTGTATCTAAAATTTATATATCTAATTTGCGTACTAGTTTAGGAATCTAGGATCAATTTATTCAAAAACTTTGAGGAAATGTCTATTTTTTTATAGATTTTTTAGTTTTCATAGAGTACAGAGTGATCCAATTACAAAGAATGTGAATTCTTTGGATGAATTGTTGTAGGAGAGCTGCAATTTGTTCAAGGTCTTATTTTGTTCAGAAAGCTTGTTATTTTATGGATTCAACTATTAGAAAAGTCTAGGACTTGGTATCATTTAGTGGTTTAGAAATGTTGAGACTACGAATGGATTCCATCTTGCGGATTTGCTTTGATGGCAACGTCTTTTATGTTGTTCGCGTGTGTAGTGTATTATGACAAGTGTTCTGTTGAGTTTATTGGCCTCATAAGTGTTAATGAGTGACAAATTGTTGGGACATAATATTTTTTTTGTAACGGGGTTACGGAAATTGCTGCTTAGGTATTACCTCTTTTCGTTTTTATTTTGCTATTAGTTGTCATTTTGTGGAATTTCAATCTATTTGATTTTGGCCATCTACAGATCCTGCAAGTGCAGCTGCTAGCCAGGCAAGCAGGGAGGAGGTGGATACAAGGTCTATATTTGTTGGCAATGTAAGCAACATAAGCTACTTTTATCGAATTATTGTTTGGCTCGTATTGTTGAAACTTAGCTAGCAGTTCAGTTTTACTTTTGTACTCTCCTGTGTAATTTGTATGTTACTTTTGCTGAACCATGTTAGGCTTCCTTTTAACACCAAGTCATCAAGTCTACTTATATCTTTTGTTTGTTGACCTTTCCGTTTACCTGATAGGCCGATATTGTAGGCTTTCTTGAACGAGGATAAGAATTTTACAATCATCGCTTTAAGGCAATGACATCAAGAAATTAGAAAACCTAGTAATTGAGAGCTTAAAATAATTATGGTACACGTACAAATCATTTGACCGTTTGACTTATGGTGCTTCAATTGCTTGTTCTATTCTCATTAGGTTTTCTTTTTAAAAGCAAGATTACTCACCTCAAGTTTTTGCTTATGCCACTGTTTATACTAAACTTTTGATGAATCAACCTCTTTTCTTAATCATCCGGTTCATTAGCTTTCTCTTATCTATTTTCTTTGGCATGTTTGATGTTTCTCATCATTTTTTTTGATGAATTTAACTTTTATCTGCCTTATCACAGGACGAATCCAATTTGTCTGTAGCATCAGAATTTTTCTTTTTACCGTTGATCAACTTGGAAGTTAGTCCGTGTGTGCATAGGCTTTCTTTTTCTGCAATCGGAATTTCCATGTTTCTGAAGTCAATGTAAAATAGAGAGGTAGGATGAGGATGAAAAGTAAATAAAAGAAAAGAGCGAAAAGAATGTTGCACTCTCTTTTAAGAAGAAAAAAAGAATAGAGAGGAAAAAAAGGAAAAACAAAAAAAAAAAAAAAAAAACAGAAAAAAAACAAAAAACCAAAAAAGAAGAGGAAAAATGGAAAAAGAAAAAGTAGTCTGAAAGTGGAGATTTTTAGAAATATGTATATCCAAAAATCAAATGAGAGGGCTTGACTTTATAGTTGGTTAACATATATGGAAAGACAACACAATTCAACACCCAGGAGGAGAAGGGGTTGTTCTTTGTACAGTTGGTATTTCTGAAAAGGATTGATATCAGAGTTCTGCCCAAAAGCAATCCATTTATCCTATGAAGAGTAGAGTTGAGCCAACTCCGTGTCATGGTGGAGCTTCATTGCTGTTGTTGAAGGTGGATGGTTATGCTGCAAATAGTCCTAGAACTGTGTTGAAGTGGTGAGGGGTTTGCAATCACTACATATATTTTTCTTGTCTTTCTCTAACCGAAATCGATATTTTTGTGTGCGACTTAAACTAATTTTTCTTTTTTTTTCTCTAACCAGTCATAGTATCTAAAACAGCTTATTTACCTGTGCCATTTCGCTTTCAGTATTTTTGCCTACTTGTAACCTAGCCTTGTACTCTTAGTCTCTTACAAAACAATAACTTACATGTTTAACAAGTTGGGATATGCATTTTTGCATAGTTGGCGTACATCTTTGAAGATAGAAGTATATTTCTCATTTTGACACCATCTGCATTCAATGATTTTTGTTAATTAAGTAATGGTGGTAATTGGTAAAGTTCTATGCTCACACAAATGCGTTCGATCCCATTTATACACTTCAAAATTTTTAAAATGGAAGAGTGGACTCATTTGGTAAAACATATATATGCATAGTTGCATACACCTTTTGACATTGGCATTCTTATGTTAGCCCAAGGTTTCATTTAAATGTCTTTGTATATAATAGTCATCAGCAAGTTCCTCAAGTTAGATACGTTGCTTATCTCTTGTTTATGCTCTGTTTCTGTCTCTCATAAGATGCCATGATCTACTATGCTAGTGTTCATATGCATTTCATGTTCAAATTTAATTAAAATCTGGGTTTTGCAGGTTGATTATGCTTGCACCCCTGAAGAAGTTCAACAGCATTTCCAGTCTTGTGGCACTGTAAACAGAGTCACTATCCTTACTGATAAATTTGGCCAGCCTAAGGGTTTTGCTTATGTGGAGTTTCTTGAAGTGGAAGCTGTTCAAGAGGCTCTCGCCCTTAATGAATCTGAGCTACATGGCCGACAACTGAAGGTAACAGTTTTCTTCTTTTTTGTCTCTGTGAAGAAGCTCCAGATCACATATATATGGCATCCAAATTAAAACAATTATTTATTTTCTACTTAATGATGTTATTTATTTTTTGCTTGTCTTTTCTCATTTAGTGCAAGTGTTACTGAATAAAAGGTTTAATTGGAAAATGATCCCCACATTCTTGGCATTCACATTCTTTGATAGTGATTTTCTGCTTTGATTTTACTATTGCCGTCCTTTGTGCTACTCTCTCTGTTGCTAAAAAATGTTATGCTAAGCACCATTATGAATTTTGTAAAATAATACGAACAATTGTCAAATAGTATGTATGTGGATCAAACCTAGCATGCCAAAAATAGATTTCTTCCGAGTGTTTTGTAGGTTTTCCCTTATGGTTTTAGCTAATAGATATTCAGATCCTGATATTAATAGATGTATCATTGATTGTAGTATTCGCAGCATGATCTTCTACAAGATGACAAGTGGCCTTATATCATTCGTTCTTTCATGGAAAACTTGGTTCTCACATATATATATATATATAGGGGTGGGTTCAAATGTGAACCCCTTTTTGGTTGTGAACGTGAGGACAACCGAGAGCGCGACATGTGGCGGATGACTAGGCGCCACGTCAGATCCACGACGGATGACTAGGCGCGATTCATGGGAGGGCATTGAATTAAAGAGGGGGACCACACTCAAAGTCGTCACGTGTCGCGCTCTCGGTTGTCCTCACGTTCACAACCAAAAAGTGGTTCACGTTTGAACTTTCCTCTATATATATATATAGCTTATTGGTTATCACTTATGGCTATATACTCGTTGGTTCATCATAAAGGATTCCTACTACAGTAGTTCACTCAAAAGATAACAAGTACAAGCTCTCTTAAGTGACAATATTCAAACTGTGTTTGGGTAACATGTTTGTTGATCTTCCATAAGACTTTGATACCAATAAAATTACAATATCCCTATATTATTTGGCTCAAGGTGGTTATAGAACTTGCATGATTTTGATACGAAATTACTGTGATTTTCGTACTTCTTTTGGGTCTAGATTAATAGATAGAAACCTCCTTATGAGAAGGTTGCACATGAATACCCAAAGTCTCCAAAAGAGTAGTGTCCTAGATTTTTCAAACTTTGAATTAGACTTGTGTGTCAGCTATCTTGTGCCCTTAGTCTTGAATGAACATATTGTCGTTCATATAATTACCAATGTAACTTATTCACGTTGTTAATGCTTTTAGACTAGATACTCATGTCGTGTTTGCAGTGTTTGGGACCATTTAAAGATCAATGGAGACAACAAATCTTTGAGGCTACCTCCTCAACCCCAAATTGTGGGTGATAGAAATTAGACATTTTGGTTCAGGTTGGAACCTTGAATTAGACTACCCATGCTTGACTATAGTTCTTCTATATCAAATCAAGTCAAATCATGAAAAGCGTTGAACTTTTTAAGTATAAGTAACTATGATGGTTTTGGTAAATAAGTGATTGTATTACAAGATTAGAAAATGTGAACTATGTAGAAGCTATAGGATATTAAATTTTATTTTTTTATAGAAATAGGTTAATAGTTTAAGGCAAAGATGAGAGCACAATATATGTGAGATTAGGTAGTGGAAGCAAACATTGTTTTTTATAGTTATCTAGTACCAATCACAATTGAGGTAACACAAGATGGGTCTTCGGGAGGGTTCAATTGTTTTAGCATTGTTTTATTTTTATAATTGTATGTGAGGTGTTGGTGTTTCAATAAGAGGATGTACCAACATGGGACCCCAACATTGCAACCACTGAAATAGTTGCAAGTGTGTTCATTGCCATGTAGAGTCGAGGGGAGAAATGCATGATCTTCGAAGACAAGATGGTAACACTTGGAACCTTTCTAGACGTGAGAGTAGAATAACTACACTTTGAACATCTAAAAACTAGTGAAGGGGATGGGCAAACACACATTATTAAGGATATAAGGAGACAAATGAAACAAGAGAGCAAAACCATTTATAAGGGTAAGAGGAATGCTACCATCTAAGATGGATGGCATGTTTGTTTGAAGTTTTGCATCTAATACAACTTCTTGAAGATAGTGAAGAGGTTTGCAGTGGATGAAAAGAGAATGGCACCTCAAGCATATGGCTTTTGTTAAATGCCAGTTACTATTATGATTCAAAAATGATTTTGGTTGAAATATGAAATCTTTAATTTCAACACAGGGTTAATATATCCGAAGGCCACCCAATTGCATTTTATCTATTCTAATGATCATTTTTGAGGTGGCTCAAGCTTGTTGGTTAAAATTGGTGATATGATGTGAGGTTAGTCGTTAATCTATGTTTTGTATACAACACACAGGTAATGTCTAAACGGACAAATGTACCTGGAATGAAGCAGTATCGAGGGAGGCGTTTCAACCCTTACATGGGTTACCGAGGATTTAGGAGGCCATATGTACCTCCTTATTTCTACTCCCCCTACGGATATGGGTTAGTTTCTCAGCATATTTCACTTGCTTCAGTCTCTGCTATATCCCCTTCCAAAGATGGTCGGTTAACTCACTCTCGTAAAAAACTATTACTGCAGGAAGGTTCCGAGGTTCAGGAGGCCAACGCGCTACATGCCCTACTACTGAACAGGCTGCAATGCAAAATCTGTTTGCCTGTTAATGGCGTGATGGTATTATTATAATTATTATGCGTTACAATGAGCATCTCTACTCATAGATTGTAACGTTGAGGGTTATACCTTCATTGGACTGTTAAAGATCATAACCTTTGTTTCAACTTGTTATCGGTATAATATGCCTGCCTACTTGCAGAGCCTACAGTTCAGAGGCCAATATACTGAATTTATTAGTGGTGGAAAAAAGATAAAATAACAGCTGTAATTCCAAAATGTTATGATACCATTCCAAAATGTTATGCTACTTGAGGACCTTATCTTATGCGACTCAACTCCAACCCTATGACGTATTTGATCAGCGTGATGTGGCCAGTTTCGCATCGCAACATCGAACCGCTTGGGTTGGTGCTAATCAGTCCACCTGACCCCACCCTCCTACCTACTTTCCCAGATTTTGTTCATCTCCAAAAAACTTTTATTTTGTTGTTTCCTCTTTCCCCATAAACCTTACTTTAACCCTAATCTTATCCATTTTGAACCGTTATTTTACTAACTAGATACATATCTTCTTCCATCCAAAAACACAACACAAACAACCATCCATCTATCATCCACACCGACCATTGTTTACAGTTGTTTGGAGTCATTTACCATTGTTGAGCTTGAGCATCTTGTGTAATCCAAATTTTTTTGACACCATAAAAATTTAGAAGCATCTCTATGTGAAAATGACAATAGCGAAAGTTCGGATACGTGCTTTTAGTGGAGGTTCATGGCAATTGGTTAATGGGGTGATAAATTATGTTGAAATTTCACAAGAAGCGCTTAGTTTGTATGTTTGTGATTATTGTGATGGAAGCAATCAACTAAACCCACGCTAAGAGATAGTTCCAGTCGCACCATATAACGTCCCACCCCGAGTACGTACTTCCACTCCTTCCGTATGAACGAACCAAAACCCAGAGATAGTTTCAGTTACTTCATATGAGCCGGGTCACAACCAATACATACTTCCAATAATTCCATACCAACTATCCTAAAGTTATGAGGTAGCTTGATCACTCCATATTAGTCATATCAAACTCAATATCAACCGTTTCAAACTCCATATGAACCTACCAATGTCAATATCACCTGTTTCAAAGTCTTTTCAAAGTCTATAGACGTGTGAAACTCCATATCAGTCATATGAAACTTCATTGCGCTCTTACTAAGCTCCATATAAGTTGCATGAAAACCGCAAGACGTACCAATACCAAGATCTACCATCTGATTATGGCATTCGTATCTCTGAAATTCCTATTGAAGAATACAAGACCGAATTAGGACACACCAAAAATGCATATGGGAAGTATCAAGGTCAATCTAGATCCTTATACTCATTGTTTGTATTATCCTAATACAGATGAATATTTGGGGATAGAATCAGATGGTAGTGATAGCGAACCAGATGCAAAGGATAAAGGTCAGATAACAAAAATAAGGAGGGTGGTGATAGGTGGTAATATTAATGGTCCAGTGGGTTGTAATGTGTTTCAGGCTTGCCTCCCTCGTTATCAATGCGAGTTCCTTTTGTGAACCCTAAAGAACCGATTGCCAATTATCAATGTTCTAAATGTTTGAAAGTTGGAAAAATATTTAAGTGTAAAGAAGACTTGAAACTAGCCCTAGGGTTGAAATGTCTTAATGAGTGTTACCCGATGAAAACCAGCCGCTCTACGCGATCTAAGTTTGAAGCGATATGTTTATGTGTAAAGTGTGAATGACGAATAAGGGCAATCGTAATTGAGGATGCAAAATTGTTCCAGGTTTAGATATTTAAGGGGGTACACATATTCACGAACGCAAATGTATCCCAATCACCGTCAAGTGGACAAGAAGGCGTTGGTTCATATATTAAAAGATGCAATTAAGACACTAGTAGATTATACAAGAGCCATGACATTATAGTCGACATGAAAACAACTATAAAAATCTAAGTTAGCTATATGCAATCTTGGCGTGCAAAGTGCTACGCTATCCTCCTTCAACGGGTAACCTAGAGGAATCATTTTATGTAGGGTTTAGCTCTCCAAAATGTATCCAAGTTGTCACATTTTGCTATTTATGTATTGTACTTAAAAACCTACCATTTAATGTACTAAAGTTTCAAAAACTACCGTTTAGTGTATTGGGAAACTTGTTGAAGATGTAGCCGGTCATTTCGGCCATCCGGTCATCTTCTTCGGCAAAGCTTTTTTCGGCAAGACTCATATTCTTTCCTCTGTATGTGAGCGCGGTAAGACATAACATCTGGTAAAACATCTGGCACCCACCATCTTCTCTGGTGACCTCCATCTTCTCCACCCACCATCTTCTCCGACAACCTTCATGAACCTTTTCGCAAACGGATACTCCATCTCCGCCCCCCATCATCTTCTCCGGCGACCTTCATCTTCTCCGCCACCCAAAAACTAAAGAACACCCCACCACCTAGCTAACTCCACTCGGGAAACGGGTTGTACATTGTCCGAAATACCCCCACCGCCACCGCTGCCACGTTCAGCAATATCATCGTCACTGGCGGAATCATCAGCATCGTGAAGCGGAACTCATAGCTCAGCAGAAGACGGTGGTAGCCGAAAAAGTCGCTCGAAGTGGGGATGACCGGCTGGTAACCTTTGATAGCAGGTCACGATACACTAAATGATAGTTTTTGAAACTTTAGTACATTAAATGGTAGGTTTTAAGTACAGTATACACAATAGCAAAAGGTGACAATTTGGATATATTTTGAGGAACTAAACCCTTTTTTGTACTCCCTTTGCGCTACTACAATTTGCAAAAGGCTAATCCAGAGATTGTAATAAAGATCGGGACATATGAAAGGGCACGATTTGAACGAGCCTTTGTATGTCATTGGTTGTACGGTAAGAGAATTATAACTTTGCCTTTTTTACATGTATCCCCCTTTTTCCAAATTTGATCGTTCGTGAATTACTTACAACCGTTGATTGTAATAGATGACGCTCATATGAAGGGTCTGTGGTTGGATACCTTGCTTTTGGCTGTTGGTATGGAAGAAAACAACCAAATTTTTTCCTTCGCTTACAGGCAAGATAGAGAGCGGGAAGTCCTCAACATGGTTTTTGTCTAAGTTGAAAGAATCAACGAGATGGAAATTTTGTGCATGATCTCTTAGTAGGTTACTTCCATTAACATGGACATTAGAGCTATCTTCCCTACCATGAAATACAAGCTTTGTTGTCGACATCACGAAATACATATACAATCTAAAGTGAAAGAAGACCTATTGTTGGGAAAGACATTTTGAAAGACTTGCAAAATCTATACAGTCAAAGATTTGAACACAAGTTGGCCAACCTACGTCAAGCTCTATCAGTCAATGCAAGGAGAACACTTAACAATGTGAACAATACAAAATGAATTAAAAGTCATGCGTTTTAATGTCATGACTTCTAAGAGTGTGGAAATCCATAGATCAAAAACATTTGTATTCAATAAATATTTCTTTTGAGCATGAATTAAAAGAATACAGGATTTAATACAAAAGACTGGTATGTATATCAAACTTTTTTGAAACAACTTTTGAAGCAAGAAATCAAAATGGGTATTGACAATCTTTTGTAATCTTTTGTAGGTAGGGATGTTTTCTCCCTACACACAAGGTCCTTTATAACAATTATTAAACAGTAAACTATGGATTCAGGTTGTTTTGGATTTAGTTTTCCATAGTTTTGTTTTGTATTTTCTTTTTTAATTTTCAAAATAATCTTACAAGCTTTTACTTCTATAACATTTTGGTCTCTCTCATTAACGATTAGTAACTCCAGTTTGTTAAATAATAATGAACCAAATTTTCCTTCATCTAACTTATGGAGGTTAATAACCGTTAACAACAAAGACCAACATACTACAAAAATGCAAAATTTGGATGCTATTTTGAAACAAGAAGACCCCAGTGACCAAATCGATGGATTAACCACCGAGGTGTGGCGTAGTGGTAAGTTACTAAATGGTGGTAGCTCCCACCTGGGTTCAAATCCATGCGTGCACAATTGGTGACTATTGAGTATTAATTTCAGGAGAGCATGTCTTAGCTCTCGGTGAAAATTGTCAAGAATGTAGTCCGGGCAAAGCCCAGATGAACCCTTTAAAAAAAATCGATGGATTAGCTTAAAACGAAGAACACATTCAAAATTTACTCTATTATTTAATGATTAATTGAACGATAATTTTATCAAATACTTTGAAACATTACAAGTGCTTAATTTACTCATTTCAAGTCTTCTTTTTAAGGTTTGAAAGAATTTTTCGAATACATAAGTTTTTAAAACTTGAACACCCGATTAGAATATAATACTTGTTTTCTTTTTTAAGTAAAAAAAAAAGGTTCTTTTCTTTTAAGGGTTTGTATTCATATTTTAATTTGTTTCAGAATAAATATCCATTTTTAAAACTACTTGTTTATTTTTCATTTGTATATAGATGTGAGTCCATGAAAGAGAAACGCGTATTACTTTTAAATTATTAAAAATATAACAATTATACATTTCTAATTGTAAGGATAAACCATTAAAATAAATAAAAAGGCAGCTACCAACACTTTATTTAAACCAAACTCATAATTCATTATTTGTTTTATCGAAAATCAACTACACATCAACAACTTGAAAATCCACAAACTTGAACAAAACAACAAAATTTGATCTAAAACTGCAAAGAGAAGGGGTTTTGGGAGCCCATTCTTCTCTTCCTCAGCCTTTCGGCTATGATGAACGAAAGCTCCAACGATTGAGAAGCGTTGAGCCTGGGGTCGCAATGTGTGTGGTAGCGTGAGCTCAAGTCATCAAAAGTCACCGTTCGAGAACCACCAACACACTCTGTCACGTTCTGTCCTGTCATCTCAAGATGAATTCCTCCCGGATGACTCCCTTCTTGCTCGTGAACGTCAAAGAAAGCTCGCACCTCAGCCTGTAATTTATTCACCAACAACAGTTTAGACCATCTCCAACTGGTTCTCTATAATTTCTTTAAAAAAAAAGTAAAAAAATAAATTCATACAGAAAAGATGCTTTGAATCAAATATGGATATTATAGTCAATTGATGCTTTGGCCACCTACCAACACTACTTGGACAAGATATTATAGTCAATTGACTTTTCACCCATACTTTGACACAAAGCAACAATGATTTGAATCTAGATTCAGAGAAAGTGATTTGGACAGATATCCATCTCATCAGGTATCAAGTATATGCCATTGGATCAGACTATTCCTATTCAAGTTGATCATTTCATTTGCAAACATATACCAACTTTACCCCTCATATATATATATATCAAACAAGTCAGTCTACTTTAGCAAACCCAGTATATCCCACATTCCCACCCAAAGGTGGGGTCCATGGAAAATGATACAGGTAGACCTGACCTCTACTGCAAAGAGTATGCAATTGAGACTAGAACTTTTAAATTAAAAGCATTGGAAGTTGATAAGAATTATTACCAATATTGAATCGAAGGGGCGTGTTTTAAGGCCAGATGGTGCCTTGATAGTGTTCCCATGCATCGGATCACAAACCCAAGTGACAACCTGCCCTGCTTGTCGCACCGCCTTTATCAAAGGAGAAAGCTTCACTCGCATATTTTCGGCTCCCATTCTTACAATCACCGTGATCCTTCCAGGCTTGTTATTGGGGTTCAATATGTCAACAAGCTTAACCAGCTCCTTTGGATCCATCTTCTGGCTCACCTGCAAAACAACCCCCACATGGATTAGTGGGCGCCTTCAGGTTGCTGATACCACTTAAAAAAAGATACAACAATTGCGGTTTAAGGTTAAGGTAAAGTTGGTGTTCGATGATACCTTGATGCCAAGAGGATTAGCGACACCTCTCAAGAACTCAACGTGGGCCCCATCCAGCTGGCGGGTACGTTCCCCGACCCAAACCATGTGAGCGGAGCAATCATAGTAGAGGCCGGAAGTTGTATCAAGGCGAGTGAGTGATTGTTCGTAAGGTAAGAGCAAGCATTCATGAGATGTCCAGAAATCAGTTGTTGCCATGATAGGATGGTCGATGGTGAGTCCAGCAGCAGACATAAATCCCAAGGCCTCATCGACACGGTGAGCTAGCTCCTGGTACCTATTGCACCATAATCACAAATAAAAACTTAAGTATATTAAAAGAAACTAGATATGTTACAATTTATAGCTACATATTGCAATTACTAGCCATTTACCAAAAGGAAAAGGTGTTGGATATTTTAGTGTAATTGGATTAACTAGTTTGACCAATTTCATCATAATAAACATCATTTAGGCTTGGTGGTGCGGAGTGCACACCTACTTGAATTTATTATGATATTAGGGGCGAAGCCCCTAATGAACGGGGGTCCGGGGGCAGCGCCCCCGGTAGCGGGGTCCAAGGGGCGGCAGCCCTGGCGGGGTCCAAGGGGCAGAGCCCCTGGCTGGGGTCGAGCTGCCAGGTCAGCTTGGAAATTTTTTATTTCCATTAAGTTGCTGTATTAAAAATACTTAGAAAATTTAATTTTTGGAAATCGGACCCGAATTGACCCGACCCGGTTTTGACCCGGTTTGAATAACAGAAAACTGCCTTTCGGCAGTTATCTGTTTCCTGTTATGAATTCGATTTGGTCAATTTTTCGTTTTTCTGGTTCACGAACTCTCAAACACACATAGATAGAATTTCGTTATTCTCTGAATTGTATCCGATTGAATAATTCGGGAGAACCACCGAATTGATTCGATCTGAAAGTGTTTCGCGCCTTTCAGAGATATCCGATTATTCCTATTTTCGTTACTGTCAATTTCCTCACAAAAGGTATGCTTTTGATATCAAATCAACCGACTTAAAAGTAGTCTGTTTAGTAAGAAAACCATTTACATTTGGGGCTGTATAAGATGGCCATTTTTCATTTACGTTCCTTGGATTTATCGAATAACGCTCATCCTTACCAAATCAAATCAAGCCAAGAAAACTATGGGTCAGGTTCAGGGAAAACCTTTAAAAAAAGGAAAAACTAAGGAACACCCTGGTGACCCATACAAGTAATTTGTAACATGCACATGTGCATATGCATAAAAAACCAGAAAACAACTTAAGTTACGTGTATGCACAAGTGCATACCGTCCAATACGAAAGGCCACTAGGGTGTTCCTCAGTTATCCATTTTTTGAGGTTTTCCCATAAAAACCTCCATATCCTACTTGAAAAGGCGAAGTTAAATGTGGATTTTGTTCAACATGATGGTATTTTTGCTATATTTAAGCTGAAATTTAGTCCCATTAATCTCATAATCAACTTGTGTTCGGGAGCACAAATTCAACACAGAACAATGATTAAAACCATTTTCAAACGGATTAAAAATAATACAAGCAATTTACTATCTTGTTCCATATATACCTGTCTCCCTGCTCGCTGTTTGCAACAAAATCAAGATTCCACTGAGTAACTCTTTGCATTGCTGCATAACCTCCGGTGGCAAACGCCCTCAGAAGGTTAAGAGTGGCTGCGGCCTGACAATAAGCTCTTATCATTCTATCAGGGTCTGGAATTCTCGACTTCTCGGTAAAAGCATCACCATTGATGTTATCTCCTTTGTAACTTGGCAGCTTCACTCCATCCTTTTCCTCATATGCATCTGATCTTGGCTTTGCAAACTGCCCAGCCATTCTTCCTACCTATATAATCAATCAATACCACAAACAAAGATTATATATACTAACCCGATTCTAAACTCATATGAATAAGAATATTATGATCAAGCAACAATGGTATTCTACCAAAAGGGCCTTTGGCCTACCAAAGTAAGGAGGGTGTGTGAGTTTATATGCTGCACTTGCCGTATATAAATATAATAATATACTTCAAAAAACTATGACTTCACATCAATTATGATTAATTTTCTTTGCAAAAAAAGAAAAAAGAAGAATCTCACAAAGTAGGCTCAAATTATGGGATAGGGTGAGGGTGGGAACATGCTAATAACTTAAGAGTCCTATTTGAATTGATTGCAAGAAATATAAGAATTCTATTTGATTCTAAAATTTAAAATATTTAGGGTAATCGTGAATTATATTAAATGTACCATAAATCAAAACTTTACTGGTTCTCCACATAAAAGATAAATTAGGCCCTGTTTTGTAACACTTGTAATTTCTGTTTTATGTTCAAATCTTCCAAATATAAATGATATTGTAACCAACACACAATCCAAAATCTGTTTTTTTCGTTTATCAAGAAAACAGCAAGATCAACTTGACAATTGATAACTATTATTTACAAAATCATGTAACCTGCGTTCAGGTTCGTAAAAACGTAAAAAAGGTTGCAAAATCAATTCCAACCCTGTTTAAAAACCTTCACAAGAACATACGACAAATTTTTAACGAGGGGGTAGGTAAAGGGGTATGAACGTAAATGCAAAGACAATGAACCAAGGAAAGCGACTTCTACTTTAATGAATAAGATAGACCCGAGAGCTACGCGCAAGCTAACTAATTAATTATACACAACAATGCTATACATACTTAATTTGAATGGTCAAACAGATAACTTTTCAAACTTCAAAATCAAGTAATACTGTAAAAATTGAAAATCACATCAAAAGATTAAACCATTAACAAAAGTTTCAAGCCAAAACAAACTAAACATGTTTGGATTATCTTTAAGTAAAATCCATCCAAATGCAACAAAAACTTGGTTTTATACTTTTATTCCCATCTACTGTAACAAAGCCTTTACTTTTCTCAACAGATTTAACCTAACTTTCAAAATTCCCTATCATATACCCATTTCGACCGATAACCCACTAATTCAGTAACATTCATTTACAAAAGGTTTTAACTTTTAATACAAAGGGGACCATAAAGTTGGCATGATCATCAACATCAAATAAAACCTAAAACAAACTTTATTGCATTTTGCCCTAAATTTTGAAAGCATTATAATAAAGCATTTCTAACATATAAATCCAAAAGGAACAAGTGCATCTATCAACAGCAATACACTATAATATATACATACATATATATGGAATTCCACAAACAAACAAAAATGAAATCAAAATCAGTAGTTAATCAATCAAAAAGCACATGTATTAACAAAGATCAAAGATTAAGAAATTTCACCTTAATAATTGGCATCTGGCCACCAAACATCAAAACAACACTCATCTGCAAAAGCAGCCTGAAGGTATCCCTAATGTTATTAGCACTGAACTCCTTAAAGCTCTCTGCACAATCCCCTCCTTGCAATAGAAACGCCTTTCCGACGGCGGCGTCGGCGAGTCGCTCCTCCAGGTGCCTGGCCTCTCCGGCGAACACAATCGGAGGGAAGTCCTCTAGGGTTTTCAGAACGGCGGCCAGATTGGCTTCATTAGGGTATTCCGGAAGCTGCAACGCCTTCTTCGATTTCCAGCTCTCAATCGTCCATTTCGCCGGCACCGCCGGTGGAGATGACGACGGCGTTTTGGTGAGGTTCTTGGCGGGCTCCGCCGCGTGGACGGCGGAGATAGGTTTAGGTTTGCGGTGGGAGGAGGTGGTGGCTGGGAGGAGGGAGATGCCAATTGGTTGGTGGGATTGGTGGTGGTGGGAAGGGTAGGATTGGAAAATGGATTTGGAGGAGAGAGTGGAGGATTGTGAAAGTGCCATATTTTGTTGTTTGAAGGTTTGGTTTGGTTTGGTGTGATTTGGGAAATGGGGAAAGGAGTTGAATTATATACAGAAAGAGAAAGAGGGTTGGTGAGATGAGGAGGAGGATGAAATGGAATAGAGGGAGGTTGGGGGGGTAGGTGGCCATGGCTGCAAATGAATGCAAATTTTAAGTGGGGACAAATCTGGTGTGATGGTGATATTATATGTTTTTAATTATTTTACACATGGTTAAAGGAAGATGGATCTAGTTTTGTTAGTATTTGATCAAGATATTTATTCCCACTAATGATTTGAAATAATTATTGGAGTATTTTTATCCATACCTTCTTGGTCTTTGGTGGCATAACCCCACAAGTTCTATCATATCAACTTCATACCAACTTTACCTAGAGGTCATCTGCTCTTAATAGAAGTATCACTATCCACAAGCTTAGATATTCTTAATCTTTTGTTTTGAATATATATATATATATATAGAGAGAGAGAGAGAGGAAGATTCATGCGAGAAGGATATCAATTTAAGAGAACGTGAAGATTAATATCGGCCACTCATCTTTGGTTACGGTGAACGTGATCACGGAGGATTATTAAAAGGATGGTAGAGATTATTAAAGAGGGGACCGGTCAAAGCCGTCTTTATTGACCAGATGAATGGCTGAGATTGATTCTCACGTTCTTTTAAAAGGTTATGTTTCTCATTTGAGCATTTCTCCCTCTCTCTCTCTCCTCTCTCTCTCTCTCTCTCTCTTATATATATATATATATATTAAGAGAGAGAAAGAGAAAGAATGAGAGAGAGAGAGAGAGGGAGGGATGAGCCAGTAGCCACGGGCTTGCAAACCTTCACCGGAACCTGTGGCTAAAGCCTACATGGGGCGTAAGGCAACCTACCGGTACCTACAGAGCCCGTGGGCGAGCCTGAAGGCAAGACTACGGACGGTAACGGCGGCCTAATATGGATAGGTGTATGTAAGTGTACAGGTGAGACCAAGTGTAAAGGAGTATGAATTTGTCTCAGTGAATAAGTAGTAGGAGATGTCGAGAGGATAGGGATAGTAACCCCTAATTATATTGTTTATTACAATATACAATTATTAAGAATATTGGTTTTCGAATTTAATTGTCTATGATAGGGTTCTATATTTTATTGGTATTATGAGTTTTTATATGTTATTATAACTTATCATTTTTATCAACAACAATGCCTCATGATATTGAAGGTAGTAAATTTCTTTTTAGACTACAATAGACAAGTTGAATGGTAGGTCTTATTAAATTTGTCTTTAGATGTGCCCATTGACTAAGTTTTTTAGGTTAGGTATAAAGTTTTCAAGTTGCGGTTTAATTAGTCATGATTGATGACTATAAAAAATGCTTACCTAATATTGTTTATAATACGATTTTCCATCACTCTCGTAGTACGATCATTCTTGTTGTCCTATGACCATCTTAACAAACCCTGGATGTTGTCATTGAAGACTATGCTTTTGAATTTTTTTTTTTGCATGTCATTTGTATTGGTAAATCCTATATGCCATATGATGTTTCACTTGCTATATGTTTTTGTTATATGCCATATGTTGCTACCGTTGCCATTAATGTGTCGATAGTGGTGTACATATAACCCTACTTTTATTAGTTTTATCAATAAACTATGCTTAAAACCAAAGGAGTGTTAGCCTAGTGGTAAGGCTTGGGCACTACATAGTGGTGAACCTGAGTTCAAGCCCTGGGGGACGCATTCTGGAGGTACGGGGGCTTCGACCCCGGGCTGCATGCTTTAGCAGTCGGACTTCGGCCCAAAAATTGCCGAGGATTAGTCTGGGCCCAATGTGGTTTGGGATACCTCTTCCAAAAAAAAAAACATAAAACTATGCTTAAAATCACTTGAAAATTTTCTGGATAATTATTTAATTGAATAGTTGTTGATAAAATAGTATTTGTAAGTGTTGAGTTTGATAAAATGCGACGTAGGGTTTAAATGTATGCAATTATCATAAGTTAAAAAGGAGGTTTTGTTCTTGTTGACCATGTCCATACTTGAACTATATCAAATTGTTTCGTAGTAGAATGAAACTCCATGCACCACTCACCTTTCCCTAAGACACAAGAGTTACCTTTATCATGATAGTCGTGGGATTGGTGTGATGCTGCTTGACAAAGTAACATCATAGTTTCTTTTTGTAGAATGTATCGATTATTAATGAGTTTAGCTTTAGGCATTCCATTCGACGCATTCTCATATCTTGTGTATTTAACAATACAAATATTTATATGTCCCATGATCATATACTTAAAATATTGTATAAATCTCCCAAACGAGTAATTATCATTTTTGTCTAGATAGCATCTCATAAATATGGAATTTGTTCACATCTCATAAAAGTAGAATTTGTTGGATGGCTTTTATGATGTAGACCTAGTTAGGAACAAAATATATGATAATAAATAAATATGTTATTACCTTAACTAATTAGCAAAGAAAACATATGCTTATACAATTTTAAATCGTCAAATTAGCCTAAAGTAAGCTTAAACTGCAAAATATTGCAAGACAAAACCTTCGATGCAATGATTTCTTGATTGTAAAATAACAGTGAGAGCAATATCTCATAAGAATATTGTGTTTTCCTTTATTGTTCGATTGTCTATGTATGAAGATGTCCCCTTTGTTATTAGGATTGATATAAAATGCATTAAAACACATGATATGTTGCTTAATTTCTTCATGTAAGGAAAATGTTGGTGAATCTTGGAAACCAATTAGGAAGCCTAGTGTTAAAAGAAAAGTGGCATAATTGAACGAGGATCTCAAATATTATGAGGGTCGTAAGAATTTGTACTTTAAAGTCTAATTTCACATGTTTTTTTTTTCACCTAGTCCTATAACTTAAGGTATTGATAATGTTTATTTATTTCATAAAGTGTTTCTTTCAGATGCACTTGTTTCACAATATGAAACTATTTTATATGTATTTATGCGAACACAAACACATAAAAGAGTTTCATAATGTGAAACAAATACCTATGAAAAAAGTCTTCCAGTGTTGTAGCGGATTGGTTATTGCTCGGGGGGTTCATAGCGTCCTAACCGAGTTTGAGCTTTCTCGTGCGCATGCTGGAGACATTTAAGTAGGGCCATGTTTAGCCCTTAAAATTGCTGGGGATTAGTCGAGCTTTGACCCGAACACCATTCTAAAAAAACACGTATGAAAAAAAACATATTGTAAAAAAACATATGTTAACAAATACTTTAAATCTTAGTCTTTGCTGATTTAAAAAAAAAAAAGTAAAATTGGACCGACCTTGATGTTTCAGAGGCCGTGTGCTAAAAAATAAATATGTCCCTCTAGATAATTTTCTTTTATCTAAATAATCATAAACAAAGCTTAAATTCAATTTTTTTATTTACAAACTGATGTGAATATAAGTTCATGTTCATATACCTTCTAAAAATAACTTATAAGCTAAAAAAATGATAAAATGAAAAGTAACCTTATGAAAATAATTTCTTTTCAGTTAAATGAGCCAACCTTATTTGTCGTTAAATTATTGAATATGTATCTATGATTAAATTTTTGCGAAAGATAAGAGAGATACAAATGTGTAATAGGAATTATTTAGGAAAATATCTCAAATCCTGATTTTAAAGAAAAAACATCTAAGTAATAAAAAAAATAAAACATAATCTCTCAAAATAGATTTAAAAAAAATGAACATAGAAAATATTTGAATTAAAAAAGTAATCATTTTGAGTTTGTCGATAAATAGCTAAACATGTTTCTACTACTAAATACTAAATAGGGGTTGTTTGTTTTTTAAGAAATACCTTATATAACCTCTTAAGTTTGAAAATTAAGAGGTTTACATATTTAAGATATTTTGTTTTATTCTTAAGAAAATGTATGAAAACCTTTTACTGTCCTCTAAAATTTTAAGAGATGCACTATCCACCTCCCAACTTTTTAAACATGAAATAAGACTTTAGACTTCAGACATCTTAAAAAACAAACAATACCTTGGAGCATCTCCAAGAGCTTCTTCAAAGTGAAGAAAATAGAGGATAAGAGGATTTTGACTTTCGAGGTAAAATTTTGTTACAAAAGTTTTCTCAAAACTATCTTTAAAATGAAGAAAGAAAGAGAGAAAATAGATTTTTCTCCAAATATGAAAGTAACCCTAAAAGTGATTACAAAACGAAATAACCAATAGAAATCCTTAAAAATATAAAGAGTAAATTACGGATTTGGTCCCTGTGGTTTGATGGTTTTTATGGATTTGGTCCCTAAACTTCATTAATTATGGATTTGGTCCTCATGGTATGTATATTCTTTTGGATTTGGTCCCTGACTCTAACATCCATCCAAAAAGTCAGTTAGCTTTAAGGGCAATAATGTCTTTTTACTTTTTAATCATTTTTGCATTAATTTTTATTACATTTTTTTGTCTTTTAATGATTTGTCTTTTTCCTATACTTATTATATAATTATTAATTATAAAATAAAAATATATAGTATTATATATATATGTATATCATATATAGAGAGAGAGATCTGCACCACCATCGTAACAATGCCTAAATTCACCAAACTCAACAAAACCTACTAGCACCACCACCGACTACCTGCATCACCACCACCACTACCACCGACCACCGCCTACCTGCCCCACCAGTACCTAAGCAGAGAAGAGAATATGGATGTTTAAGAAAGGAGGAAAGGAGATCGAGTGAGTGATTGTGTGTATATCAAGTGTGTCCAGATGGTGTGTGTGTGTTTATCGGCGAAATCCCATCTCGTCGGAATGTGCAGGTTCGCCGGAGACGATGTCGGAGCGTCGTCTGCTTCTTTGCCGGAAGAGTTGTGCAAGTGCATAACGATGGTTAAGGGCAGAGCCACGGAGGTTGTTCGTTGGTCCGATCTAGGGTGTGCGGGTGACGGGGTACGCAGATCGGGGATGGAGATGGTGGATCATGGTGGTGTAGGTGGGTGAAGGTGTTACAATTGTGTTGGTGGTTGTAGGTGGGGGTGAGTGATGGTGCGGTGGTGCAAATGGATGGTGATGGCGGGGAAGATAGGTAGTGGTGCCTAGTGTCGATCGTCGGCTCGCCGGAAGAGATGAAGAGAGTTGGAAGAGATGAAGATGGTATATGGTGTCTATATGTATATATATATATTATATATATATGCGTGTATATATAATACTGTTTGATACTACATATCTATATAATAAATATATATTTTAGTTTAAATATTTATATAATAAGTATAGAAAAAGACAACTCTTATATATATATATATATATATATATATTAAATATATATACTTTAAAAATATATATAATAAGTAATAATGGAAAAAGACAAATTACTAAAAGACAAATAAAGTAATAAAAATTAATGCAAAAATGATTAAAAAGTAAAAAGACAGTATTGCCCTTAAAGCTAACTGACCTTTTGGATGGATGTTAGAGTCAGGGACCAAATCCAAAAGAAAATACATACCATAAGGACCAAATCCATAATTAATGAAGTTTAGGGACCAAATCCATAAAAACCATCAAACCACAGGGACCAAATCCGTAATTTACTCAAATATAAAATAAGAGAGAGAAATAATATTTTAACGTTTGAATGAAATATTTTAATATCATAATCAAGTTTAAAATTTTTAAAATAATTTTTTTTAAAGATGAATTGATTTCTATTTAAAACTTTTTACTTTTAATTTTTCATATTAAAGAAAATTGAAAAGATCTCTTAGAAATGCTCTTATATCGTAAGCTCATATTAATATATCATTCACAAATAAAATGTATAACTCAGATTAGAGAAGGATGGAAATGATTAATTGCTGTGTGACTTGTTTTTTCTGTTAGAGGCTGTGGTGTTTTGGTGGTTGTCTTTATTGTCTTTTAGTTTCTTGGTGTACCTCTGTATTTTTTCTCTTTGCCACTTTTGGTTGATGGTGGCTTGGTTTAGACTGTGTTTGTTGTTTGATTTTCCTTAGGGGGCTTTTGCTCGTCTTTGTTTGTATTGTCTTTTTTGTTCTTTAATATATTTGCCGGTTTTTCTCCAAAAAAAAACTCAGATTAAAGAATCAGCACTAAAAATAATAAAAAATAGAAAACTAAATTGCTAAAAAGGGAAAACTTTTTAAATTTTGAAAGCAAAATTATATCCAATTTTATCAACAAACATTAGATAGCTAAAACCCTCTTTTAATTTTTGTCAATACCCAATCCAATACACACATATGGCTCACAAAACAATATGGGTCCAGTTCTTTATTATTTAAAATCGGTTGGGCCAATAATTCGACCCAAAGCTTAACACAAACTAGTAAAAACTTAGCAATTTATAAATCAGTCTCTCTTTTGAGAAAAATTAGAAAAATCCATTTTTCAGAAAACCAATTAAGATTTACCTAAAAGTAACAACTAATGCTTTTCTCATTGCAAGGGTAAAAGTAAAATTTCCTTCATTATTTTTAATTTATAAAAGTATATTCTAAAATTTAAAAAATAATATGTACAAATGTTCAGGTTATGTTTGGCAAACTAGCTGATAAATTAGCTTATGACTGATAAAGTAGCTGATGACTGATAAGCTAGTTGATGAATAAGTTGCGTTTGGCAAAAACTACTTGATAAGGTGGCTTATGACTGTAAAATGACAAAAAAAGACATGTTTAAAAAGTGGTAGTGTAAAAAGTAGCTAGGGTATATTTGGAATAAAAAATAATAAGTCTCATAAGTCACCAAAACGCTAGTGAGAGTAACTTTTCTAAAAGCTAACTTATAAGCTAGCCTATGGCCCATCCAAACATGTACCTGACTCATAAGCTGACTTTAAACTACCTTCTTTTTACCAGACGATGCCTTAGGCTTTTTCAGTGCCTTTAAACATCATGCTTTTATTTCTAAAATTGAATAATCTCTTAAGGTTGTACCATTGTCATTGGGTTGTATAAAAGGTTTTACTCTTTGTCTGTTCACTTTGAAAAGTTGTTCCCTTTTCTGGTTTTATTAACTCAATCACTCCGTAAAGGTAAACTTTTTTAATAAGAGTTAGTCACGTAAGTGATATGAGGCTCACCCATAGACTTCATCGTACCATTGAAGAGTAGAACAACATGAGTGTTCTTGGGATTCTTTAAAAACGCCATTTTTTCTTAATCTTAGTCTGCTCACAGTTATGGAGAATACCATAAAGAGTAGTAGTAAGAGGCATATGGTCACAATCTTCGGTTGTCTTGATGCATGTACATATGTTTTCCCCGAAATTTGGTAAACAGTCCATGAACATGCATAAAACTTCCTCACTATCATAAAATTTGCCATGAAGCTTTAGATCATTGAAGAGGTTCTTAAACTTGTTATGGTACCCAGTGAGAAATTCACCTTTCCCATACACAAAGAGTTCATATATCGCCTAACTAGGCCAATTTTCTTGTTTTTCTTAACTTCTACGGTCTTCATAAAATACATACGATGTCCCACATAGCCTTAGTAATAGTGATGTTCACAAGGAGCGGTAAACATCATTAGGTACAGACAAGGTAAGGATAGCCCTTACCTTGGTATCCGATGAAACTTTCTTTTTTTCTTTTTCATTATATTACTTAGTATCTTTGGTGATATATCTACTAGTAACATCGGATTCTCTTTCACTCATCTTAAATGCAATCATTAATGGTAAATTTGTGAATCTAGGGTTACTTTAATTTCAAGTGATTATTGCCATTAATATCCTAGCTCTTCTTCCCTTCATATCTGAGACTCCAAGTTTAGGGTTTCATTTCTAGGGTCCATCCTCCACAAAACCCTAATGTGAGATTTTGTTACACATGATTTATTCAAGATCTATGTATTGAACCTGAAGTTGTGTTTAAGGCTTCATAGGTGGATATTAAAGGGAATGTAGAAAAAGGTTTATGGGGAAGATTCCTTATATATATATATATATATAGTCAAGTTCATTTAAAAACCAAAACATTAAATGTAGGAAATTCACTAGACCTTACGGTCTAACCCTCGCTTTCTTCCAAATGTTTTTTTAAACCATTTTCAGGGAAAGTCACTAGAGTCTGGCATCCAAAGAGAAAGAGAAGGTTTGAGATGCGAGTCGGATTGATGATAGAGACTTGAGTTACTAGTTTATTTTTCCTTATAATACTCTCAGTTGTTAGTTGAACCTTACGTATTTGTCAATTACTGATGATCCAGCTCTCCTAAGACCTGATGAAATGATAATGATCCTGTTACTTTACTTAGTGAATAGGTTTTTACTTCTGTTATAGCTTGAGGAATTATCACTGAGATTGTTCAGTGTTATTCCATGTTACTTATGCTGTAACTTATTTTTTATAATGATCAGGATCAGGATCAGGAGACGAACGAGTCTGTTCTGCAGTCTACTGATCCTGACCACCAAAGTGAAGACCTCCTAAAGACATTAAAGTCATATTCAAAGAACCATCAGCGAAGTCAAAGAATTAGCTGATGACAGGACCAGCATGCTCGTGATCTGAAGATGGAACTCAGTGATAGCAGGCTGCTCAAATTCGTATGACATCCTGAAGACTCGTCAGGATACAGTGACCTCTGATCATCATCAGTATCAGAGCCTTCCTCATTGATCAGTATCCTGATCCTGAAGGATTAGTGTAATGTCTTAATTTAATGCACAAAAGGATTATCCGCCTTTACTGACACAAAAGTACATAAGGACAATCTCTTTTCTGTTCCCTCCGTACTTATCAGACCTCAAGGCAACTGTTTACTCACATCCCCTTTTGCACACCATGCAAAGAGTATTTGTTTATAGTAAATAGTACAAAGGACCACTTAGAATGTGACACGTACACAAAAGTGGGTCTGCATGCATTTAATGCATTGGGTATAAATAGGACATGAAGAGATGTTCTCCATACTTCTTCTTCATCCTAAAAATACCCTAATCCTTTCTTTCTTATTTCCTCTATCTTCTATCTTTTCTTATCTTCTCACTCTAGTGCATAGTGAAAGACCTTAGATTGTTTAGTTTAGACTTGTAGTCTTTTCTATTTCTGCAACAATATGTAAATTCATATTGTTAATACAACAAAGAATTTAAAAGTGAAATTTGTGTGATTATATTCAACCCCCCTTCTATAATCCTATACACTATCCTTACTTGAAGGTCACCTCATTGGGACCAACAAGTGGTATCAGAGCAGATACAAGCTCTCATTTTCTTCTCTAAGAAAAATCTTGTGATCCTCTCTCTTAATCCATGGCTCTTCAAGCTAAGGATAACTACTTTGATACCGGTTCTACTGGAAAACCTCCAAGGTTTAACAAAGACAACTTCTCTCTTTGGAAAACCAGGATGGAACTCTTCCTATCTGGTTCTGATCCCCAGATTCCATACTTTTTGAAAAATGGACCACATGTGCCTACACAACCTGTTCATGCTGTCCCTGCTGCTGGCGACCAACCACCAATACCCACAAGGGAACTGGTGAAGCCTGTCACTGACTGGAATGACGAGGACAGACGCCTTGTCAACATTGACACTAAGGCTAAGCCTCTCATTGCCATGTCACTCCCTGATGACGTCTTCCACTCTGTCTGTCACCTTCGCTCTGCTAAAGAGATTTGGGACACCCTCTGTGTTCAATACGAAGGTAATGCTGTTCTCATGGAATCAAGAAAGATTTTCTTGGTTCGCCAGTACGAAAGCTTTATTCATCAGAAGGATGAAACTCTCTCCCAGCTACATCAGAGACTGTCTCCTGATAGACCTGAAGACTATTGGTACTATCTATCCTAACTCTGAGGTGGTTACCAAGTTCATGGAAGCTCTTCCTGAACATTGGGAAATTTATACCTCCTACTTAACTATGTCCAAAGACATAAAGACACTCACTTTAAGTGAGCTGTACGGTATTTTTCTAAACCGTGAACAACAGAAGAAACTGAAAAAGAATCTCATAAGAGATACTAAAGATTCCAAAAGCACCTCTGTTGCACTGGTCTCTGATTCAGTTCCTTCTGTCGCCACTCCTTCTTCTGTAACTATTACTGAATTAGAATCCTCTGACTCTGACATGTCAGAAGATCCTGAATTCAATGAATCTCTTGCCTTACTGACTCGATCTTTCAAAAAGTTTTCCAAAAAGGGAAACTTTCGTAAAAAGAAACCTCTTACTTTAACTGACAAGCTGAAAACAGAACCTGTTGATAAGGCTACTGCTATCTGCTACAACTGTCAGGGCAAAGGACACTTTGCTAATGATTGCAGGTACAGGAAAAGTCAATTTGCTCCCTCTTCTGCCAAATCTTCCTCGAAAAACCCCAAATACCAGCGCCTGAAGGAAAAGTACAAAAAGATGAAATTCCAACGCAAAGGTAAAGGTCTTATCGCAGAGGACTGCGAGTGGGATGATGTCTCCTCTGATGACTCATCCGATGAGGAAGATACTCAAGTGGCACTTATGGCCATTATTGAGGAACCTACCTTAGCTCTCATGGCTAAGATAGAAGAGGTCCCTGAAGAGGTTCCTACTCAAGCTCCTGAAGCTTCTACTCTTGCGACTGAATCTACCAGTCAGGTACCTACTCCTGTTGTTCCTCTTGAAAGTTTAACTCAACTAGACCTTGTAACCCTTGATCTCTATAAAGCCCTGAATGGTAAAACTAGGGGTGGCAATTCGCGGGTTGAAGGGTTGGCGGGTCACGGGTTGGCGGGTTGGAGGGTCAGAAAACCTCAACCCAACCCAACCCATTTAACTAATCGTGTCGATTTCTTCAACCTAACCCACGAAGGTTCGTGTCGTGGGTCGTGTCAAGGGTTGGCGGGTTGGTGGGTCATTGGTGGGTTGGTGGGTCATAAATGAGTTGGTGGGTCATAAAAGGGTTGATGGGTCAAAGCTCATACTTTATATAATTCAAATAAAAACAAGTATACAACATCCAAAAGTAACCAAAATACCAAATACAACCAAGTACCAAAATACCAAATACAACCAAACAAGTTTCAAGTTCAAATAAACAAGTTTCAAGTTCAAATAAACCAAGTTTCAAGTTTAAACAAGTTTAGAGTTTGTTCGACTTTTCAGTTTTCAATTCATAATTGATTTTGATTTGTAATTTCTTTAGTTTTTTATTTCTTATAATATAATAATAAGTAAATATATAAATATAAAATAGTTATTTAAATATAAATGGGTTCGCGGGTCAACCCGCCAACCCGGTGGGTCAACCCGTGAAATTTGGCGGGTTGGCGGGTCGGCGGGTTGACGGGTTGGAGGGTCAGAAAACCTCAACCCAACCCTCGAAATCTTCGTGTCGTGTCGTGTCGGGTTGGCGGGTCGTGTAGGAAACTGCCACCCCCTAGGTAAAACCTCTGCTGAGAAAATGAACATTGATCTTCGTGATCAACTCAGAGAATGTCATGAAAAGATAAAACAACTTACCATTCTGGAAGAAAGTTATAAGGATCAGGTCACTGTTAATCAAACTCTCTGTATCGAAAGAGAAAAGGCTCTTGCTGCTAAAGAAAGAGCCTTGGCCGAACTTAATGCTGAAAAAGTCACCATCAAAGGATGGAGTGACTGTAACACCCCGCTAAAGCGGAACCGCAAGGTGTGACAGTTAAGATTTCATCGCGATAGGAGATAAACCACACCAATCATTCATAACATAAATTTAAATAGTTAATAAGTATTACAACCCAACCATAGTTTTAAGTTTACAGACTTAACAAAATAAATATTGTCTTGATTGGTGTACACAAAATTTCCACTAATGACTTTAACAGACCTTCGGATTTCCTGAAAAGCATGTTAAACAAGTGTCAACTACGAGAGTTGGTGAGTTCACAGGTTTTTATATGCACAAAATTTTTAAATGCAACGACAATTCCGGTAAATAGTTTTTATTCTCTCAGTATTCGTAATCCATTTATAGTGAATCCTTTCATCCACTAAATTTTGTAAACACATATAGTGAACCCGTTCATTCACTAAATTTTTATAAAAACAGTTAGAGTGAACCCGTTCATTCGCTACCAACTTGTGAGTAAATTTTCTCGGGTGAATTGTTAATCGCATGATACTTATTCTTTGAGTCACTACTAATCCTGCCAATTATGACATATTGCCCCTACGCGTCTTCAACGGTGGGACTTTTGTCCACGCGTGAAGAATTAATCAATACAGTGCACCTATATTCTCGTCAGTCAAGGTGGGTATGTCAAACCAAATAGCGCTATCCACGTGTATTATAGGCCCATTGCTATGAGTTAATAGTAGTTACCTGGGGACTTTTTCATTTCAGACTCACTATATCATGCTTTAAAACGCATCAAATTTAACTCACTATGCATTTCATTTCATTTCAATTCGTAACATTTTCACAAATCCATTCACAATCATTCATAACATTTCATAACATTTCATAACATTTCATAACATGCTTTTCACCCCAAAAACGCATAAAAACGGTAAAAGTGGGGCTGTGAATACTCACCTCAAGCGTTTAGTGCGATTTTGTATGTGATGGTGCGTGGTCTAATCCCGGCTCCGAACTATGTTTTCCCTATCAAACACGTAATTTTTAACGTAAGTTCTAAGTTCAACGGTCCCTAATTCTAAAATCGTACCGATATCCGTATAATGCCGTTATGTTATTTATATAGTCCAATATAGTAAAAATTCGTTTTATCACATTTCGAAGACCTCCAAATATTTTGGAAAGTTTAATGTTCATAAAAATTGGGTTTTTGCAAATTTCCAGAATCTGTCCAAAGTTTTAAGTTGTAAAAACGTCACTTTTGAACTTAAGTCCACCAAATGATGAATCCTCAAATTTTTACCCTCTGATTTAGGGGATGTTAGGAACAATTCCACCAAATTTCACAATTTTTAGAGGTCTTTTACTATTTTTAAACATTTTTGAAAAATCAGTGCACACTTTTATTTTTCAAAGATACATGTCAGTGAAGTTTTGTTCATAGAGAGTTCATTATCCCACCAACTCACGAATTTCAAAAGGGATTTTCTAAATAAAACATATACCAAGCTAATGAGATAAGATTCACATTATTTAGGTGATTTTTGAGAGAGATATGCCTCTTTAAAGTTGTGCATGTGGATCTGCCACCTTGGGACAGCTTGCACCATCAACTTGTTTTCATTGGTTAAGCCCTCAAAACTTCTCTAAATGACATGATTTTGGACTCATTGGAAAGCTAACTCAGAGTACTTGAGTTTAGAATCAAAAAGTTTGTATTTTAGATAAGTTATCAAAGAGTTATACAAGTTTGAAGATGACCCAATTTCCTGACCAAGTGCTGTTGCACACGAAAATGTTTCATGATGGTTTGGGCTCAAAACTTGGTGTTTTTGTACAAATCCAGTGGGGTTTGAACCCTAACACTTAAAATATCAATCCATAAAAATTTCATGAAGAAATGAGTTCGAGAAAACCCTTTTTGGGTCGTATAAACTACATGCAAAAACTTGGACAGAATCTGTCAAGAATCAAACTCCATTTTCATTACCAAACACATAAAATCATAAACTTTTGGGGTTTTTCTTGCCATTACACCCACAAATCAGATTATACAAAGGAAAAATAGACAAAATATGTTTTAACACCATCAAGACTCATGCATGAACTATCAATAAAGTTCAGCCCCAAAGTGATGATCCAAAAACATCAAACAACAAGATTTTACTATCAAACTTGTGTTCTTATGGAAGATTCATTGATTTTCACCTCCTTTGAATATTTTAACACATTTCTAAGGTTCAATCTCATCTTCAAACATCAAGTTTGTTATTAAACTATAAAAGAGGGATTAAACCTCAAAAAGAGTAGGAAAAAGCTCCAAGATGAGCAAAAATCGAAGCTAGAATATGTAATCTAACCTTACCTTGATAATACAACTACAAAAGCTTTTAAATTCTTGTTTGAATCTTCAAAATTTCCAGATTTTTGAGGGATATGGGGCTGGTTTTTGGAGAGTTTAGAGAGAGAGAGAAAGAGAATTAGAGAGAGAGAGAAATTTGAAAAAAAAAAGAAGTGAATGATGGCTTTTGGAAGAGGAGAAAGAAGAAAAACAAAATATAGGGGGGAGGGGGGTGGTGCCGGCCATGGTGGCCAATCCCATCCCTCTCTCATTTCTTTTTTTTTTTTTATCTAATTGTTTAAAATGGTTTAATTTACACAGCTTAAATTAACGTAGTATCGGTTTTTAGCGCGTTTTCGGTAGAAACCGATTTTTCGAGGGAAATTTTTGGATCACTTAAATTAGTTTACTTATTTTTAAATAAAATAACTTAATTTTTCTAAAAGTCAACTTTAATTTGGCATTATAGGATTATCGGGTGACTTCGGGCCGGTTCGGCTTTTTCGGGCAGTTTTCGGGACTTTTAGGTTTTAACCTATATTTTTCACGCAAACTAACCTAGTATCATTTAAAAACTTAAATGACAAATTTTTAACCTCACGGAAATGCTACTGAGTGAATTAACGAGTAGCTAACCTGAAGGTCAAAACTGACAGTTGTCACATTTACCCCCGGTTGAAAGAAATTTCTTCCCGAAATTTAATTCTTGCTGCTACCGCAGGGGTCTTTTGTGAAGAGATGCGGGTATTTGTCTTTCATGAACGCCTCCCGCTCCCAGGTGAATTCAGGTCCATGCCTGGAGTTCCATCGAACCTTGACGATCGGTATTTTACTGCGTCAGAGTTGCTTGATTTCTCGATCAAGGATCTCAATAGGTTCCTCCGCGGCGCCGTTGTTCATCGATTTGAATCTCATCCAAGAGCAAGACTATTGTCTCTTCCGACAGGCATTTCTTCAGATTAGACACGTGAAACGTGTCATGAAGAGAGCTGAGCTCTATGGGTAAGTCCAGTCTGTATGCGACGGGTCCGATTCTCTCCATGACCTTAAATGGTCCAACAAAACGAGGGCTCAATTTCCCTTTCTTTCCAAATCTTATCAGTCCTTTCCAGGGTGATACCTGTAGTAGCACCTTATCGCCAACTTGGAATTCTAACGGCTTTCGCCGATTATCAGCGCAGCTTTTCTGGCGATCCCTAGCTGCTTTAAGCTTCTCCTGCACTAGCTTAATCTTATCAGTGGTCTCTTGTACGATGTCAGGCCTAAGCAGTCGACTCTCTCCCACTTCCAACCAATTGAGTGGGGATCTGCACTTGCGTCCATACAGTGCTTCGTACGGGGCACACTGAATACTAGTATGATAACTGTTGTTGTAGGAGAACTCGACTAAAGGTAGGTGGTCATCCCAATTGCCTCCGAATTCTAACACACATGCACGCAGCATATCCTCCAGTGTTTGTATGGTCCTTTCTGTCTGACCGTCGGTTGCGGATGATAGGCGGTGCTTCAATCCACACTGGTACCTAATGCTGCCTGTAGTGTCTGCCAAAATCGTGAGGTGAATCTGCTGTCTCTATCGGAGATGATCGAGATCGGCACTCCATGTCGCATGACTATCTCATCGACATACAATTGCGCGAGCCTATCAATGCTAAAGCTTTCTTTTATTGGCAAAAAGTACGCAGATTTCATGAGTCGGTCAACGATTACCCAAATCGAATCGTGGCCCTTTTTGGTTTTGGGCAACTCGGTCACGAAATCCATTGATATCTGCTCCCATTTCCATTCCGGGATTTCTGGTGTTCTGCCTTTATTCTTGCACAAGTTAGGCATTTGCTCGCATAGGTGGCGATATCCTTCTTCATTCCAAGCCACCAATAGTGTTCCTTCAGTCCTTTATACATCTTATCGGACCCTGGGTGAATCGAATACTTTGATTGATGAGCTTCGTTCATGATCATTGTCCTCAACCGATCGGCTTTTGGAATCCAAATCCTATTCTTGAAATAACGCACTCCGTCCGTTTTCTCCTCAAATTCCTTCTCCATGTTGAGAAAAGTTTCTTTCTTTAAATTGTCAGCCTTTAAGGCTTCCATCTGGGCATCCAATATCTGGCTTTTCAAACTGGTCTGAACTAACACTCCCATGGCCCTTGTCCTTGTCGGCTTCACCCTTTCCTTCCTGCTTAGCGCATCGGCTACTACATTCGCCTTCCCTGGGTGATATTTTAATCTCGCAGTCGTAATCACTGAGCAACTCCACCCACCTTCTTTGCCTCATGTTCAGCATTTTTTGATCGAGGATGTACTGGAGGCTCTTATGGTCCGTAAAGATGGTGCATTTGGTGCCGTAAAGATAATGTCTCCAAATCTTAAGGACAAACACCACTGCTCCGAGCTCCAAGTCGTGAGTGGTGTAGTTCTTCTCGTGGACCTCCAGTTGTCTGGATGCATAGGCAATGACTTTCTCGTTCTGCATCAAAACACATCCCAAGCCTTGATGTGAAGCATCGCAATACACCACAAAGTTATCCGTTCCCTTGGGTAACGCCAGAGTGGGTGCATTGCACAACTTATGCTTGAGCAATTGAAACGCTCCTTCTTGTTTTTCTCCCCAAATAAACTTCTTGTCCTTTTGCGTTAAGGTTGTCAGCGGCTGCGCAATCTTGGAGAAATTTGCAATGAATCGCCGATAGTAGCCTGCCAAACCGAGAAATTGTCGAATTTCTGTCGGTGCCTTCGGAGCTTCCCAATTCTTTATAGCCTCAATCTTAGCTGGGTCGACATAAATTCTTCGTCTAGCAGTTCTTGAAGTTGGCTTGAAAGCTCTTGCATCTCGGACGGTGCTAGTCGATAAGGTGACTTCGTTATGGGGCCTGCTCCAGGGACTAAGTCGATGTGGAATTCTACTTGTCGTTGCGGGGGTAGTCCAGGTAACTCTTCCGGGAATACTTCGGGAAATTCTCGCACCACTGGGATATCCTGGATTTGCTTCTTCTTTGCCTACTTATCTATGACGTGCGCCATGAACGCCACGCATTCTTTCCGTAGATGACCTCGCATCTTCATATATGACGCGATCTTGATGTATTTCCTTGCCTTTTCTCCGTGTACTTCAAGTACACCTCCATCAGGTAGCGCTAGCATAACTATCTTCTCTGCACAGCATAATGTCGCTTGGTGGTTGGACATCCAATCCATGCCCACTATTATGTCGAAACTCCCTATCTTGATCGGGATTAAATCTATGCTAAAGTCCTTTCCTGATAAGCCTAGAGTGCATTTTCTAACTACCTTGTTAGCCCTAACTAACTCTCCGTTAGAGTATTCAATTATGTACTCCTCTCTCAAATTTTATGACTTCCTATTTGTCTTAGGTCTAAATTCTAACGACACATAACTTTTATCTGCTCCAGAACCAAATAGTACAGATGCAGGATAGTTATTCAGTAGGAACGTACCTGTCACCACATCGGGATTCTGCTTCGCCTCCTCTGCTCCTATCACGAACACTCTTCCTCAAGCCAAACCTCCGTGGTTTACTTGGTTTGCTGGCTGAGCCTGGTTCGCGTGAGGTCCCTGATTTGCTTTGGAACAAGCATTCCGGTAGTGATTATAGCTCCAGCACTCAAAACAGGCTTTCCTTTTACAATCCTTGTCAACATGACCTCCTCTGCCGCACTTACGACATACGATGCATCTTCCAGTATGATGATTCCCGCACTTGCCACATTTCGGGTACGTCCTGATCTCCTTCTCCGCTGTCTGAGTCTGAACTCCATAGTTCCTGGTCACCCTTCTATCTTTGCCTGACCTTCCCTTGGACTGTGATTTGATAGGCTCCTCCACCTTTCGCTTTCCCTTTGCACTGTCACTTGAAAACATCCCTGATCGAACTGCATTGTTGGTGAGACGGTTTGCTAGATTAACTGCTTCCTGTAAAGTCTTTGGGTCTGCTGCGGTTACATTTCCCCGGATTACTGGTGATAACCCCCAGACATAACGATCCACTCTATTCTGCTCCGGTGTCACCAGATGCGGCACCAGCTTGGCCAATTCGTGGAATCGAGTAGTGTAGGTGGCTACGTCGTTACCTTTCATCTCGTGGTGCCATAACTCCGCTTCTAACTTCTGGATCTCGCTTCTTGGGCAGAACTCCTCCTTGAGCATCTTTTTGAAATCTTCCCAAGAAATTTGGCCGGTGGCTTCACGACCTCGGGTTTGGACTTGAGTGTTCCACCAAGTTAGAGCTCGCCCTTGCAGTAGACAAGCAGCGTATTCCACCTTGTTCCTCTCCGTGCACTTGCTGATATGGAGAACAGATTCCATACCCTCTATCCAAGTTAACAGTCCAACTGCTCCTTCCGTCCCGTGAAATTCTTTGGGGTTGCATGACCTAAACGACTTGTAGTTACATTCACGGTTCCTAGTGGCGTCTGCTCCTTGGTTGGTGTTTAAACCTGCCGCTACTTGGCTTACTATATTGGGTAAAGACGCTAGTACTTGTTCCGACACTAGCCTTGCAAGCTCAGGGTCCTCTCGTCTTGGAGGCATGATTCTAAATCATATCCACAATCAGGGTTTTAGTGCCAACTTCCCAAAAAAATCTAAGTGTGGTTACGCAACTAGTTAATTCTCACAGCTCAAGTGTTATACGCTTCTAAGTTATCGAATTAACATATTACTTAGAATTTAAGCAATTATACAACAAACATGCATTCATTAGCAATAGTAGCAAACATCCATACCATTCTGCATTCAAACCATCCAACGCGAAATATCCAAATTCATACATAGAATATATATATCTCAAACAAAATACATTTTGTGCATGCCAAACGTAACTCACACAGTTTATGCCTTTCAGGAAATCTCTAGAAAGTTTCAACTTTTAAAATCTAGCAGTATGATTAGTTCATAAGTCTTATCCTACTTATATCATGGCTAGGCGTAGGTGATCAGGCTCCGCATATCTATGATATATCAGAATAGCACCTATCCTAATCACACTAGTATTTAAATTCTCCTATACTTCGAAATCTTATAATTAAAAGTTTTAACTTCTTTTCGAAAAATGTTGGTTATAGTACTTGGTTTTTTTTTTTGAAAAACCGATGTTCTCTATAACCTATGGCTCTGATACCAAATCTGTAACACCCCGCTAAAGCGGAACCGCAAGGTGTGACAGTTAAGATTTCATCGCGATAGGAGATAAACCACACCAATCATTCATAACATAAATTTAAATAGTTAATAAGTATTACAACCCAACCATAGTTTTAAGTTTACAGACTTAACAAAATAAATATTGTCTTGATTGGTGTACACAAAATTTCCACTAATGACTTTAACAGACCTTCGGATTTCCTGAAAAGCATGTTAAACAAGTGTCAACTACGAGAGTTGGTGAGTTCACAGGTTTTTATATGCACAAAATATTTTAAAAGCAACGACAATTCCGGTAAATAGTTTTTATTCTCTCAGTATTCGTAATCCATTTATAGTGAATCCTTTCATCCACTAAATTTTGTAAACACATATAGTGAACCCGTTCATTCACTAAATTTTTATAAAAACAGTTAGAGTGAACCCGTTCATTCGCTACCAACTTGTGAGTAAATTTTCTCGGGTGAATTGTTAATCGCATGATACTTATTCTTTGAGTCACTACTAATCCTGCCAATTATGACATATTGCCCCTACGCGTCTTCAACGGTGGGACTTTTGTCCACGCGTGAAGAATTAATCAATACAGTGCACCTATATTCTCGTCAGTCAAGGTGGGTATGTCAAACCAAATAGCGCTATCCACGTGTATTATAGGCCCATTGCTATGAGTTAATAGTAGTTACCTGGGGACTTTTTCATTTCAGACTCACTATATCATGCTTTAAAACGCATCAAATTTAACTCACTATGCATTTCATTTCATTTCAATTCGTAACATTTTCACAAATCCATTCACAATCATTCATAACATTTCATAACATTTCATAACATGCTTTTCACCCCAAAAACGCATAAAAACGGTAAAAGTGGGGCTGTGAATACTCACCTCAAGCGTTTAGTGCGATTTTGTATGTGATGGTGCGTGGTCTAATCCCGGCTCCGAACTATGTTTTCCCTATCAAACACGTAATTTTTAACGTAAGTTCTAAGTTCAACGGTCCCTAATTCTAAAATCGTACCGATATCCGTATAATGCCGTTATGTTATTTATATAGTCCAATATAGTAAAAATTCGTTTTATCACATTTCGAAGACCTCCAAATATTTTGGAAAGTTTAAAGTTCATAAAAATTGGGTTTTTGCAAATTTCCAGAATCTGTCCAAAGTTTTAAGTTGTAAAAACGTCACTTTTGAACTTAAGTCCACCAAATGATGAATCCTCAAATTTTTACCCTCTGATTTAGGGGATGTTAGGAACAATTCCACCAAATTTCACAATTTTTAGAGGTCTTTTACTATTTTTAAACATTTTTGAAAAATCAGTGCACACTTTTATTTTTCAAAGATACATGTCAGTGAAGTTTTGTTCATAGAGAGTTCATTATCCCACCAACTCACGAATTTCAAAAGGGATTTTCTAAATAAAACATATACCAAGCTAATGAGATAAGATTCACATTATTTAGGTGATTTTTGAGAGAGATATGCCTCTTTAAAGTTGTGCATGTGGATCTGCCACCTTGGGACAGCTTGCACCATCAACTTGTTTTCATTGGTTAAGCCCTCAAAACTTCTCTAAATGACATGATTTTGGACTCATTGGAAAGCTAACTCAGAGTACTTGAGTTTAGAATCAAAAAGTTTGTATTTTAGATAAGTTATCAAAGAGTTATACAAGTTTGAAGATGACCCAATTTCCTGACCAAGTGCTGTTGCACACGAAAATGTTTCATGATGGTTTGGGCTCAAAACTTGGTGTTTTTGTACAAATCCAGTGGGTTTGAACCCTAACACTTAAAATATCAATCCATAAAAATTTCATGAAGAAATGAGTTCGAGAAAACCCTTTTTGGGTCGTATAAACTACATGCAAAAACTTGGACAGAATCTGTCAAGAATCAAACTCCATTTTCATTACCAAAACACATAAAATCATAAACTTTTGGGGTTTTTCTTGCCATTACACCCACAAATCAGATTATACAAAGGAAAAATAGACAAAATATGTTTTAACACCATCAAGACTCATGCATGAACTATCAATAAAGTTCAGCCCCAAAGTGATGATCCAAAAACATCAAACAACAAGATTTTACTATCAAACTTGTGTTCTTATGGAAGATTCATTGATTTTCACCTCCTTTGAATATTTTAACACATTTCTAAGGTTCAATCTCATCTTCAAACATCAAGTTTGTTATTAAACTATAAAAGAGGGATTAAACCTCAAAAAGAGTAGGAAAAAGCTCCAAGATGAGCAAAAATCGAAGCTAGAATATGTAATCTAACCTTACCTTGATAATACAACTACAAAAGCTTTTAAATTCTTGTTTGAATCTTCAAAATTTCCAGATTTTTGAGGGATATGGGGCTGGTTTTTGGAGAGTTTAGAGAGAGAGAGAAAAGAGATTAGAGAGAGAGAGAAATTTGAAAAAAAAAAGAAGTGAATGATGGCTTTTGGAAGAGGAGAAAGAAGAAAAACAAAATATAGGGGGGAGGGGGGTGGTGCCGGCCATGGTGGCCAATCCCATCCCTCTCTCATTTCTTTTTTTTTTTATCTAATTGTTTAAAATGGTTTAATTTACACAGCTTAAATTAACGCAGTATCGGTTTTTAGCGCGTTTTCGGTAGAAACCGATTTTTCGAGGGAAATTTTTGGATCACTTAAATTAGTTTACTTATTTTTAAATAAAATAACTTAATTTTTCTAAAAGTCAACTTTAATTTGGCATTATAGGATTATCGGGTGACTTCGGGCCGGTTCGGCTTTTTCGGGCAGTTTTCGGGACTTTTAGGTTTTAACCTATATTTTTCACGCAAACTAACCTAGTATCATTTAAAAACTTAAATGACAAATTTTTAACCTCACGGAAATGCTACTGAGTGAATTAACGAGTAGCTAACCTGAAGGTCAAAACTGACAGTTGTCACAGTGACGCCTCTGAAAAGGTTGATGAAATATTAGCCCCAGGGAGAAATGTTAAAAACAAAAAGGGTCTTGGATTCACTAGTGGATGTACTAGACCTAATCGTTCCATGCTTAAATTTGGAATGTTTGTTTCTTCTATCCCTGATCCTAATGCTCCTGAAAACATCCCTTCTTCGTCCAACACACACACTGAAGGTGCTCATAAGAGCAAAAAGAAAACAGCTAAGGAAAAATCCAAAACTGTAACACCTTCAAAGACCAAGAATCCTAAACCTAAGAACAAAGTTCTAGGTGGTGGTCCTTCAGTTTCAGGAACAAAATCCTTTTCTCAAAATCCTGCTCCTAGACTGAAGATTGACCTGAAGCAAAAGATTAAGGAGAAGAAACCTAATCCTCCTCTGTCCAATGCTAAAGGCATACTTGGTACTGGTCCTGCTCATCTGAAGTTCAAAGACTTCCTGGACCCCACAAAACGCTTTCTATATCGCAAATGTTATCACTGTGGATTTACGACCATATTGCGAGTAAGTGTCCTGATGCTACCAAAACTGAAAAATCAGCTAAGGTAAAGAAAACTCCTAAGACTGATAACTCAGTCAAAGGAAAGAAGGTTGTCAAGACTGTTCCTTCAGTCAAGACTCCAGCCTCAAGAACTGATAACTCAGTTAAGGCTGTCACTAACTCCACCAGTCCTACTGATAATTCTGGATCCATAGTTCTATGGGTACCAAGAAAAACTTAAACTCCAAATTTTACAGGACAAGGGCATCTGGTACCTGGACAGTGGATGCTTTCGACATATGACTGGTTCTAAATCTGTCCTCTCTAACTACCGTGAAGAAAGAGGTCCTGCTGTGACTTTTGGTGGAAACGGTAAAAGACAAAACCCGAGGGTATGGCACCCTGACCAACGGAGTAACCACGTTCAAAAGAGTTGCTTATGTTGAAGGCCTGATGCATAATCTTCTTAGCATCAGTCAACTCTGTGATAAGAATCACAAAGTCTCTTTCTCGAAGAAGAAGTGCAAAGTCAAGAACAGACGCAAGGAAGTTATTCTGACTGGTGTTAGACAAGCTGATATCTACATCATCAATATGAATACTTCCACCGACAACTTCTGTTTTGTATCCCGTGCCTCCACTGATACAAATTGGCTATGGCACAAGCGTCTCTCTCATCTCAACTTCAAGACGCTGAATCAACTCTGCATCAACAATCTTGTTGTTGGTCTTCCTGACTTTCGCTATACAAAGGTGTCTCTTTGTTCAGCATGTGAGAAAGGAAAACAGACCAGGGCTAGCTTTAAGTCCAAGCAGATCTCCTCCATCAGCTCTCCTCTACAACTTCTCCACATGGATCTCTTTGGACCTGTTAATGTCCAATCCATTGCTGGAAAGAAATATACTCTGGTAATCGTTGATGAATATTCCAGATATACTTGGGTGTTCTTTCTTCGATCCAAGAGTGATGCTCCTGAAGAAATCATTCTGTTCGTCAGGAAGATGGAAAGACTCAACAACCTTACTGTTCGATCAATCAGAAGTGACCATGGAACTGAGTTCAAAAACAGTACCCTGGAAACTTTCTTCGATCAGAAAGGTATCTCTCAGAACTTCTCATCTGTAAGAACTCCTCAGCAAAATGGTGTTGCTGAAAGACGAAACAGAACCCTGATTGAAGCTGCACGATCTATGTTGAGTGAAGCCAACCTTGCCACTCAATTCTGGGCTGAAGCCGTTAACACAGCTTGCTATACTCAGAATAGATCCCTGATAGTAAAGCGCTTCAGAAGAACCCCTTACGAACTCTTTCGTAACAGGAAACCTTCAATCGAACATCTCCATATCTTTGGTTGTGTCTGCTACATCCTGAACAACAAAGATAACCTTGGAAAGTTCAATTCCAAGTCTGATGATTGAATCTTTCTTGGATACTCCTCTATTTCTAAAACCTACCGTGTGTTCAACAAACGAAGACAAACCATAGAGGAAACCATTCATGTCAAATTTGATGAATCGGGTCCTACCTTTCCTCACCCTCATGAAAATTCTGAAATAAATCAGTGGGCTGACTCTTTCTTTCAAGTCCCTGATATTCCTATTGCTGATCCATCTCCTCAAGACCTTCCTGATGGTTTTGAAGAAAATCCTACTCCACCATCTCATATACCCATACCACCTCTAATAAATGCCACCCCTATCACCCAAGTCACACCTGAAACTGATCAACCCACTAACAGTGAAGACTTTTCTCAAACCACTGTTAGTGAACCTGCTCCTACTAATCTTCTCCCTGATCCGTCAGTGAATGAAGCCTCTACTTCAGGACAGGTATATCAACCACCTGCTCTTCGTTGGACCAAAGATCATCCAATTGATCAAGTCCTCGGTAACCCTTCCTCTGGTGTTAAAACTCGACGCCAATCTGGTAACGTCTGTCTTTATGTTAATTTCATCTCTGAAAATGAACCTAAAGAAATAGATGATGCCTTGCGTGATCCTGCCTGGGTCTCAGCCATGCAGGAAGAGCTAGCAGAGTTCATCAGAAACAATGTCTGGCTTCTCGTCCCTAGGCCTCGAAAACGTAAAACCATAGGATCCAAGTGGATCTTCAGGAACAAGCTTGATGAGATTGGTACGATTATTCGAAACAAGGCTCGCCTTGTGGCTCAGGGATACAGGCAGGAAGAGGGCATTTATTACGATGAAACTTTTGCTCCTGTTGCTAGGCTCGAAGCAATTCGACTTTTCCTGGCCTTTGCAGCGCATATGAACTTCAAGGTTTTTCAGATGGACATCAAAAATGCCTTTCTGAATGGAAAGCTTAATGAAGAAGTCTATGTGGCTCAGCCTCCTGGCTTTGTAGATCCTAAGTTCCCTGATCACGTCTACAAGTTAAACAAGGCTCTCTATGGGTTAAAACAGGCCCCTCGTGCCTGGTATGATACCTTGTCAACCTTTCTTCTCTCCAAAGGTTTTGTTCGTGGTAAGATCGATAGCACATTATTTCTTAAGAAATATCCTAAGCATATCCTTCTTGTCCAGATATATGTCGATGACATTATCTTTGGATCAACCAATCCCAAACTCTGCGAAAAGTTTGAGTTGCTCATGAAATCTGAATATAAAATGTCTATGATGGGTGAACTAACATTCTTTTTAGGACTTCAGATCAAGCAATCTGAAAAGGGAATCTTTATCAATCAAGGTAAATACGTACATGAGATGCTGAAGAAATTTGATCTCACGTCATGTACACCAATGAAGACTCCAATGGCTCCTCCTCTAACACTTGACAAGGATTCCAAAGGGAAACCTGTTGATGTGACTCTCTATAGAGGAATGATTGGCTCACTGCTGTATCTTACAATGAGTCGTCCTGATATCATGTATTCTACATGTCTTTGTGCTCGTTATCAGGCTGAACCCAAAGAATCCCATCTGACTACTGTAAAGCGGATTTTCAGATATCTGAAGGGAACTCCTAATCTGGGTCTTTGGTAATCCAAGGACTCAGGGTTCGATCTAACAGCTTATTCTGATAGTGACTTTGCAGGATGTAAGATCGACAGGAAAAGCACCACTGGTGGGTGTCACCTACTAGGTGGAAAGTTGGTGAGTTGGACTAGCAAGAAACAGAATTCTGTGTCCACATCAACTGCTGAAGCTGAATATGTTGCAGCAGGAATCTGTTGTGCTCAAGTCCTGTGGCTGAGAAATCAACTTCAGGACTATGACATACAACTTTCTAAAATTCCTATATATTGTGACAACACTTCAGCAATCGCCATCGCTAACAATCCTGTCTTACACTCCAAGACAAAGCACATTGAAGTGAGATATCACTTCATCAGGGATCATGTGATGAATGGTGATATTAAACTCCATTTTGTCCCTACTGAATATCAGCTTGCTGACCTCTTTACCAAACCACTGGATGTAACACGCTTTAATATGCTCATCAGTGAACTTGGGATGTTAAATCCCGACGAATGAAGTTTATCAGGATAAACAGTTGTTAAGTCCTACAGAATAACTTTTCTCAGGACTTTTTTTTTAACAACTCCTGAATAACACATTTATCAGGAGATAACTCTATTCAGTACTTACAAAATCTTTGTTCAAAATCCGAATACTGATGATTCTCAGGTAAGTATTTCTGTCCCTGAAACCTTATCGCATTAAATGTGATAAGAGGTCTTTCCCAAAACAGTACTTATCTGATAAGTACTCAAATTCCAAGAAAACTCTTCTTTCATAAAAATGGAATTATCCCCTAAAAAGGTGGTTTTTAGCTTTTTGAATAAAACAAACTTTTCATCTGCACTGACACGTAATGGGACGTTTCCTGTTCCCCACCTTTTTTCATCATTACGTTGAACGCGCGTAGTGAACGCGCGTAGAACTTTTTTCATCATTACGTTTGAAATTAGCCGCTCTTTTCTCTCTCATCAAATTTCTCTCTCCAACCACGAGGTATAAAAACCTCACCTGTACTCCATTTTACTCTTTACGCTTACAAATTCTCCAAACGCTCTAAAGCAAGAAAAAGCAATCCAGTTCTTCTTTTCACCAAGAACACCAAGAACACACACTCACTACTTCTTTCACTGAATCATCGTAAGTGTCTCTATTCTTTGTTCTTTCCACAAACTAAGTTGACATTCTTCATCTAAAACAACTTATTTTGATAAACGTTTTTCCAAAAACCCTAAGATCACTTCGTTTGATCTTAGTTTTCCCAAAATCTTCTTAAGGTTTTTGTTAAAACAGTTTATGTGATTCTTCTTATTTCTTTTAAGAAAATCATCAACTCCTATTTTGATATCATTTCATCAAAATAGAAGTTCTCTTTAATACCAAAACACATTCCTTTTGTGATTTTGGTATCTAATCTATTCCAAGTATAAAGGATTTCACCACTTTTATGAACTTTTACTATGTTCATTGAAAAGTGAAGAAAGATACATATTTTGGATTCTTAATCATCCACATATGTTATTCTTTGTTTTTAACAGGATGGCTGCTACTACTTCCACCTCACTCGACGCCCAGCTCTCCTCTGAGGCCACTACCCTGCTCACTGCTACTGGAAGCCTTCCAATAGTCATTCCTCAACATGACATCCAATTCAAAGGCAACAATCTGATTGCCCTGTTCGACATACCAGCGGGCAAAGAATACTTGAAACCTTCCAGGGACTTTCTTCTCAATAGTCCCCTGAAGACGGCTTTCACCATCAACCCCAAGCCGAACAAACCCCTACTTCTCCAACTGTGGTCCACTGCCACAATGGCCCAGGAGAGGAACTCCAAGGGCAAAATGCATGAGGTGATAAAATTCCAGATAAAGGAAGATATCATCTCCTTTGGAATTGGGACTCTCAGAAACGTCCTCCAAATCTCCAAGAAGAAGAGATACCCTCCTCCACCATCTGCTGAAGAAGTCATCACTCTGCTAGATGACATTGGCTACCGATGGCCAGAGAAGGAAGGCGTCCCTCTGACCAATACTGCTGCTACTGTCCACAAAACAGGGCTGAACGCTACGTTCTACTACATCTGGAACGCGTTCGGTCTATGTTTGACAGGGAAGACGGGGAGCACTGAACAGTTTCCCACGGTTATCCAAAACATGGTCTACTCCGCCATCAAAAATCGGAAGTTTGACTATGTTCGCCATATCTGGGAGGATATGGTGAAGAAGATCAAGAACAAAAACCGCTTGGTCAACGTCCCCTACACTCGGTTCTTCTCAGCAGTCCTGGAACTCCACATGGGTGATGCCTACCCCACTGAAGGCAACTTCAACAACTACGCATTAGGCGTGAAGTTCCTGGACCAGGTTCCTTCTCGTCCTGATGACGTACCTCTCTCTGCCGTTCTGGTTGTTCCTGAACCAAACCAGGGCGCAGATGAGCAGATCGTCTCCCCTCCCACTCAAGGTATGTTTTCTCTCTTCTCATCCAAACCATCTTCTTCTTTTTCCATGCATGCTATGTCAGTAGCTAACCCCTTACTGACTTCCCCAGCTGCAACAACATCTTCCGCGCTCCTGAAGCGGCCACCTCCTTCTGGATCTACTCCTCCTCCCCAACCCAAATGCGCCAAATCTAAGGCGCGGAAGAAAAAGAAGGCTCCTGTTGCTGGTAAGAAATATTATCTTACCCTGCCTCAAATATTTAATAGACCTTCCCCTTTATCTAAAACTTCGTTACCTGCAGATACTCCTGCTCCTCAACCACAAGAACCTGAGGTTGTTCTACTCGAACACTCAGAGAATGTGGAGGGCAATCGCTCTGATGCCCTCCTAGCCTTAGGTAATATTATTAAGCAAACTATTGCCATTTCTTCTTCTGTGAAAGCTATTGAGTCTTCTAGTGCTCACTTAGCTACTTATGTTACAGGTTCTTTTGGAGCAGCTACCTCACTGGGACATTCTCAACCTCAACATAATGATCCCCTTGATGAGTTCGTCTTCACGGACTCCGAGCGACAGCTGAGTGCAGCCGAGCTTCGTCGTCAGTCCGCTGAACGACAACTTCAGGAGGCCCGCGCAACACTCCAACAGCAGGAGGATGCGCACAAGGCTCGTCTCCAGGCCTTGGAGCTGGAACTTGCCTCGGCGAAGGCTGCTACTACTGCTGCTGAAGCCGCCGCCGCCACTGCCACTGCTGCCGCCACAGCTGCCACTCCGCCACCAACTGGCGTGACTCTGACGATACCTTGTCTGGATAATATCCACGACAAGGTCTCCCAAGTGGCCACTTCCTCCAACTCCCTCCAAGCGTCCATAGAGGACATGAAGGCCACAACCCTGCCCGCTCTCTCCACTGCTGTCAACAACAGCTCCAACTCTCTCACCTCCTTTCAGGATGCTGTGGTGCAGAGGTTGGAAGCTCAGGAGGCAGGGCTCTTCAGGCAAAAGTGACTGATCTCTCCACCGCCGTCACCGCTATCACTACTGCTCCTCCACCACCGCCAGCGTTCACAAGCGCTGACAGGGATCTTCTGCAGTCCCTGATCACCTCATCCTTCATCACCCGCAAGCTTCAAACGAACATGGCCTCTCTCCTTCAGAGGTGTGTTTCAACAGCCGCCTTGGCTAGGGCACCTGTTGAGGGGGAGAGACAGCCTCCTCTGAAAGATCATTCCGTTTATTCCCCCTCCACCAACTGGAGAACAAATGAAGAGGGGGGAACGAACGAGGATGAAGATGATGATGATGATGAAGATGATAATGAAGACGACGACTTCATCGTCGAGAAGATACTTGCTTCAACGCCCACTCCAGGTCCTGCACAGTCTCAGGGGGAGAACCCCGGTGCACCTGGTATGTCCATTCCTCCATCCTCTCCCTCATCTTCTGATAACCTCCCTATATCCTCACTCCTGAAATCTAAACCTACCCCTGAAACCATTACCCTTACTGACACCTCCTCTGAAGACTCACCCACAAACAACCTACAGCTAGTTGTCTATCAACCACCCAAACAACCTACCCCTGAACCATCACCTCAACCTACTCCTGAACCAACCCCTGAACCTGAAACCCAAGCCGACTCTGAATTTCAGGATGTCAACTTTGGTTCAGTCACTGGTGAGATTATTCACCTTATGGAAAATAGTCGATCAGAAGCTATCAGGACTGAACTAAGCAAAATGACATTCAGAGTAACTCCCTTAAACCCTGAAACCACTCCTTTAAATCCAACCCGTTTCAATTCTGAAGCCTCCTCATCCAGAACCCCTGAAATCTAAGCCCCTCCTGAAACTGTCTGCCCATCGTCAGATGATGAATTCATCTCTGATGATTTCTCTACCCCTGCTTCTTCTCCTAGATCTCCTCCTTCTAATTCTCCACGTTCTGAAGGAGAAAACTACCCTGACAATTCTAATGCATTGAACAGGGATGGGCGTTTAGATGCCGTGATAGAGCGACTCGAGAGTACAAGAGTAAAAATTCCTCTTCGTACCTCTTGGGACTCTGAGTTCGCCTATCTTTCGCGGGAGGAATACGAGGAAGCAATAAAGGCTCAGGAGGAGCACAATAAAAAGCAAAATGAAGCCTTCCTTTCTGCTCAAGCCGCAAGACGGCTCGCGTCTGATTTTGTAGAAGAAGACGACGAAATAAGTGATGATCCTCTTCTAGCACAGAAGGCCGCGCTGAAGGTCTTCAACAGGAATGCAGAGGAACAGGCTGAAGAAGTGAATACCGAGCTTGACTGGTGCAGAGACCGTCTACATCTCCGAAAGCATGGTGCTGCCATATCAGGAATCCGTCTTCGCCGAACCCGCGGCAAGAGAGGTAATCCTGGCAAAACCTGGATCACCGTCAAACGCTCAGGAGTAAAAGACGCAGAGCACACTCTTGACAAGTTAGACCGATACAACTTGTCAGAGTGGAATGAAATCAGAAGCCTACTTCCCAAAGCCAACAAGAACTACAGGACTGAAGTAGAAGAAGTCATAAATGGACTTATTGCTCGCATCAGAAGAACAACAGAAATTCCTGATGACTTACTCCAACCTTCTTCAGCACAGCCAAAGTCTCCTGTTCGAAGATCAGCAGGCACATCAACAAGGAGACCCACTCCTTGCATGCCCAGGACTGCATACAAGCCTATGGATCTCTCGATGCTTGATCTTTCCTTTCCTTCCGGAGTCTCTCTCTCTGAAGGTCAAGTCATCAGAGAACCTGTTCATGGTATTTGTGTAGGTGACAACTTCAACATCCTTCGCTTCCAACGCTTCAGCGAACTACACAAAGCACCCACTGAACACTTGGTATCAGTCCTCTTCATTGCGCAGAAAGTAAAGAACAAGGACAATAAAGAATTTGTTTGCGCTGTCAGAGCAATCCTGGATAGAAGAATAGCCACTGGTGAAACTCCAATCACCGTCCAAGTCAAGACTGAAGAAATCAGTGAAGACTCTGATAACTAGGAACTTTTGTTATTTTCTTTCAGTATTACAATTATGTACTTGTGTATTTTCTTTATTCTTGTAAAAACTTATATGAGATTAATGGAAATGCATTTCAGTGCATCGTACTTTATTCCATCATAGTACTGAAAAAGATCCCTCAAAACAGTAAATGGGACATGTACCTTTATGAGTTCTATTTCCTACTGTTGAATTCTAGACTTAGAATTATTTCTAAACTTTTCTAGATTAAGACAATTCCTCTGTTGTCTTATCATTATCACTTAGGGGGAGATTGTTGATCCAGCTCTCCTAAGACATGATGAAATGATAATGATCCTGTTACTTTACTTAGTGAATAGGTTTTTACTTCTGTTATAGCTTGAGGAATTATCACTGAGATTGTTCAGTGTTATTCCATGTTACTTATGCTGTAACTTATTTTTTATAATGATCAGGATCAGGATCAGGAGACGAACGAGTCTGTTCTGCAGTCTACTGATCCTGACCACCAAAGTGAAGACCTCCTTAAGACATTAAAGTCATACTCAAAGAACCATCAGCGAAGTCAAAGAATTAGCTGATGACAGGACCAGCATGCTCGTGATCTGAAGACGGAACTCAGTGATAGTAGGCTGCTCAAATTCGTATGACATCCTGAAGACTCGTCATGATACAGTGACCTCTGATCATCATCAGTATCAGAGCCTTCCTCACTGATCAGTATCCTGATCCTGAAGGATTAGTGTAATGTCTTAATCTAATGCACAAAAGGATTATCCGCCTTTACTGACACAAAAGTACATAAGGACAATCTCTTTTCTGTTCCCTCCGTACTTATCAGACCTCAAGGCAACTGTTTACTCACATCCCCTTTTGCACACCATGCAAAGAGTATTTGTTTATAGTAAATAGTACAAATGACCACTTAGAATGTGACACGTACACAAAAGTGAGTCTGCATGCATTTAATGCATTGGGTATAAATAGGACATGAAGAGATGTTCTTCATACTTCTTCTTCATCCTAAAAATACCCTAATCCTTTCTTTCTTATTTCCTCTATCTTCTATCTTTTCTTATCTTCTTACTCTAGTGCATAGTGAAAGAACTTAGATTGTTTAGTTTCGAATTGTAGTCTTTTCTATTTCCGCAACAATATGTAAATTCATATTGTTAATACAACAAAGAATTTAAAAGTGAAATTTGTGTGATTATATTCAACCCCCTTCTATAATCCTATACACTATCCTTACTTGAAGGTCACCTCATTGGGACCAACAATTACTTATCGTATTTTGTCGGATTTTACCCACTTTGACATTGTGGTGACGATTTGGTCTAATTTTAGGATTTATTTGAAATCATGGAGTGTTACAAATTCTTTAAAACAGTTAGATTATGTTAAAATTTAATAATTTAATTCATTTTAGATTTTTTATTCAATTTAATTTAATTTATAAAAATTTAACTCAAATTTTTAAGTAATTGATTTTATTTTTAAAAACTAAATTAAAAACAAATCTTTTTTTTGAGTAAAATACATTTTTGGTCCCTGTGGTTTGACAAAAGTCTCACTTTTAGTCCCTACAGTTTAAAAAATACACATTAGCCACTGCAGTTTGCATTTTCGTCCGATTTTGGTCCCTCTAACTAACAGCCGTTAGATGAGGCCGTTAGTTTGGAGTCGATTTGATTTTTTTCCATTTTTTTTGTCTTTTTTCTTTAATAATAAACTCAAAGGACCAAAAGTGTAGTTTACTCAAAGGACCAAAAATGTAGTTTCCTTCTTCATCTTTATCATCCACCACCACCACCCTTCTTCATCTTTATCATCCACCATCACCACCCACCACCGACTTCTACCCACCACCGACTTCTACCCACCACCACCCTTCTTCATCTTTATCATCCACCACCACCACCCATCACCACTACACACTTTTACTTTTACCCACCACCAATCACCACCACCCATTTTTACTCACCACTCACCACCAACACCCACCACCCACCACAACCCCCATCTCCAAACAACCACCACCACTCAACACCTACAACCACCAAGCCGCCACCGCCACTACCACTTACACCACCAAGCCGCCGCCACCAACACCACAACCACCACCAAAACCACCACAGCCACAAAAACCACCACCATAGCCACCACCGCCATCACCTTCAAACTGCCACCACCACACCCACCGTCCACCAAACCATCACAACTGCCAACAAAACCACCACAGCCACCACTAAAACTACCACCACCACACCCATCACCACCATCTCCATAGATCTAGACACCACCAAACCACCACCACCACCGAAACCTAGATCTACAAATCCAACCCAAAAAGTAACTTTAAAAATTAGAAAGGGGAAGCTGGCAGTAAAGGGGGAAGAAGGTGGTGGTGGCAACGGAGGCAACGACGATGGGGATGGCGGCGTGCGCAGGCGGCAGTGGCGGGGTGTGCAGGCGGCGGCGGCGGCGACGAGGTGTGCAGGCGGCGGCGACGAGGTGTGCAGGCGGCGGCGACGAGGTGTGCAGCGGCGCGACGAGGAGTGCATGCGGCGATGGCGGCGGTGTGGTGTGCATGCGACGAAGATGGTGGCGGTGACGCGGTGTGCATAAGGTCATCGGTGGTGTCTTCTTTTATTTTTGACAAGTTGGTTTTAGGGTTTGGGAGAAGAGGAGATGATAATCTGATGGTAAACGAGAGAGAGAGGAAGAGGGAGAGAGAGATAACAAAAAAAAACTTTGATCCTTCTTCTTTGATTTTTGACAAGCTGACCCCTCATTTAACTGAGTTTTAACGGAGTTAGTGTCCAGGGACCAAAATCGGACGAAAATGCAAACTCCAGTGGCTAATGTGTATTTTTTAAACTGTAGGGACCAAAAGTGAGACTTTTGTCAAACCACAGGGACCAAAAATGTATTTTACTCCTTTTTTTTCCTTTTCTACGTTACGTGTCATGCTCTAATTGGGTGCTAGGTGGGACCCACCTTTCTCAGCAATCGGAGAAATAGCAGGCAATTTAGCAAATACTATAATATATAGTATTTTGTTAAATTAATAGGTAGAGTGAAGTTCATTTTTCGTCCCTGAACTATGTGAACTCTAACATTTTTCGTCCCTGAACTAACGAAAGGTGCATATCGTCCCTGAACTATGCATTTTCGTTTTGGTTTTGGTCCCTCTCACTAACACCCGTTAAGTTTTTCCGTTAAGCCCAAACAATGAGGGGTAATATAGTCATTTTATTGGTTTTTTGTTTATTTTTTTGTTTCCATAAAATTCATCAAAATACAGCGACCTGTTTTGTAATTGTGTGTATATATATATATATATATAATAAACACACACACAAACAACACACCCTACGGTCTTCCCTCTCATCCTCTCAACACAACACACACCACCGTAACCAGCACCTCCCATTTCTTTATTATCTCTCTCCTCCTCTCTCATCCTCACCCACTAACACGATATTCCCTCACCACCACCCTTTTTTCCGATGACCCCTTTCGGCGACCTTCGACAAACTCCACCCACCTCTAATATCACCCCTCTTCTCCTGCCCTCGTTTCACCATCTCCGGTGAGCCATTTCCAACACCCATTTTAACTAACGGCGCCGACAACGACTTCACGACGCCAGTGACTACTGCACGACGTCGATCACCATCATCATCATCACCACCACTACTATGTCGAAGGGGTTTGGTGCCGACGAGAAGGGGAATGGGTGTTACGGTGGTTCAGTCGGATGGCACTGATGGTGGTTACGGTGACGACCGGGAAGTGTTGGTGGGTTGAGGACAACAGTCGGAAAAAGTGGTGGGATGGGTTGAGTGGCAATCGCCGGAAAAATGGGCCCGGAGTTGCTGGCACAGTGGTTTAATGAGGTGGCAATGATGGTGGTTTGGAGTGGTGGTGACGGAACAACGATGAGGAGGAGAGGATGTGCCGGAGATGGTAACCGGAGCACGTCACCTCGCCAGAGACGGTAACCAGGATACGTCAACTCGCCGGAGACGGTGACCGTGGGAAACGAAATAGGGGGAGAAAGAAGGCCATAAAGTTCTGTGTATTTTGTGTGTGCGTGTGTTTATTATATATATATACACACAATTACAAAACAGGTCCCTGTATTTTGACGAACTTTATGGAAACAAAAAAACCAATAAAATGACTATGTTACCCCTCATTATTTAGGCTTAACGGAAAAACTTAACGGGTGTTAGTGAGAGGGACCAAAACCAAAACGAAAATACATAGTTCAGGGACGATATGCACCTTTCGTTAGTTTAGGAACGAAAAATGTTAGAGTTTACATAGTTCAGGGACGAAAAATGAACTTCACTCTAATAGGTATAAATGTGGTATTTTTAAGGATTTACCTAATCTATCTATCTATAATAAAAGAGTAACTGATTTGACACGTGTCGTGCTCTGGTGAGCCGAATTGCCACGTGTCGCGTTCTGGCGAGCCGGTTTCGGTTATCAAAACAATAAATAAAATAATGTAAAAGATAAATACCACTTTCAAAAATCCTCTACATAATTAAATCAAACGGTTTAAAAAATTCTCTACATAATTAAATCAAACATTTTAATCCAAACTATAGATAAGTATGAAAACAATAAATAAAATAATGTAAAAGATAAATACCACTTTCAAAAATACATAATTAAATCAAAAGGGTTTAAAAAATCCTCTACATATATCTATCTATATATAATAAAAGAGTAACTGGCTGACACATGTCGCGCTCTGGTGAGCCGAATTTCTATTTTTCCCGCCAAAACATGAACCTAGACACTTTTTTAGTCTAGATTTATTTTGCTTACTTGTCACTATTTGCCACATCATATGCATATGTGTCATGTGTCATATGTTGACACATAGTACTGATTCAAAATTTAAAGTTATTATAATTAATCCAAAATTATCAATTAAATATAACAAACTTTATCTATCTATTGGTATAAAGTCATCTATATCTCTATCTTTCTCCCTAAATTGATATTTAAATACTAAGCAACTTCTACACACACCGTATAAACCTTACCGTTTCCCTTTTAATTTTTCAAATTCATCAATTACTCTTTTTGCAATCGTCTTAGGTAAGTTCGTCAACCCCTTTTTCGAAGAACATTCGTGCATAAAATTATTTTATAACTAAGTTTTCTTCTCCACATTTTATATATATATATATATATATATTACTTTTACCAAAAAATAGCAAACATTATAATATGTTTTTTTTCTTAATAAAAGTGTGTATTTATATGGAATATCCTTATGTATAATTCTGTCTTTTTTCCCCTTATATGTTTTATGATCAATATGATAATCGATTTCTAATTAACAAGATTTATTTAATTTTGAATGTAGTTTTTACTTTGAATGATTAATATTTTTGTCTAATAAATGATGATATGGTTTAATTTTTGCAATGGTTCCATTTTTCACACATTTTTTAGGTATGTTTCTCTTATTCTTTAATTAAATCAATTAGCCTCCGTATATATCTTAGTCTAATTAATGAATCACCATAACTGCTCTCACTATCTTATCTATACTAAACAAATATATATATATATATGTATATATATATATATCGATTTACTTTTTTTTTTTGAATAATTAATTTTATGTTTACTAATAAATTATATGGTTTAATTTTGGCAGTGTTTCATCCAATTTATAGGTATGTCTCTTTTACTTCTTTGATTAAATCCATTATCCTCAATATATGTTTTAGTCTAATTTATAAAAAAATTGAGACAACGTTACTAGAAATCTAATACAAAAATCTTAATAAGTAAATTCATAATTCAAAAAAAGAACTAAAATGACTTTTACCACCTACAATCGGGGGCAAGTCACTTTTCATGCAGGGCTACTAGCTACCACGTAAGACAAACATTTTATTTTTATTGTACATTGAATTTTCAAATATTAAAATAAATAAATAAATTGGGCATCGAACCCAACGGATAAATATCGGGTATGTAAAAATACTCTAACTAATTATGTATGATGATTTATTTTGAAAATGAAATTATTTTGAATAATAATATTATTTTGGTTAATAAATGATATATTCAATACTATGTGTAAATTCATAAACTAACTCATACACATAATTAAATATAAAATAAATAATTTATTTTAAATATAATAAAGTTAAAATTATAATCTAGATAATTACTAAATTAAAATACAATACTTAATTATTATTTTATAAAAAAAATACTATTAGACGTAAATTAAATTATAATTTCAATTGTTCAAGTTAATATTTGATTTGAATATAAAAAAAATACGGCTTGATTTATTTTGAAAATAAAATTATTTTTACTAATAAATGATAGGTTTAATAATTTATATTTGTATTCATGTAACTAATTGATAAATGTCATAAAATCGAAAATAAATATTCATTTTAAATATAATCAAGATAATCATTGAGTTATAATATAGTATTTAATTAATATTTTTATAACAAATTAGTGTTAAACGTATCGATTATTATATTTCAATCCAAGTACACTTTTGTATGTATATCTTTCTCTTTATATGTGAAAGTATATTAACGTCATTTTAAAGTCAAAGATAGTTTATAGTTTGATCTAAAAAATGTCTTTGTTATATTTTCGTTGTTGATAATTTGAATTAAACTAAAAGTTAATAAAGTTTGTGGTTTATTTTAATATAATTAATGTATTTGATAGAAAATAATATTGATGTTAAAAGATCAATAGCACAACAATTCATATTAGTAATATAAGGTTTTTGGCATGATTTAATTTTTTGAAATTATCCCGTGTATTACACGGGATCAAAACTAGTTAATTTAATATATCTATAAATAAGAAGTTTTCCTACAACGACCACAGAGTCGTTGCTGTTGATTATTCAAAATTCTCATTTTAGAAATGATTTTTTATTTGATAAAAGTATTAGTACTCAATAATTAATTTTTAATTTGAAAGTGTATTGGCCTATTGGTGTTTTACCTACCTCAATAACTAACTTGAATAACTAGACGGTTTCTTTTCTACATCGATTTAGTCGTGGCGGCTCTTGATTGTTCAAGATTTTATGTCGAATACAAATATTTTATTTGATTTATTTATATAAACTATTATTCGGTTTGCGTGCCAACTAGACGTCTTTAATATTTCTGAATTTTATTTTTGAAAATATATTTCCATGTATTAAGACCATCCTTATACCACCTTTATCAACGTCACATCAGCTTTTCACTATCTTACCAACATCATACCATACCAACATCATACCATACCATCCTTAGGGGCTGTTTACCAAATTTTTCGTTAAGTCTTGTATGGATAAATTCGTCTGTCTAGATTAAAATGTATTTTTGTTTACCTTTTTTGCTAAATTAACTGTCTGAATGACTGAAATGACTAACATACCCCTCAAGATGAATTAAGCACTGTTTAACTTTTTGATGGATTGTTGTTTAATTTTTGAGCAAAATCATATTTCTAAGACGTTAAAAAAAAATTAAACATCAAAACATAATATCATATAGCATAAATTTGTTGATATGAAATTTAAATGCAAGCACAATTCTTAAAATACTTAAATACCCAATTCTTTACACCATCACATAAACTAGCCACATGTTGATAAACTTGCCATATGTTGATGGAGGATGCAAGGTCATCATCAACAATTACAACCTTCTTTGACTTCTTTCCATCTTCTTTGACTTTCTTCCCTTCCATTCTTTCTTGAATCCACCATAAGCATCCATATCAATATCAAACATATCACAAAAACCATGATAACGGAAAACCTTAACTCTTTCTCCTTTGATCCATTCACCCAATTGAATATGGCATAAAGTTCAGAAAATCTTATATATTGAATATTGCTCTTCAATTTCTCCAAAAAATCCAGACATGTAAATCTTAAAGATATGAACCCACAACTTTTGCATACCCAATTACGGTGATCTATAGAAATCGATCCCTAAGGGAATGAAATCCATAGAAATCGATCCCTAAGGGCATGAAATTCATAGAAATTGATAGAACATAGGATATGAAATCCATATAAATCATAGAACATAAGGCCATGAAATTCATAGAAATGGTTACCTTCAATCAATGATTTCAGGTCGCCGGAAATAGAAGACAAGGGTGAAGCGATAAGAGAGAGAGAGGTATCGTACATAGGCTGACGTTGTGTGGTGTGTTCTCTAATTTGAAGGGTAGCAGAGGTAATTTGGTTGTCTGAATGTGGACAAGTGAGGGGGTGTGGGCTGTGTGAATAAGTTACCATCTTTCCCATTAAGCTCCAGGTAAACAGCGTATCATGTCTGAGCCAATAAGCATATTAAGCCATTAAGCCCAATAAGTCAATAGTAAACACCCCCTTACTGATACAGATCAATTTCGATCTGTATTCAGGATTTTTAGAAAGTTCCGGAAAACGAGAAAACGTACTCGAAAGAAGCATCAAGACAGACACGACTTCGCGACGTGAGAACGCAACTCGCGGCGCGAGCCTATCGCTGGTCAAGTTGGTTATCGGAACAATCCGGAAGATATTGCTTTTATTAGTTTATTTAAGTATTTTATTAAATAAAGATTATGATTTAATTTAAAATAGGATTATTACTAAATATTAGTTTTCTTGTTCATTAAGTTAGGATCATCATTATTAGGATAGATTTAGGTTATTTGGTTTTCTTAATTATCTCCTAGCTAGATTATAAATAGGATCTTTCTGTTTCATTGTATTCAAGCTTTTGATCAATAAAATTATCTTTAGAGTTTATCTCTGTTCTTAAGAGTTTTTCTCTTATTTTCCGAGTTCTACGTTGTTAGACTCGTTACCCTTTTGGATTCAGACGTTTGTCGATCCGTTCCGCGTTTTCCCACTGCGTCACTTACTCATACCAATTCATACTTTCTAAATAATTAATTAAAAATATAAAAGAAAAAGAAAAGAAAGAGAGAAAGAAGAGAGAGATAGAGAGAAAGGTGGATGGCCGGATGGGTGGGGCGGGTGGGTAGAGGGAGAGAACGGTAGAAGCTTGCGGTTTCCTCTCTTGCCGGCCTCCTACCTCCGCCTCACGCAGGTGTTACCGCCGGTACCAGCTCGTTACCGACCCCCTTTACCAGCCGGCCGTGGATGGCCTAAATAACTAATAAATAATTATTTAAACACCTATGGTAAGTTTGTAACCAATTGTGTAGGTAAACTTTCTATTAACCAATTTTAAAGTGTTAAGTCATTTGTGAAAACCTATTTCAATACTTAGGTCATGCATTACCAGATACCCGCACAGGGTGGGTAAGTTACGGATAGGATGGGAACACCAAAATGGATAGCACAACAGAAGCAGAAGACAATAGGGGTTATGGGGGCCATGGCCCCCTGTCTTTCTTCCTCGGTAATAGATGTACGTTTTGATGTTAATACAAGTAGATTTTTGGTTAAACTAAATGTGTTAATGCAAGGCTTAAAAGATCATGAACTAAACGTGTAAACGAGTATTGGGGATAAAAATCTAAATTAAAAATGTCAAAACGGTACATTGGTTTATTTTTAAATTGGATGCCATTGAAGACTTTCATATTTTATGACAACTGCATGTAAAATCTACCTTTTTAAATAAACTATAACAAGTAGCAAGATTTAAAAACCGAAAAATATGATATTTGAATATAGTGATGGATAAAAATGAAATTATGATGATCTCATATATATATAATTAGTTTTATAATAAGGACTACTTTGTCTCAATTAGCATAAATGAAAACAAATTAAAAATATAACTCAAAGGTATAAAGTAGTATTTTATTATATAATTCACAATTATATAAAGTGATAGATTTCAACCCCTAGATTATAAGGTTCGTGTTTCGCCCTTGTAGGGCAGTTTGGCAGATGGTTGGAGCTTCCGGGTTCTAGAGCTCGACGAGCGATACCCTCCGCCCTTTTTCGCTCTCTTATTTCTCTCTTTTCTTTGTTAGTTAATAAAATAAAATAATATAAATAGTGTGAATAAGATTGGGAGAAAATAATTTATATATCTCCTAACCCAAATCTCTACGAGTTTTACGAAATAATCGTCAAAGCCGTCCATCACCAAACCACCTCAGGCGGATTTTTAAATTTGGCTACAAAATCATGAAACCCGCCCAAGTGAAACACACCCTGAATAGATTATTATTTCTTACGTAAATATAACTCATGGCCTTTATAGCTAGAGCTAGTGATATAATTGGTTGCTTTTTAAATCTATGTTCCAACTTCAATAGAAAATGTCAACGCCCATAACTTTATCCACGGTGTAAACCATTTGACCCACACACCATGTACACCTTATGCATATCATACCACAGCTTTGTTATTACTCAAATATATATATATATATATATATATATATTATATAGTTTCCCACAGATTCATTAATTACCCACCTACCAAAATCACTTTCAAGATCTCTATAAATACTCCTATAACTCGGCTTTCTTTCTTTCATCAAAACTCTAATCAGTGTGCCAACGCTATTATTAACCCAAGAGACGAAGAAGGTTGGAAATTAACATGAGCAACAACGGTGGTGAATTCGGCATGTTGCTTGCCGACGTGATTGGTGAAAAAGATGTGGCTGACATCGGTTTGTCGGTTGACGCTAAACTAAGGTGGCTACGGTCGCAAATAATAGGTGGGACGGCTGAGATTCAAACGCCGTTTGGAAAACGTAAGCTAACGTATGCAGATCATACGGCCTCGGGTCGCTGTCTTAAGTACATCGAAGATTACATCATCCATACCGTCCTTCCCTTCTATGGTACGTAATTAACGTCGCTTTTCTTTGTATTGTAGTTTTGAATTACGTACCTAAATCGCTTATGTAATTAGATTTAATGCTCCAAAGGGTAACACGTACTATAACAAATTATACAAGAATTGATATACAAGCACTTGGCCCCTTTAAGCAATTGGTTTGTTTTTACGTACTCTCTCCATATCTGATACCTAATAAAATGACCAAATATAAGGTATGATTATTGAGTGCTAATCATTTACGGTCCATTTTTAACGTGAAACTGATGCAACCCTATGACATCCTATAAAAGTCTATGAAATGTTTCCATATCTAGTATGAAATATATGAAAAGTTAATGATTATGAAAATATGAAATATATGAAAAGTCAATGATTATGAAAACATTTCATACATGTAACATGTTTATATGATTTTATAGGGTAGCATCGGTTTCATGTTAGCAACGATTTGTACAAGAGGGTATTCTATGAGTTATTTGTCTAAATATGTGATTACATAACGAGATTTTAGAGTTGCAAAATATTAATTTTACATAAATGTTGTTTATATTAATTTACATAAATGTTGTGGTTATGAAATATAGAAGCTCCGTTGATATATATGAAGATTTATCAGATGATGTGATGTTATCATAATTATAAAATTAACAAAATATTATTGATGGTCAACGAAGTAATGATTGAGAAAGAATTATCATGGGAATTATGTACCTAAGGTATATTTTCTATAAAAACTTCTTCTTTTGGATCACGTATGATTGTGGTGAAGTTAACGCTGGATTGTAGAAATTTCTAGATGATCTAAAATATGCAATTACTTTTATAATAGGGACTATGTATATATTCATTAAAAGAACACATAAATCAAAAAGGTACATTAATATTTCACTATATAGACTAGTCTTCATACATATATTTGCAAAACAAAGAAATCAATTTCGGCCCTCAGGGCTAAAAAAGCGCATGTTCTAGCTATCTCTAAATAGAAATTACACGGTCTAACAAGTTATATTTATAAAATCTTACATTCAAACAAGACATGTACAAAAAGTATGTAAAATTATAGCCTTTTTATTTACACTTTTGAAAAGTATTCTATCTATAAAAGGTTAATATATATAACAACTCATCTATAACAACATATTACGGTGAGACTCCAAAGGAACTTATAAGTTTTCTTCCGTTAGCACAAAACAAGAGGTAGTGGACACCATATGGAGTAGGTCTGCCTTGGATTTACCCAAGGACGTTCGTCTGCTTTACTAGTTTTGAGATTTTGATTATCGGTAATTTGGTATTCAGGTAACGGTCATACAAGCGACAGCTATGTTGGCAATCGGACCACGAAAATGCTTCACGAAGCAACGAAATTTATCAAGAAATGCTTAGGCGGAACACAAGACGATGCACTCCTTTTCTGCGGTTCAGGCACCACTGCGGCCATTAAACGGCTCCAAGAAGTCATGGGAATCGCAATTCCATCAATTTTAAAAGAGAAAGTTGTAGACTCATGTATTGGAATTCAAGAAAGATGGGTGGTCTTTGTTGGTCCTTATGAACACCATTCCAACCTCCTCTCCTGGAGGGAAACCCTAGCAGAAGTAGTAGAGATCGGTTTGGATGATGAAGGATTGATCAACATACATGATTTGAAGTGCCAATTGGAACTCTATCAAGCCACTGGCCGCCCAATGCTGGGTTCTTTCTCCGCTTGTAGTAATGTCACCGGAATTTGCTCCGACACCCGTGCTCTCTCTCGCTTGCTTCACCATTTCGGGGCTTTCGCTTGTTTTGATTTTGCAGCAAGGTACATCATTTACTACTATAAAATCGGTTTTATATATAAGACGCCAAATGTTTAAGGTGCAATAACTTGAAAAACAATATATAACCAAAACAATATATTACGTGCTCTCCAAGTGTTTTAAGGTGCAATAACTTGAAAAGACGCTTTTGGACATCCTACCCAAACAAGTTTTTCAGGATGTTTTAAAAAAATATCCTATTAATATATTTTTACATGACACTTTTTTAAAATTATCTTATATATAAAAACCTTTTCGTTCTGTAAAAATTGTCTTCATAAGACACTTTTGAAAACTGTCGTATAAAAATGTTAATGGGTTATTTTATTTCAAAATATATGCCCTTAACTAAATAAAATGTCCAAAAGAATTCTATCAATTTATTGCAATAGTTTTATGTATGATTTATAGCTATTAGGACATTTAAACATATTTGAAATCCAATAAATTAAAGCTGATTTTATTATAGTGTTTTATCTTTGCAATTTATAACTTAATTAATAGAGAGGAGACTGAGATTGATATATTAATAGTTGTAATCTTGAATGCAAAAATTACAGTGGTCCATATGTAGAGATTGAGATGAGATCAGGTAGCATTGATGGATATGATGCCATAGCTCTGAGTCCACACAAGTTTCTTGGAGGCCCAGGATCACCAGGGATTCTTCTGATGAACAAAGCATTATACAAGCTAAAAGACTCTCCCCCTTCAACATGTGGAGGTGGCACAGTTAGCTTTGTCAATTGCTTCCATGAAGAGGTACGATTAGTTAGCTCATAAACTAGTCACGTTTCGGTCCATAAGTTTTTGAAGCAATTTGATAAGAATTAATTAGTAAATGACTGTGAAATCACATAAAACGTAATCACTGTAAGGCCATCCGCAGCCGGGGGTGGTACGCCACTGGTACCGGACCGGTACCCTCGGCAACACCGTCGAGGGTGACTGGCACGGTAGCCGGTGCGGTACACCCAGACCACCCCCACCCCCCACCCAACGGCTCTCTCTCAACGGCTAGTTTTTTTTGTTTTTTTCTTTTCCAATTTAACAATTTTGAGTTGATAGGACGTCTAAAATAAATAAGCTTCCTAATAGAGTATCTTATAGGACACAAATTTATAGGACCAAACATCATCACCCTAGGTTCAAGTCCAAGCACCCACACTTAGTCTCAGATGCTAGTATCTTAATTATCATGTTATCAATGTCAACGATGTATTCTAGGCAAAGCGTAAACAAACCTTTTCCAAAAATTTATAGAACCAAATAAAAAAGCATCCTATCTAAAAGTGTTACAATAAGTTTATATATTGAACGTTTTTAGACGTCATAACAAGGTTTTTATGACATTTTCAAAATAGAGTGTCGTATAAGCTAATTTAGAAGACACTTTTAAAAACTTTCCAATAAACTCATCTTTCTAGAGGACAGTTCTATTTATGGGATACTTTTCAAATAGTGTCATAGAAAATAGTTAATAGGACGTTTTATTTGAAAAAGTTTCTAAAAAACTTGTTACGATGCTCATAAACGTCCTATAAACTTATTGTAACACTTTTAGACATATGAATTTCTTTTGTTTGGTTATACAAAACACGCTATTAGGATGAAGCTTCTTCATATTAAGCATCCGAAAAACTCAATTTTGTTATAGTGAACGTCAAAATTAATTGGATAAATATTTGGGGCATAAATATGGAAATAGTTATTTAAACTACGAAGCTTACTAAAAGAGACGTTTTCAAAAAACTAGTTGATAAGCTAATTGATGCTAACCAAAGAGGCTAAAAGGAATAAGATAGCTTACGGTTGCCAAATATGGCCTATGGTGTATCGTATTATATAACCAAATCAACATGTCGATATGAATTCTAGGATACATTATACGTTCACGACATTGAAGAAAGGGAAGACGCCGGAACCCCATCCGCTATCCAACGAGTAAAAGCAGCTTTAGCCTTTCAAGTAAAAGAGTATATTAGTTATGAGGTTATTGCCAAGAAAGAGGTAGATTATATTGAAAGGGCAACAAAGAGACTTGTGAAAAATCCAAAGATATGGGTACTAGGTAATACAAATAGTGCTGCAGAAAAACAGGCAATTCTATCCTTCCTTGTGTACACAACTACATATTCTACAGGTAAGGAGACAAGAGACAAGCTTCTTAGTGGTGCTTTTGTTGCCAAGCTTATGAATGACCTCTTTGGCATCCAAGCTCGAGGAGGGTGTGCGTGTGCCGGACCGTATGGTCATCGCTTGCTTCGTATCGAAGAACCACATTCATTTGCAATGAAATCTGCAATTGAGATGGTAAGTCGTATTTCTACATATGCTACAAAAATTGAGTTTTATTACGTCAAATAAGTTCCGTTGTCGTAATAGAGTTAGGTACAAATAATTGTGCATTTGTAACCATAAGTTCATAAGATGTTTTTGGACAACAAATTTTTCAAAACACTTTACATGATGCTTATGGACATTTTAACAAGTTTTTAGAAGATCTTTGAAATGAAATGTTTTATTCGGTCTTTTATAAGACATTTTTAAGAAATATCCTAGGGACATATCTTTTTAGAAGACATTTCCCCAAATAATGTCATGTAAAAAAATTAATAAGGTGCTTTATTTCAAGTTTGTCCTAATATCATGTTAATATGCTCAAAAGGGTCCTATAAACTTTTTGTAACACTTTTACATGGGACACACGAGTGCTTAGTCTTATAAACAACTTATTAGGACACTTGCACAATTTTTGTGATATGCGTATCCGATTTTGTCATAGTGTGTCTTAATAGAATGTTTATAGGACTTAAGTACATATGACCAAACAATTATGCATTAGCACGCAGAAATACGTCCTAACATCCTATTGTAGCACCTTTATATATGTTGCACAATCGTTTAATCCTATATAATAGTCTACTATTCGACATAATAAGTGTCCGATAAAAAGATTTTGTTGTAGTATCTTATACATGGACGTACGTATCCTTTGGGGTATGGTTGCCCATGAAACCATAAGAATTGTAGGGCTTAACTTTAATTTTTTAGTGTTATATAAATGTGAAACTATAAATGTTTTGTGGTGAAACGATAAGATTTTTTAGGTTGAAGTCAAAGACATTAAAACCTTGATGGAGTAAATGAGAAAGATTAAAAAGTAAACCTTCTAGTGATTCCAAAATTTGAGGATGATGGAAATCAATTACATTTTTAATCCTAAAGAGTTTAGTTGTTTTATATTATCCTTCTTAAATTTTAGTTTTATATTTTTATCATATTAATTAATTAATTAATAGCTAAAGTACATTAAAAAATTACGTATTTTTATTCACAAACTACATTGTTAGAAAGATATCATCAAGGCCTTCAAAACGAAACCAACACTGACTTTAAAAAAAAAATTATAACTTTAAAGTTAACACAAGTAAAAAATAATGGATTGGTAGAGCTTCTATTGACCAACTCCATCTTCGAATTTGGTCTTAGAGGGTATAGATGGATGTATATATATATAGTCGGTTTCAGATGAGAACAATATATATTTAAAAGAACACAATAATCAACAAAATCATATATAATTTTGCATTAAATTTTGAAAAAACCACGCAAACTACTTTGGCTGCGACTTGCAAAGTCACATGAATCATGTATGATTTTTTACATAAGTTATTTATTAGTTAATATTTGAGGTTAATTTTTTTAGTTACTAATTTTTTTCAGTAAAGCCTTATTTTTGATTAATTTTTATCTTATAATATTATAGTTAATTCGTGTAACCACTTCAAACATTTTCTGGTTCCACTCCCGATCTTATAGAGAGATGAAAGGTCTTACACATTTACATGTTAAGTTTGAAGTCTACTGCATGGTTTGTTATATTAGATCTTTTATTGATAGGGCTACAATGGAGCAAAGTGGGGTTGGACAAGAGTTAGCTTTCCGTACTACATGTCCAATGAGGAATACGAATTCATTATAGCCGCAATAGAATTTGTAGCTATTTATGGACAAAGATTTCTTTCCCTCTACCACTTGAATTGGAATACAGGCAGTTGGAGTTTGAAGGACGATGCTTTCGTGAAGACTTTGGTTGACTGTAACCTTTATGTACCTAAAGTATTGCAAGTGATAAAAAAGAAGACGACCGAAAAGGTGATGGATTGTGAAATAGTGGACGATGGTGAAGATAAAATGTATGCTTTGTATTTGGAGGTTGCAAAGCACATAGGGGCCAAACTTCCTAAGTTCCCATCTCAAAGTATTGTTCCGAAGGAGATAGACCTCAACCATGTGTTTTTTCGAGTGTAGTTGCAATTAAATTGATAAGGTGTGAGTTGATGTAAAACATACCCTAAACTTAGCATATTCTTACGTGGATCAGTATATAGGAGAAATCGAATTAAAAGATACCATTACTTTTGGTTGGTTTATTTATAAAGTATTGCCTTTTTATAACCTGGAGACTCATTATATTATTATCAATTCACACTCAAAGTATAGAGTGTGTATGAAAATGTAAAATATATGTGTTTCCCTTCCGCACAGAGTCAACTCATAAAGTCGCAACACCCCTCCAACATAAAAGCATTTCTAATGGACCATCAAGAAATCCAAAAACACCAATTATGCAATCCAACCACATTTCAAATGGTATAAAAAATGGTGTTATTGTGAGAAAGAGCTTTCGCCTCCAATTTGAAAGTCAAAGTTTCACAAGCCAATTTTGTAGTTCCATATAAAATATATTATTTTATTATATATCTAAATTTAAAAATATAAATTTAATGATATTTAGTATTTATTTTAAAATATATTTTGAATTAATAATTATTTTTCTTTGTTTATATTTAAATTTTATTCATTTTAAAAGATAATTAAAATTTTGTCAATTATTTTTTAAGTAAACTCTAATTTTGATCGCTGTAATTTTTTGAAATCCAACCACTCCAATTTTTTGAGTAAACTCTAATTCATCATATTGCAAATTCCCAATTTGCACTATGGTTGAAGTTGGTCTTACAAATGACTAAGGCTATGTTTGGCAAGCGTAGCTTATAAGCTAGCTGGTAGCTGATAAGCTAGCGGATAGCTGATAAGCTAGCTGTTGATTGATAAGCTTGCTAGTAGCTGATAAGCTAGCTGTTGAACAAATTATGTTTGGCAAAAAACTAGCTTATGAGTATGTAAAATGACCAAAAAGGGTACCTTTGAATTTAATAATTAATATTAATAAGGGTATAATTGGAAAAAGCTATAATAAGCTTCTCATAAGCTACTCAAAGTAGCGTTTCAAAAAGCTAGCTTATAAGCTAGCTGATAAGCTAGCTTCCTGGTACATGTTTGGATGGACTAGCTTATAAGCTAGCTTATCAGCTAGCTTATAAGCTAGCTTATGTTTGCCAAACCAAGCCTAAACACTTCATTTTTTTAAGAGTAAACTCTAATTTTGGTCCCTATAGTTTATAAATTTCTTTAAAAGTGGAACCTGTGCTTTCATAAGTATAAATTTTGGTCCTCATGGTTTTGATTTCGCTTTGAATGTAGGACCTGATCATTAACGCCGTCAAAATAATCCGTTAAAGTTGGGATTATTTTCGTCTAACCATATTTTTTCCCTTTTTCTGGTTTTTTGAGTTTATTTTTATTTATAAACGAATCATCAAATCTTATGGACCTGACACGTAATTAACTATATACAACCCACATACCAGTCATCTTCAACAATGCCCATCTAGTCATCTTCTCCGGTGGCCTCACCAGACAATCGCACCATGAAATTGTCCAAATCAAACCAAGATTTTTACAAGTACATATTGCTATTTGCGATAAAAACCTTAAAACCTAGATTTAGTAAACCAGTTCAAACTCAAATCATACACCAAAGTAAAAGACGTAAACCAAGATCGAGATGGAGAAGCAGATACAGGTAGAAGGAATGAATCCAGTCCCCCTATCCGTGGAATCTGAACCACTGAAATCATCCTCATGAACACATTCATTGAGGGGTTGCTGGTGTAAAATCAGTCTTCACCGGCGAGGTGTCATGTAGGGTGGTTAACGATGCTAAAGGTTTCGCTGGTCAAATAACACAGGGACTAAATCTTGAGATCTATAGCTGGTGTTGGGGTTTGAACAGAGAGAGAGGGAAGAATTCGAGGAAAAACGTCGGTGCCATGGGTAGGGGTTCGGGCGGCGATGGCGGTGGGGGTTTGGGCGGCGGTGGGGGTTTGGTCGATGATAGGGGTGTAGGTTTGTCCGGCGATGGCGGTGGGGGTTTGGTCGGCGATGGGGTTGGGGTTTGGCAGGCGATGGAGGTGGAGATTTGGTCGGCAATAGGATGGGGAGTTTGGCTGATTGGGAGCGGAACACAAAGACAATTTCTTTTCTTGTACTTTATTTATTATTTATTTAATTCAATTATATATTTACAGAGTTGGTCCCTATAGTTTAATTGTTTTTACATAGAAATAAGAAGACAAAAGAAAGTTACAAAAGGGGGATAAAATATAGTTGGACGAAAATACCCCTAACTCTAATGGATAATTTTGACGGCGTTAATGATCAGGTCCCACTTTCAATGTGAAATCTAAACCATGAGGACCAAAATTAGACTTATGAAAGCAAAGGTCCCACCTTCAAAGAAATTTATAAACCACAAGGACCAAAATTAGAGTTTACTCTAAAAAAATGAAGTGTTTAGTCATTTGTAAGACCAACTTCAACCATGGTGCAAAATTGGGAATTTGCAATATGATTGAATTCCAATCACACTGTAGTATATCATGATCGTCAAAAAATTTGTTGGTCAAAAAACCTTAGAAAAAGAAAACATCAAATATGGTGTTGCACTTCTAACACTGCAAACAACCCCTTTTTTTGTTATATATTTTTAGTTACTACAAATTTGGTGTTATTTTTGGAATATAATTAAAGTTCAATTGATGTTTTTGGTGTTTTTAAAGGTTAATGACATATGCAGGTAACAAACTAGTCATTTTGATCACATATTACCATTGAACTATTTTTTTACTCAATATATATCATTGAGCTCTTTTTTTTGTACACATAATACCATTGCAACCGGAAATAGCCCGTAAACCACCATCTTTCACCCACCCACCACCACCACTACCACCACCACCACCAAAACCACCACTTCCAAACCACCAACACAGCCACCACCAAAACACCAACACCACCACCACCACCATAACCACCACCTCAAAACTCTCTATTTGTGTGGTTTACCCTATATCGGCAGTGAGATGGTGGTGGTGGTTGGATTCGATTTTTAGGGTTCGATTCTAGATCTATGGATATGGTGGTTGTGGTGGTGGTGGTTTGGAGGTGGTGGGTGTGATGGTGGTGTTTTGGTGGTGGCAGCTGTGGTGGAGGTGTTTTAATGGTGGCAACTGTGGTAGTGGTGTTTTGGTGATGGTAGACTGTGGTGGTTTGGTGGCGGTGGTTTGGTGAAAAATTGTGGTTTACGAGTTATTCCCGGTTGCAATAGTATTATGTGTACAAAAAAATGGTATATTGAGTACAAAAAATAGTTCAATGATAATACATGATCAAAATGAATAGTTTTTTACCCGCATATATCATTACCCTTTTTTTTAATTATGGGTTAGAGTTGCTCTAAAAATGTTATTTTAATTGAATTTTAAATCTATGTTCCAATCTCAAGACAACATGTCAATGCTCATAATTTATCCACCGTCTACACCAGTTGACCCACACACCGGATGCGCACCGCCGCTTTATCCATTAATTACCCACCCACCAATGAATATATTACAAGAATCCGGCTTCTTATTCAAATAATTAGGAATAAGAATTTATAACTAGACAATAATCTTTATCTCATAATAAAGATTTTTATAGAAACCGTAAACAAAAATCTTAAAAAAAACCTCCATTATAAATACTCTTACATATTGTGAAAGCATTTTGGAAATGTCATCTTCGAAAATTACTAGGTAGATATGAGTTGCCTTTTTAGTAGTGTTATCTACAAGACTACAACACCCGTCAGAAATACCTAATTTTCTATTAATAACTTGTTTTTTATTCAACAAAAAAGCGGTGATTGTTTTTTAATTAAAAACAAATTTTTATTTGATAAAAGTGTTATTACTTGTTAAGTAATCTAATTTGAAATTTTATTAGGATTTGTATTTTCTTAGAGTAAATTACATATTTGGTCTATATGGTTTACACTTAATTGCACTATTGATTCATATTTTAATATAAATATGGATTTGGTCCATGTGGTTTACATTAGATTGCATTATTGGTCCCCTAACTCTAACTCCATGTGAAATCAATTCGTTAAGCATAGGGGACCAATGGTGCAATATAGTGTAAACCATAGGAACTGATAGTGCAATATAGTGTAAACCATAGGGACCAACTGTGCAATATAATGTAAACTACAAGAATCATTTCTATAATTATTTTAAAATAGGAACCAATAGTACAATTAATATAAACTAAGGATCCAAATATGTAATTTACTCTTTTCTTTTTATAATAACATAACTCAAAAATTAATTTAATTAGAATAAGTGGTTCTTTTATTCATGTTGATTATTCAATATTTTTTTTATCAAAGAAAAAGGTTTTTCTTTGATAAAAGTATTATTACTCAATAAGTAATTTAATTGAAAAGTGAACTAGGGTTTTGTATTTTTATAATAACCTAACTCAACAATTAATTCAATTTATATAAATAAGAGGGTTTTTTTTCTACAACGACCACAGAGTCGTGATAACTGACAGTTGATTATTCAGTTTTTTGTTTGATAAAAGAACTATTACTTAGGCCATGAGTACCACTATGGGTACTGGGTAGAACCCAAAACACAATAATATATATATATATATATATATATATATATTAAAAGAAGGTTTTGGCTGACATCATCAATACGAAATTGAGTCATTTCATTGGTCAATTAATTAAAATACATTAATTGATGATGTCATCATGTATATCTATTGTTTTTCTTTTTTAAATACCATATTAATACCTATAAATTTCATTTTATTTAACAACAAATATGGAAAAATTATTTTTCAAAATTCACATACCTAAAACTTCTCACTAATTTATTAATTTCTCTTTCATAATTTACATTTTGTATCCTTAAAATTATTTGATTAAGTTACTTTTTACTCCTTAGTTTTTCAGTTTTCACTTTACGTCCTAATCATATTAACGTAAATAATATATATGAATTAAAACCATTTAAGTTTTTTGTTTTTTCTTCTATTAATTACACCATTATAATCGACTCGACAATACCTTCAAAACGAGTATAATATTGAATATTTTTTAATTTATTTATATTATTAAATATTAAAAATAGATATAAATATGAACTTTATAATGCAAATGTTAATTCTTATTAGAAACTAAAACAATATGTGTAAATCATTCGTGTATTACACGAGCCATTAACTAGTCTACCATTACAACGCTACATCAGTTTTCCACTACCTTACCCACAAACCACTATCTAACTTGTGGTAGCACTATCCAAAATCCAATTCATACATTTTTTCATTTTTTTAATTATATATATATATATATATATATATATATATATATATATATATATAGAAGAGAGAGAAAGAGAAAAGATAGATAGATAGATAGAGAGAACATGCCCAGGCATTGGAGCTCGAATTGGTCAATTGGAACCCAAATTGGAAGCCCAAATTTATCCAAAAAAGTCGTACCACTAGTCATCATTATCAATACCCAATTTTATTCATGTGAGCCCGAATTAACACCTACGCTAGTGAATAGTGATGCACTTGGCCTTAATAGTTAATTTAATTTGAAAGTAAGTTGGGATTTTTATTCCTTTTTGATATTAACATAGCTCAATAATTAACATAACTTATACAAATAAGAAGTTTTTTCTACAGCGTGATTATTCAAAAAAATTATCACTCAATAATTAATTTAATCTGATAGTGAGTTAGAGTCTGTATTTTTTTAAATAATAACATACCTCAATAACTAATTTAGTTTAGAAAAATATGTTGTTTTTTACAGCTACTTGATTTTCTATTTTTCATATTAATTTTTTTATTTGATAAAAGTATTATTGTTTGGCACCACACGCTGCGTGGTGGCGATAAATTATTTGGAAAATATTGAAGATAAAGGGGCCAATTATCACATAGCTTAGTTGATATGAAGTTGATATAAAGTCGCTCATCATCCTTAGTTGTTTCTTTTGATATATATAATCAATTAATAATTAATAACTTTTATATCATCAAACTTTGTAATCGATTTAATAAGTTTTAGTTTTGGTTATACTTTTAACTATACTAGTGTGTGGCACCGCGCTCGCGCGGTGAGCAGAAAGTTCTATTAAGAGTAAAATTAAATAATACGGAAATATATAATTTTTATCAAACATGAGAAATGTTTACGCTACAATGTATATGAGCAATAAGATGAAGAGATATAATGTTTAGATGCATGTCATAAACCATTGAAACTCTTTGCATATTTGCATATAAGTGCTCCATGTACAAAGAATGAACATACATTGAAAACGTAAAAAACCCGTTGTAAAAACAACTTTTTTTCTACCCTCATCTCGAACATGTGGTTTTTGTTCTGCAAAAAATGATAAAATATAATAAGTTAAAAAAATGCTCATAATAAATGCAAATGATCATAATCTGTAGTTTTCTCATCATGGTGCATTATCACAGTTATGTAAATTTGTAACGTGTGTGGCATGTCTATTATTCCATATGATTCGCGTGCTGCAAAAAAACATTTGGGCTAGAGGAAGATCAACTAACAAAAAAAGAAATGGTTATTTAAAATAATAATAGATGTTTAAACAATCATGGTCAAAACCCTTACAAATTTCCCACTTTGTAGGTAGTTGTTATAATATTACCCGAAAGAAAAAATGAATTGAGAAAAATACTCACCTTGTTATTAGTAGTAAACTCAAGGAATTGCTCTATTTTTACCCTCTACTCTAATGTGTTGTGGATAATATCCTTCACGCCTGTTGTCGTCAACCCTAAAACCTAATACAAAAAGAGCAAAAATTCAAAAAATGAAAGCAATAGGGATTATAAATGATGCTTATATGGCTACTTCTTAGGCCACTTCTTAAGTCTTGACATAACATAAACTAATATGTTTAAAAAGAGGCCTAAGTGAAATGCATGAAAAAGGTGTCCTACTAAACCAAATAAAGGGCAAAACATATAAGCGTCGTAAACAAATTAATGAAATGACACATACAAAATCTCACAAATAAATTAATGGAAAAAAACATATAAATTCTCACACACAAAACACTTTAGTCCGGATAGATTTCTTCATAATGATCCATGTCTTTGAGTTACTATCAATCGTTGTTGTAAAATTACCCAAAAGAAGAAATGAATTGAGAGAAAACACTCACTTGGTTGCTAGTCGTAAAATCCATGCATGAATCCTTGTGTTTCTTCCCTATACTATTCTATTGTCCATGATATCTTTCACACCTGTTGTCATTAAACAACATCATCAACATAATATAAACCACAATACCATTCGTAATATGTTGGATACCAACATAATTGAATCTTAGGTATCAAATCACGATGACGAATATGTATATATACACATGAAATTCATTTAAAAATTATACCTGCTGTTAATCTTCCGGTAAGTTTTGGAAAATATTAAGAATTTTGTTCCAAATTTTTAATTTTAGAAATTTTAGTCAATTGTCATAGTACACCAACTAATATTAAGCAATGTTAGCCAAATGTGGGAGGAAGAGATGTTGCAAAAAACTTTGTGGTTAACTATACTTTATATAAACCTTTTCTCTTCCAAAATTTTATGAGCATTAACTATAGCCAAATCAATCTTTCTTGAATAGTCATACAATGACCAAGTGTATGTTAACCATTCCCTCAAAACTAAATCTAAGAGATTGAGACGACATTACTAAAAGACCCCTTGGCAAGTAAAATTAGGAAGAAAAAAACCCAAAATAACTATCTATGTAATGTATAGTAAATATGCATTAAAGAGTACTACCCTATCATATGCCCAGTTTCCAGCACATAAAAAAAGAAAAGTGATGCCAGAAGTTTAATCCATGTAGTATTTATGTAGCAAATTTTCACAATGCATTGCACCAATTACACAAATAGGCATACTTGAATAAATTTATAATTTATTTGAATTCATCACCAAAGAGAAAGTTAAAAAACTTACCTTGAAATAAAACAATCCTTATTATGCATGCTTGACATCCTCTAGACTCCAGCAGGTTGCCACTTACCAATTGTGCGAGAAAACACTTACTTGCTTTGTATGTGGAGTTCTGATGTAAGAGGAACAAATATTCACTTGATTCCACCTACTATATGGAGACCGAGAAAAGAGAAGTAAAAATCCTATGTAAGCATATTCATTTCAAATAGTGTCACATCTCGAATTGCATGATAACTTTATTCATCAATGTAAATATCTAACTGCAACTTAATCTGTGTGTATTTTTTTTTTCAGATCTCAAATTGTAATGGCAATAAAAGGTGATGGGAGTTGGCTACCTATAATATGCAAGACAATTAACCTTAATGTCATTGAGGCATTTCATCAAACACCTTATTTGCCTATGTTAAATTGTCATATTAAAATCTATTCCTTAGTTATATGCTTACAAACCATCATAGCTTGGTTAAAATTTTATTGGTCCATATAAAACCGTACCCATGAACACATATATTGCCATACATACAAAACCCAATTAAAAAAAAAAAAGAATAAAAAAACTAAACAAACAAAAAAAGATAAATAATTGAAGCGCATGACTATAATTTGAATTTACCTTATATTTATGTAGCCTTGCAAACACTTGTAACCCCATAACGAGTAAACCATATAATCTGAATCCAACTGATAGAAGTTAGATTGCATTTAGATGGCGCTAAAACGAGATCATGGTGATGGCGTATTAAGAAAAATCAAGAATTATAGGGAAATATTTGAACCGACTAATCAAGGAAAAAGAGATACAACTAAACATTGTATTTTAAGAAAAAGAACCAATACAACTAAACAATAATTCAAGTTGAAAGGTTAGTCTTTAAAGAAAGCACAACATTGGTGCTCTTGAAATACATTCAATGGTAAATCAACTTATGTAAATTCTGCACTTCCAAATTTTTACAAATTGTACACAGGCAAAAAAAATTTACAATTAAAAGAAGAATCAAATGAACCATATTTGCAGAAAAATTCCAGACGCAATCTAAATTGGTGCTTATTGCTAATGCCTCTCATTCAACACACCATATAACAACTTCGAAGATATTTGATTCATCGTTCCCCGTATTCGCCTCGATCCAATTTCTAGGGTTTTGTGTAAAAATTAAAAAAAAAACTAAATATTGAGCACACAATTGAGAGTGTACCTGTAAAAAAACCACCTTGAAAACTGACAGAAACTAAGAAGTTGGGAAGAAGCCGAAGAGAGGTATCAAGAAATGAGGAAGGAAGGGTTAAAAACTTAAAATTACTGAAATAACCAACTTGGAATACAATGGTTGTATTTTAATTAAGGGCATAAGTGTCTTTTAACATATATAGGATTTAATAAAATAAAAAATCCATAAAATTTGTACGGGGGAATTCTTGTTGTACATTGCGCCACGTCATACCTTAAGGTTGTTGTTTAAAATGATATAAATGATATTAATTCTAATAATTTTTTATTTTATGCATTGATTTAATTAATGATATTGAATGTAACACGTATGTTATTTATTAATGAGAGTTATTAATAAGTATTAATTATATATTAAATTTTGATAGGTGCTTTTGCACTATGACTTTGTATCGCTTGGTTGCCTTGGATTTGGTAATTATTTTGACTTTCAAAAAAAAAAATTATATATCAACTTTATTTATTGATATTGAATGTAATTAGTATTTCATTTATTAAAGAAAAAACTAATAAGTCGCATTTAATAAATATAAAGCATAAAAATTAACGGAAAAAAAGATAATAACTATGAATAAACATAAATATTAAAAACTTATTTAACATTAATATATATAATACATACAAAACACAAAAAAATAGATTTTTTTATAGGAAAAATAATGCTACAAATTAAGATGACACATATACATACATCAACAACGTAAAAAGTCACATGCTTATAAAATAAATAATAAAAAAATATACTTTTATCTGAAAACTTTATGAAGAATGGGCAATGGTACCGACAAAAAAATAAATTCCACAAATAAGAAACAACAAAACAAACAAACAATCCCAATATAACATAACATAGAACATAAAAAGTTATGAAAGAACAACAATTATATTACTAACAAAATAATCAACCGTGAAGTATGATTAAAAAAAACAAAATTGTGGATGAATTCTGAATAAAAAAACTAAAAACTTATATAACAACAATATGCAATATACAAAAAATAAATAAATAATATGCAATATACACAAAGCAACAAAAAAATATATGAAACTCTTTTATGATACCAATTTGGTATGTCGACACACATATACACACATCAAGAACGTAAAACTCACAAAATCATAACATAAATAATAAAAGCTTTCATTTACCTCAAGGTTTTATGGATGGTGAACAATGATACCGGTGAAAATAATTTCAGCAAAGAAGAAACAACAAAACAAACATATAAACCCAACAAAACATTGCATATAACATAATGGTTGTTATTTCCATTTTGGTTTAAGTTTATAAATGATTTTGTTGTAGGTTTTTTTTTTATAAGGTTCATCTAGGCTTTGCCTAGACTACATCCTTGGCAATATAGAACAGAAACTGAAAATTCGGCCGTCAGAGACTAAGCCTGGCCACAAGAAACTGGTTTTTTTAGTTAATAAATGGAAGATGAAGAAAACAAAATGAATGTCTCTAGAAAGTTAAATAGTTTGTAAGTTAAAATTAATAAATTGTAAGTCAAATATTAAATAAATCTTTTTATAATGAAATTCACAATTTTCATTTAAGGATAAAAATGGTCTTTAACATATTCAATATTAAAAAAATCAAAAATTAAAGAAAAATAAAGGCAATTCTAAATATTAGGATATGCCACGTCATTTTTAGTAGCTTTTCATTTTATATACATAAAGATTATTACTTAGTTTGAAGGACACCATTTAATCTATATAATCATAAACTTTATTTGGTTTATACCAAAGGAGTGTTAGCTTAGTGTAAGGCTTGGACACTGCATAGTGGTGAACCCGAGTTCAAACCCTGGGGGACGCATTCTGGAGTACGGGGGCTTCGACCCCGGGCTGCATGCTTTAGCAGTCGGCTCGGCCCAAAAATTGCCGAGGATTAGTCTGGGCCCAATGTGGTCTGGGATACCTCTTCCAAAAAAAAAAACTTTATTTGGTTTATTTAAATAAATTATACTATTTTCTTTACTCTATAAACAATAAGTTTAAATTAATCAAATCAATTGATAGATTTTTAAAATTATTTAAATTTATTAAATATTTTCAACATTATAGTTTTAAAATAAGCTAAATTTAATTGTAAATAACTTATTTATAATTAAATGAAATCATATTTTATTTTAAAAAAGAATAACAAATAGTCTTCTTTTAAATACTTTTGGTCAACAGGCTGTGGGAAGTAGAGGTGCACAAAAAATCCGATTAACCGAAAACCGAAAAAATAACCGAAACTGGTTTTTTTTTTAACCGATGAAAAAAACCGATCGATTTTAACCGGTTCAATAACCGGTTTTTATCCGAACCGATTGTTTTTTAAAAGGCAAGCACTTTTCAAATATTTCAGACCGTTGGGTTCTAGGAAGAATGTAGCAAAAACCGGTAATGAACCGGTAATAAACCGAACCGTAATGAACCGAACCGGTTTTTTAAAAAACCAGTTAAGAAAAAACCGATTAATAAAAAAACCGATTTTAAAAAACCGGTTCGATTAAAAAACCGGTTTTGTGCACCTCTAGTGGGAAGGGTGACTGGGTCACGTAAGGGGGAAAATTATTTTTCTTTTTAGTCTGCGCATTAGCCGCCGGCCGAGAATCTACGGCGAAATGGTGGTAGATTTTGAATATTTACATTTTAAAATTGGTATTTTCTTAAATAAGGATGTATAAATAGATGTGGTATTTAAAATTTTTCCTTGTTTAAACACCAATTGCTTGTCGTCAAAGGTGACTTTATTATAAAATAATAAAGTATTCAATCATTTGTAAAAGTTGAATTCTATACCTACCCTCTTATTAAGGAGTATGGATAGGTAGTGTGAGTGTACTAACGGGAGCCAGTGGATTTATGTGAGTATGGAGAGTGGGGAACCGGGAAAGTGGGATAGCAACCCTTTTGTAAAAATGTTATTTCATTACCTATGGTGGCGACGGTCCCGTAATGAATCCGGATACCTCCGGAACGTGTGTGTGAGTTATAAATGCCGTTCAACAAAAAAAAATACCTATGGTGGTGAATAGCTTGTCGTCGCTATTAACCTTTATACTAGAGCTAGTGACATAATTGGTCGCTTTTAAATCTATGTTCCAATTTCAACAGAAAATGTCAATGCCCATAATTTATCCTAGGCCCATAAATAATTCTTCTCTCCCTTCTCTCCCTTCTCTTTTCTCTCTAAAATGTATTATTTTAATAAAATAAAAAATATTGTATGGGATGGATGTGGAAAAATCACGTTCGAGATCTCTATAAATACTCCTATAACTCAACTTTCTTTCTTTCATCAAAACTGCAATCGGTGTGACCAACGCTATTGTTAACCAAAAAGACAAAGGTCAGAAACATGAGCAACAACGTTAGTGAATTCGGCATGCTTGCAGCTTGCCGATGTGATTGGTGAAAAAGATGTAGCAGATATCGGTTTGTCTGTTGATGCTAAACTAAGGTGGCTACGGTCACAAATAATAGGTGGGATGGTTGAGATTCAAACGCCATTTGGAAAACGTAAGCTTACGTACGCAGATCATACAGCGTCAGGTCGTTGTCTTCAATACATCGAAGATTACATCATCCAGAACGTTCTTCCCTTCTATGGTACGTAATGTTGTTTTTCTTTGTATTTGTAGTCCTGAATTATGTACGTAAATCGCTTATGTAATTAGATTTAACGTTCAAAGGGTAACACTGTATAACAAATATAATGGGACTTTTTGGACCCAACTTTAAGTTGATATTTTGAGCTCTTATTATTAATAGTATAGTATTATGATAGCTTAAAGTTTATACAAGAATTGATATATAAGCAGTCGGCCCCTTTAAGCAATTGGTTTGTTTTTACGGACTCTCCATATCTAATATGAATTATATGATACATAATATATATATAATGGCCAAATATTAGTTATTTCTCTAATTATGTGACTACATAATGAGATTTAGAGTCGTAAAATATTAAATTTTATATTCAAATTAATATGCATGGACCGTAAATGTTGTGGTTATGAAATATGTCGGATAGAAGCTTCCTTGATATGAAAATTTATCAAATAATGTTATCGTAATTCTAAAGTTAACAAAATATTATTGATGGTCAACCAAGTAATAAGTTAAAATCTATAATCTACACAAATAGAACAACTAGATTCGCAATCTGAAAATTAATTTCTTCTTTTGGATCTAATAGGATTATGGTGAAGTTAACGCTGGATTCTAGAAAATTTTAGATGATCTAAAATATGCAATTACTTCTATAATAGGGACTATGTATATATTCATTAAAAAGAGAACACATAAATCAAAAGGTAAATTGATATTTCACTATATAGTGTTCATACATAAATGTATAACAAGAAATCAATTCGGCTCTCTTGGAAAAAAAAAAATGCCCATATTCCATCCTTGTCTAGAAGTTAGACGGCCTAACAAGTTACATTTATGAAATTGTACAATCAAACAAAACATATACAAAAAGTAAAAATGTAAAAGTATAGTCTTTTTTTATTAGACTTTTGAAAAGTATCATATCTATAAAAAGGTTAATATATAAAACAACTCATCTACAATAAACTTGCAACAAAACATTAAGGCGAGACTCTAAAGGAACGTAAAAGATTTTCGCTTAGGAGAAAACAAGAGACTGTGGCACGGAACACCATATGCTCCTATGTAGGTCTGCCTTGGATTTACCGAAGGACGTTAGTCAGCTTACTAGTTTTGAGATTTTGATTATCGGTAATTTGGTATTCAGGTAACGGTCACACAAGCGACAGCTATGTGGGCAATCGGACCACGAAAATGCTTCACGGAGCAACGGAATTTATCAAGAAATGCTTAGGCGGAAAACAAGATGACGCACTCCTTTTCTGCGGTTCAGGCACCACGGCAGCCATTAAACGGCTCCAAGAAGTCATGGGAATCGCAATTCCGTCGATTTTAAAAGAGAAAGTTGTAAACTCATGTATCGGAATTCAAGAAAGATGGGTGGTCTTTGTTGGTCCTTATGAACACCATTCCAACCTCCTCTCCTGGAGGGAAACCCTAGCAGAAGTAGTCGAGATCAGTTTGGATGATGAAGGATTGATCAACATACATGATTTGAAGTGCCGCTTGGAATTTTATCAAGCCACTGGCCGCCCGATGTTGGGTTCTTTCTCCGCTTGTAGTAACGTCACTGGAATTCACTCCGACACCCGTGCTCTGTCTCGCTTGCTTCACCATTTCGGGGCTTTTGCATGTTTTGATTTTGCAGCAAGGTACATCTTTTACTACAATAAAATTGGTTTTATATATATGACGCCAAAAGGATGGTCGAATATGATTCAAGTTTAATTTATATAACTAAAACAATATATTACGTGCTCTCTAAGTGTGTTAATTAAGGTGCAATAACTTGAAAAAGACGTTTTTGGACATCCTACCTTAACAAGTTTTTGGGATGTTTACAAAATTTCCTATTAATATATATATTTTTACATGACACTTTTTAAAAATTGTCTAATATATAAAAACTTTTTCGTTTTGTAAAAATTATGTTCATAAGACACTTTTGAAAATTATAGTATAAAAATGTTAATGGGTTATTTTATTTCAAAATATATGCCCTTAACTAAATAAAATGTCCAAAAGAATTCTATCAATTTATTGCAATAGTTTTATGTATGATTTATAGCTATTAGGACATTTTAACATACTTGAAATCCAATAAATTAAAGCTGATTTATTATACTTTTTTATCTTTGCAATTTATAACTTAATTAATAGAGAGGAGACTGAGATTGATATATTAATAGTTGTAATCTTGAATGCATAAATTACAGCGGTCCGTATGTAGAGATTGAGATGAGATCAGGTAGCATTGATGGGTATGATGCCATAGCTCTGAGTCCACACAAGTTTCTTGGAGGTCCAGGATCACCAGGGATTCTTCTGATGAACAAAGCATTATACAAGCTAAAAGACTCCCCCCTTCAACATGTGGAGGTGGCACTGTTAGCTTTGTCAATTGCTACCATGAGGTACGCCAGTCAGCTCATAAACTAGTCACATTTCGGTCCATAAGTTTTTGAAGCAATTTGATAATAATTAATTAGTAAATGATTGTGAAATCACATAAAACGAAATCACTACAACAAATTTGAGTTGATAGGACGCCTAAAATAAATAAGCATCCAAATAGAGTGTTTTATAGGACACAAATGTTTATAGCATCATGTAGCCACATACTTAGTCTCGAACGGTCGTATCTTAATTATCAAGTTGCCCAAGGATGTATTCTAGGCAAAGCCTAGACGAACCTTTTCCAAAAAAATTGAAGAACCAAAAAAAAAGCATCTTAACAATAAATTTATATATTGAACGTCTTTAGGCGTCGTAACAAGCTTCGAAATAGAGTGTCGTATAAGCTAATTTTATAAGAAACTTTTAAAAAGTGTTCTATAAACTCATCTTTTTAGAGGACACTTGTATTTATAGAATACTTTGCAAATAGTGTCATGTAAACTAGTTAAAAGGACGTTTTATTGAAAAAAGTTCTAAAAAACTTGTTACAATGCTCATAAACGTCCTATAAACTTATTGTAATACTTTTAGATATAACATTTTTTTTATTATAAAACACTCTATTAGGACGAAACATATTTATATTAATCATCCTAAAAACTCAGTTATTGTGAATGTCAAAATTAATTGGAAAAATATATTGGGGGCATAAATGGAAATAGCTAAATAGAATATGGAGCTTATTAAGATGATACTGGAAAGAGCTTATCAAAAAACTAGTTCATAAGCTAATTGATGCTAACCAAAGGGGTAAAAGGAATAAGATAGCTTACGGTTGACAAATATCGCCTATGGTGTATCGTGTTGTCTAACCAATTCAACATGTCGATATGAATTCTAGGATACATTATACGTTCACGACATCGAAGAAAGGGAAGACGCCGGGACACCCTCCACTATCCATCGAGTAAAAGCAGCTTTAGCCTTTCAGGTAAAAGAGTATATTAGCTGTGAGGTTATTGCCAAGAAAGAGGCATACTACATTGAAAGGGCAATAAAGAGACTTGTGAAAAATCCAAAGATATGGGTACTAGGAAATACAAATAGTGTTGTAGAGAGACAGGCAATTCTATCTTTCCTTGTGTACACAACTACATATTCTACAACCAAGGAGACAAGAGACAAGCTTCTTAGTGGTGCTTTTGTTGCCAAGCTTATGAATGACCTCTTTGGCATCCAAGCTCGAGGAGGGTGTGCGTGTGCCGGACCGTATGCTCATCGCTTGCTTCGTATCGAAGAACCACATTCATTTGCAATGAAATCTGCAATTGAGATGGTAAGTCTTATTTATACATATGCTACAATAAAATCGAGTTTATATGACGTCAAATAAGTTTCACCCTCATAATATAGTATTCTAAGACTCAAGGCTATAGGTACTGACAATTGTGCATTTGTAATAAGTTCATATGACGTTTTTGGACAACAAGTTTTTCGAAACACTTTACACGATGCTTATGGACATTTTAACAAGTTTTTTTAGAAGATCTTGGAAATAAAATGTCTTATTCGGTCTTTTATAAGACAATTTTTAGAAATATCCTACGAACATATCTTTTTAGAAGACATTTCCCCAAATAATGTCATGTAAATAATTAATAGGGAGCTTTATTTCAAGCTTGTCCTAATAACATGTTAATATGCTCAAAAGGGTCCTATAAACCTTTTATAACACTTTTACATAGGGCACACAAGTGTTCAGTCTTATAAATAGCTTATTAGGACACTTGCATAATTTTTTTGATATGTGCATCCGATTTTGTTATAGTGTGTCTTAATAGAATGTTTATCGGACTTAAGTATATATGACAAAACAATTATGCGTTAGGATGCTAAAATACATCCTAACATCCTATTGTAGCACCGTTACATATGTTGCACAATCATTTAATCCTATAAAACAATCTATTATGATATTTAAACATATTAAGCGTCTGGTAGAACGATTTTATTGTAGTATCTTATATATGGATGGATGTACTCTTTAGGGTACGGTTTGCCCATGAAACAATAAAAATTGTAGGGCTTAAGTGTAATATTTTAGGGTTAAGCGGTGAAACCATATATAAGATCTATTTGGTTGAAGTCAAAAACATTAAAACCTTAGCTGAGTTTAAATGAAAATTTTAAAAATAAACCTTCCAATCATTCCAGAATTTGGGGACGATAAAAATCAATTACACTTGTAATCCCTTCAAAGACTTTAGTTGTTTTAAAATAATTTCTCTTCCTTTTTAGATTTTAGTTTTATACCTATATCATATTAATTAATTAATAGCTAAAGTACATTAAAAATGATGTATTTTAATTTACAAACTACGTGTTAGAAAGATATCATTGAGGTCTTCGAAATGAGATCAATATTGAATATTTTTAAAATAATTATAACTTTAATGTTGAAAAAACAATGGATTGCTAGAGCTTCGATTGACCAACTCCATCTTTGAATTTGGTCTTAAAGGGTATGTATGTATGTATGTATGTACGTATGTATGTACGTACGTATGTACGTACGTATGTACGTACGTATGTACGTACGTACGTATGTATAGTCAGGTTCAGATGAGATCAATACATATTTAAAAAAACACGATAACCAACAAATCATATATGATTTTGCATTAAATTTTAAAAAGACCACACAAGCGACTTTGGCCACGACCTTCAAAGTCATGAATCTTGTATGATTTTGTTAGTTAAAATTTGAGGTCAATTTTTTCTTAGTGACTAATTTTTTTTTTATAAAACCTTATTTTTCGATTAAATTTTATTTTATAATATTATAGTTAATTCGTGTAACTACTTCAAACATTTTCTAGATCCACCTCCGATCTTACAGAGAGATGAAAGGTCTTACACATTTACATGTTAAGTTTGATGTCCATTGCATGGTTTGTTATATTAGATCTTTTTTTGATAGGGCTACAATGGAGCAAAGTGGGGATGGACAAGAGTAAGCTTTCCGTACTACATGTCCAATGAGGAATACGAATTCATATAGCTGCAATAGAATTTGTAGCTATTTATGGACAAAGATTTCTTTCTCTCTACCACTTGAATTGGAATACAGGCAGTTGGAGTTTGAAGGACGATGCTCTCGTGAAGACTTTGGTTGATTGTAATCTTTATGTACCTAAAGCATTGCAAGTGATAAATAAGAAGACGATGGAAAAGGTGATGCGTTGTGAAATTATGGACGATGGTGATATTAATAAAATGTACGATTTGTATCTAGAGGTTGCAAAGCACATAGGGACCAAACTTCCTAAGTTCCCATCTCAAAGTATTGTTCCGAAGGAGATAGACCTCAACCATGTGCTTTTTCGAGTTTAGTTGCAATTAAATTGATAAGGTATAAGTTGATACAAAACAGACCCTAAACTTAGCATACTCTTACGAGGATCAACAAAAGAAATCAAATTAAAAATGCTATTACTTTTGGTAGGTTTACATATAAAAGTGCTGCCTCTTTGTAACCTGTCAATGAATATTATTATCAGTTTTCCGTCAAAATATAAAGTATGTGTATGAATATTTAAATAAATGTGGTTCCTTCTAAATAGAGTCAACATACAAACTTGCAATAACCTTCCAACCTAAGAGCTAGCATTTCCAATGGCCCTTCAAGAAACCCAAAAACACCAATTATGTAATCCAACCACATATCAAACGGTATAAAAATTGTGTTATTGATGAGAGAGGGACTTGGCCTCCAAATTTGAAGGTGAGTTTCACACGCCAAATTTGTAGGCCCACATAAATATATTATTTTATTAAGTATCTAAATATAAAAATATAAATTTAAGAGTAAAATACAATTTTGGTCATGTGGTTTACCAAAAGTCTCACTTTTAGTCCTTACAGTTTAAAAAATACAGACTAGCCATCCGAATATGCAATTTCGTCTGATTTTGGTCCCTTTGACTAACAGGCGTTAGTTCAAGGGTAGTTTCATATTTTTATCTTATTTTTGTCTTTTTGCTATTAAAAAAATATATTACTTTTTTTTCCTTTTGACCCACGTTTCCCCGCCTCTCTTCCCACCCACACCCACCTATCATCTTCTTCACCTCTCCCTTAACTCTATTTCTAAGACCTGCAACTATATTTATATATCATTACTATATAAGATCAGAGAAAATAATTGTTTTAGCAAAAAATAAATACCCAGTTTACCTCCTACCCACTCTCTCCCACCGGTAACCAAAATACCCACCGGTGCGCTCCAGGCCAGCTGCTCTCTGACGCCGGCAGCTGCTCCACGGCGGTTTCCGATGAGAATAACGAAATCCGGCATAATTCATTTGGGCCGCTCGGAGCGGCCCAGTCCATGATATGCGCCCTACATGGCCATGAATTGAACCACAGGGACCAAATTTGTAATTTACTACTTTAGTTAAAAAAAGAATGTGTTGGCCATGAAATCGAACCCAGGCCACTTATGTAAGGTTACACGCTATACCATTAGGCTGGAAGAGGTTTTATTATTTCTTTTGCAACAATTAATATATACAGAGTGACTGGGCCGCTCCGAGCGGCCTAAATGAATTTTTGCCGGAAACCGCCGTGGAGCGGATGCCGGCGCCGGAGAGCGGCCGGCCTGGAGTGCACCGATGGGTATTTTGGTTACCGGTGGGAGAGAGTGGGTAGGAGGTAAATTGGGTATTTATTTTTTGCTAAAACAATTATATCTATATCTTATAAATTCATAGCAGGTCTTAAAAGAGCGCGTGCCACATCACCCATAAGCGCGTCTCTTGGCCTCTTCCTCACTCGCAGCAACCATCACGTATAGCACTTTTATCGACTGTTTTGAACTTTTATCTCCTTTCGACCCGCTCCAACTAGCGCTATACCCGTCCGGTGGTCGGGTATACAATATGACTTTAATCTATTCAGTTGACTACTTATTTCATCATTGTTGAATGTTATTTTTTACATTCACAATGCTTTATTGTGACGTTTTAAGTGTATAAATATATTATTGAACCTAGCCCTACACATATATATATATGTACATATTAATGTGTGTGTATATGGCGTACCTTATGTTTGAAATTCAAATCCTTTTTGTTTCCCTGCCTTGTCTCAGGATGATGGCAATCCAATCAAGAAGTATCAATAAAGAATAATTAGTAATTATAACTTTTATGTGACAAACATAAAAACAGATACAAACCTTCATACCCTTATTTAAATCTTCCACTTGATAAAGCAATACAATTGGAAAGAATCTCAGATTCATAAACATATCAACAATCCAAAATCAACCCCTAGACTTACACAAACCAGCTCTAACATTATAAAATCATATCTCTATATCTCTAGCAATATAACTTCTAAACTGATAATTTACTAAATTACATATCTATATAAACCTAAATTGGTTAAACAAAAGAAGGTAAATCAATAACAAAAGATATCTACAATATTTACACAAATGTGAACATATGAGACAATGGATATTCCAAATTGTTGTTCAAAAGTATCTATGTGCTAATTAAAAATATACTTATTAATTCCATGTTGTTTCTATGTACTTCTCCTAACTATCCATAACTCGGAAGCAATTTTAAGTCATTGAGCAATTTGAAGTCCATGATTCAACTATTTAATCGACTAAGAAAAGCCTAGTTTATGGCCTAATTACACCACCTAAAACAGAAGATTATTATTGATATACAAGAAGCCCAATTAAAAAGTCAAATAGCAAAATGACATGTAAATTATCAATAAAATAATGTATCCCAGTTTAGATATGGTTTTCAAGAATAAAAAAAACTTCATCAAAAGCATTGTAACAAAGAACCATCGTGAGAAGTGGTTGATAATGAAGAGCTACAAAATATTACCATTTACCACTTCACTTCACTTGATGAACCAAAACAATCCCAACTAAACTACACAATCTGCATGCTAAAAGAAACTGGTGGCTCTTTTCTTTCCAAAGAAGCATATATAAACTATACTTTGTTTCACTACCATTGTTGTGTGATTTCAACAACGTCGGTCTGAGCTTCCAATTTGGGAACCTCCTGAACCCAGAGCTTTATTGTTTTGTCATGTTTTCAAGGGTCCCTGAAGCGATTGTGTTCTCGCTCAGGTGACAAAGCAACTGTGAGTCTGTGATGACAGCACCCGTGTGACCTTCCAGTTTCTGGACTATTTTTCTTGTCTGGAGTTCCCACAGGTATACACATTAGTCTTTGGAACCACTCACGATGTATTTGCCATTCGTGATGGAAAATGCTTATGAGATGCAGTATTTCGAGTTGGTGTGGCCATTGTACGTCTTCAAGAACTTACCCATTAAAAAGTTCCATAGTCTCTGCATCAACAATATGATTAATGAATAACAGGTTTATCAAGTAATTTACTATATAGGTATAAAGCATATTTTCTGCTCTTTTGTTGCATGGGTAACATGAAAATGAACATGACAAATCAAGGGAAAATTATGCAGATGCAATGTTAAGATGAAGCCAATCAAATGGCAACATGAATACAAATACTGAACTTTTAGGGAAAATATAAAAACCTATTAGAAATCCTAGCAAAAGCAAAGCCATGTGGAGAAGAACGTATTTTTGGAGTTATTATTGAAAATAAACCTCCTAGGCAATTCAGTGAGCATAAGTCTCCTGAGGTCTAAACATAGACCAGAAAAAAATGGAGGAACAGGACGAAATCTGACATGTATGAATGTCGATCATCCAAACAAATAGCCTCTACAACAACCCATACCTAAAAATAACAGACAACCACGTAATGCGGTAATGCCAAAAGCCAAGAAACTCCATAAACCCTTTATATCCAAATCATTTTTATGCCAAACATAGCAGCCATATTTGAGTCCAACTATAAAATGGCAACTGGACCAAACCATCATCCAATAGAATCCTTAAAAAACAGCAAGAACCATTCATTAGGACTCATAAAGCACGATGAGAACACATGAATCTGAAATCCATTCCATATGCAAAACATTAGTCCCAAAACCATATTGTAAGCACACAATAATAACATATCATCAGATCGAAATGAAAAATACACAAGCTGCCAAGACCAAACCAGAAACTGAAAAGTACCAAATTCATATATATAGCAAAAAAAATCAAAGCAAAGCACTTTAATTCTAATAATAACAAACAAATATATTAACCTCAAAGCATTAGGCACTCCTCAGATACTGATAGAATCCAAACAATTTCAAAAGTATAAAATATCAAGCCACAAAGAGAGAAAAGCATACGAATTGAAAAGAAAAGATTGCACCAATGAAGTAAAATGCTTACTGAAAGCAGGTGCTAATCTACTATACTTGCCGTATAAATCCAAATTGATAATTAATTTTGAGCTGAGAAATGCAATGCTGAGATCTATGAAAATGCAAAAGTAATACACATATACCATATAAATGGATACCGACTTAAAATGCAATGTAAAGAAAGAACAACTCACTTGCGGTTGATGGTCTTGTCCTGATTATATTTCCTAGCCAATGCCATTAAAGAAGGTTCAATGATTCCTCCCCATAGCCTCAAGAGTTGATTCTGAACAAAAATGAAAAATTGCAAATTAACCATTATAATACAGCAGGAAAACCAAGCATGTTTGTTACATAAAATAGCATTCTATTCAAATTATATTTATGCAATACCTTTGTTAAATAATTCCAGTAACCACAACGCCGCTTTCATTTTTATTCATGCCATTTTGTAGAATCATTTGGATTTTTTATGTATAAGATTTGTAGACAATGTTAAGAATAGTACTAATAAGCAACCATGTAAGCCAACCTGGAAGGAAAAATTCATGAATGTAAGAGACATCCTAATTGTAATACTCATAAGCTCAAGGCAGAGAATTAGAAATCAACTAAAACCCCAATCTTATGGTCACAATTCATATCACAACCAAATAACCAATTGATATGGGATAGATTGTCATGCTATTGGTACTATAAGCCATATCCTTTATCCAGTAAATTTAGTGAAGGACCCCTTTCACAGCTTTGAAGTTCACTTTAGGGTAATCCAAAGTCCCACTCTAGATTCTAGGCAAAATCAACAGTAAAAATACATACAACTCTTTTCAGTTTCAGTTTGTTCTATTTTTATAGAGCATTCTCTAAAATTTACAAACTAATCAACAATTATATTGACCGGAAAGTAGCTTTTTTGGTGCTAACAACAACGCATTTAAGAGAAAGGAAGTATATTCGATACCTTATGGAGTTATGAAAGAAACAATACCATACTCCTAGATAAGCTCTTATTCTTCCATTATAACAACTCTTATTCTTCCATAGGAAAGCACTTGGTACCCTATAACGACATAGGCAATATGGTTGAGGTGACATAACATATAAGAACAAAATCAGTAATTGTGAACCTTATAATGTTAAAAAAACATGCAGGCACATCATATGAAGAAAAAAAAAACATATGCAACTCCTTATCCAAATAAAAAACGGAGCTAAACAACACTTACCCAAATAAGCAAGTCCTTCAAATCCCCAACAACTAATCAACCAAATGCTCTAAAATTTCCTATGCAAAAAGTTTAACGGTACCTGTTTCTTTCTTGAAGACCAAATAACATTATCTCTCAAAGCAATATCCTATAAAAATCATTGCAGGTCTGTTGAATACTGCATTAAACAACATTAAATCTATATCATACTTAGTAGAATATGAGTGCCAACAGGAACAAAAATTCAGTTTCAGCAACCCAAAAGAAGCAAAAAGTGCATAACCATTTTAGTTAAGATTATTATTGTGAACACGGTACCATCTCTTTGAAAGAGGAGCGATGAATACAAAATTTCATTGAATCAGGAAACAGGTAACAAATCAGAAGAGTAACCTTCGAGTATTCATAGCTAACGACGTGGAGGCAACCGTCAGTGTTTACGATCCTGCAAAAAGAATCACACAACTGAATTCTCAATTCTCAGCATTTTTCACTATATTTACATAATCAACCCCCCTCTGTAAAAATTCTGCAAACAAATGCAAAGACAAAAATGGCCAATTTATGTATTTGGTCATATCAACATAATCACTTAGATATAGAAGTCAGTTCAAGCCAAATAAACAACCCACATTTTCCACCATTAACAAAATCAGTAAATTGCTGGAAAGTAGAAGAAAATAATATAGAGGTTTTATGAAACAAAGAACCCTCTAGCAGGTTAACAGTCGAAAAAAATCAGAGACTTTTTGTGTGTGTTTTTCCAATATATATAGTTCCACTTGTTGATTTGAAGAAGAAGAAGAAGAAGAAGAAGAAGAAGAAGAAGAAGAGGCCACGACACACGATGATGAAATCCGGCAATACTCAATGTGTCGGTTTCTTTAAAGAAGAAGAGGCCACAGTTTGTTTCTAAACTTACCATGATGATGAACGGGTATACATTCTTCATTGTTTGAATGAACTTCCAGAAGGAGATCATGAGAATGAGAGAAATTAGGGCTCCATATGTTACCCATGTCTAACAACTGCAAAGGAGACGAACGTGGGGAGAGAAATTAGGCTGTCAATTCGTGTAGAAGTTGAGGGAGAGGGAGTTGGGAGGCCATGAAATTGTTCGTGGCACTTGGAAGCCACGATAGCAGGGAAAGGGAAGAAATCGTGGGGAGTTAATCATCTGATAACTGTAAATTCATGAATTTGAACGGATGAGATGAAAAGTTGAGTTTGATCAACGGCCTAAATGACTTCCTAAATTTTCTGACTCCTTGGGGTCAATAATATATATAATTTCGGCCTTTTCGGTATATCTTCACTGCCGCCGCTCGACGAAGGACCTGCCGATGACTTTTAGCAACGGAGAACCCACATGGTGTTTTCCTTGTACTGGTAATGGCTTTTGAAAAGTTGCTATCTACTTTTGTTTCCTGTGTGTATTTGATCGGTTATTCTAACTAAGATGGTGCAAGCTTTGTGAACCCTAAATTGATTTGACTTGATCTTAATTTTGCATTTATAAACCCTAAATCAATTGCTTGACCTCAGAATAATTAGCATGTTGTCATTTTTTGATTTTATTTTACTTGGATTTTTTGTTTTGGATGGAAGTTGGTTAAGTTCATCCGATCCTAGGTGTTCTTTGCCTGTGATTCATTCAGTCTAAGAAAGTGAGTTTTCAATAACTTGTTTCTATATGCTACCCCCTCCATAGATAATACACAAAATAAGGTAGTTTAATTACATTCCTTTATTTTTCCATCTGAAGATGATGCTCAAATAACAATCAATACAATTCCTTATTAGATGTTCCTTTTTGATACTATCAGGCAATTACGTTTGTAATTTCTCTCTCTATCTCTAGGATAAAAGGATAATTAGAATATGCAGGTTTATCTTACCTTGAGTATTAGTACTTTTAGCATTCAAAGTTTTCATAAAATCTTCATTGATTCTGCATATTGTACAGTAACTCATGCTATATGATCTTAGTAATTGCACAAAAAGTGATGCCAATTTGATACAAGCTTTTCAATAAAGATGATACATTTGAAGACTTACATCTGCTTAGATGTTAGTTTTCAAAACCATTTACTTCGATGTATCATCTTTTAGCACACCTCATTTAATCCCATTGGACTCTGAAGTTAATAGTCACACGACCCTCCAATGGATCTGAAATAACTTGAGTTGGATGCTCCCATAGCTACGGGTCATTTTACAAAAAATCATTTACAGTTGTTGGATAAGCCAACCAACAGTCGATATCTTTCCTCGATTGTCCAACATGTAAATGTTTGATGGTCTTTTGGTCTATAACACATTAGTCTTAAAACCCCAATCATGGCTGTTCAATGGCCAGGCCATCAGTCGTAAAAGTGTAAGCTGCAAATGGTTTATACCCAACAATACTATGATCAATGTCGTTGTTTAAGCATGCAAGATCAGAGGCTGCAGATGGATTATATTCAACTGCATAACCATAAGAATGCAGTCCCAAAATACATTTAAGAGTAAGGGGATGTTTGGTTGGTTTTCCATCTAAGTTTAGTATGGATAAAATTGTCTGTATGAATTAATTCGCGTGTATGGATTGGGAGGGTATTTTAAAGGGTTTTTCATTCATTTAAGGAGCGTGTTTTTTAATTGGGAGCGGGCGGGCTGGAAAGCCTTGGCTTTCTGCATAAGGCTCTCTCCCAGAAGCTGAATAAGCCACTTTCTAAATCATTAAGCCATTACCAAAAGTCATGTTGACTTCTCAAGGGAAAGCAATGTGATTCTTTTCAAATAAAAGATGACAAGTCATCAAATTGGTGCAAAACTCAATACTTGAGTACTATATTATGTTTCGTAGGTATAACAGTAGAATCCACTCATTTGCTGAATTAAAATTTACTAGGGATGGTATTCATGCAAGTACAAAATGTCGGGTTTTGAGTGTAACGGATAAAGAAGTTAACATGATAATTAAATCCACCGGTGAATTTGTTCCTATACCTCATGGAATGGTTGTTTGTCAACTGGTGTTACGGCACGCCCGGTTATGAAGGACTTCGTGGAATGGAACAAATTGGCCAGGTTTGCTACAACAAATCCCATTACTTGTTTGATTGTCTATACTCTATACTCTTATGGTGATACTCTGAAAGTTAACGTTTCTCATTGAGCTGATTATGCTTTTTAAAACCAGACAATGCTGTTAACTTATCAGGCATGAAGGGAAAATGACAGGTTTTAGCTACTAATGAGTTGTTGCGAGTAAAGGGATGTGAAGATGTTTATGCTATTCGTGATTGTGCCACCATTGCGTAAAATCATGGTCCTTTTTATCTCTTTCTCTCTGCTTTTAGTTGGTTGCAATACTCTCAACCAGCAAATAAAGGCTAGGCCTTGGGGCTCCTCAGGGGCTATGTAAATTTTAGTGGTTGTTAATTGTTAGTCGCGGAGAGCATGTGCTGCCCCACATACCCATTTAACCACACACAAAACATCGTGTGGTATTCCTTGTATTGATCATATGTTGTCATATATGCGTTCCAAGTCACCTATCTTGGACCATGGCATGCCATCAAATAGAGCATCAACGCCACCAATAACGACATCCATTTTTCAAAGCAAGATGAAATTCTTCCATAGTTTGATAGGCACGGAGTTAAGATACATTATATTTCAACTTATCGATCAATATCCCTTTTGCATAAGAACCTTCATAGTAATTTACACACGAGTAATCCATGCTGGGTTTTGGATATGGTAGGGTTTGGAATGGATTTGAATTCAGTTATTTATAAAAAATCATTAAAAAAAGTTATTAGAAATTATAAAAATAATTAAATTACATTTGATTTAACAGATTATTATAATACAAATGTTTTCAAAACATTATTAGATACAAATCCTACGAACCAAACAAGACCTAAGGGTCCGTATGGTTTGCAAAATAGAATGGATTTACGGGGATTGGGATTCCAATTCCATTCTGATCGCATGTTGGGTTTGCATGATTGTTTGGATTTAGAATCCTTGGATTTTCTTGAAATGGCAAAAACATAGGATTTTGAAATCCCACAGGGATGGTTGGTATTTCATGGGATTTCCATGGATTTCAATGTAATAACGTATTGAAAACATTTTTCTTTTGGTAATAATCAATAAATAAAAAAATTATTTAATTATGATTGCACATAAATAGTCACTACGTAGCATCTGGATCTGGCTTCCTTTCTTGTACAAATATAAGTAATTTATTTCTTGTTATGTTCATTTTGTTTCTATTACGCTACTTCACCTGTTGGTGGGCTATAATGGGTGTTTTGTTGTTTTAGCTTTTATGATATACGTTCGAGTTATATTATAAGCCACAAATGATTGCTTATTTGGGTATAAGTTGAACATTCAAATGTTAGCTAATACTTGGCTTTATCCTTGAAGATAGAGGGCAGCATTGTGCATATTATGAAGGCATTGGCAAGTCATCCTGCAGCTGCTCAGAGTTTTGTATCTATCACTTGAGTTACTCCATTAGATGGTTGCCAATGGATCTCTGATTATATTTTCAAGATACAAGGAAGGTCTTGCACCATTGCACATTATTGAGCTACATAGACATGCAATGCAGGTGACGTCACAACTTAATGTAGCCAATTGTATCTATCATTACTAAGGGGTCGTTTACTTAACGCTTACTGGGTAAATTTACCTTACAGGATGAACATGACAAGGACTAGAATCTTACACGGTATGAGCGATGGCATGAACACTTACCAGGTAAATTGTTTTGTATGATATCATTTTGAGAGACTAAAATATTGTCCGATATTGTATGTGATAGTGTTCAATTTTACTGGTGAGCACTTACTGGGTAAGTGTTCAAGTAACGGCCTCTTTACAATCCTTGCCGTTGAGCATGGAAACCACCGAGAATCTTATTCGGTAAGAGCAATAACAAGGATCGAGAGTCTTCCGGTGAGTGATGAGAATAACTCGTACTTGGTAAGTGTTTACAAGGTTGAAGATGCTTACCAACAATCAATTTTGATGGTAGAGGGCAATGACCTTGTCGGTAAGTGATTATCCAGTAAGCATTCCGTAAAGAGCCCTTAAGTTTATAATATTTTAGTCTTGCACAAGTTCCATTATCCAAATACTTGGTCTTTTTATGGATAATGATAATGGAAGCACCGCCAAGTACATTAGGAAGCATCATCTGGTATTTCATTTCATCAACTCTATTTGATTCTTCAACATTTTTTAGGATCTGAAGTTTCTGATACAGTTGGTAATCACATACAAAACAAAATGCATGCTGCTAAGCGTTATGAGGCACTTCAAGCCAGGAAGTGGAGACCCTGTGTATACAATGGGTATTGTCGACATGTTGCTTGAATGCTTAGAGTTGCCATATAGACCTACACAGTTGCTTTCTTTGTTCCATTGTGGCGTACTCTATTCTCTGCTAAATCTATTACAATTTCAAGTTTATTGATTTTTAATGCAGGAACCATAAGTTACCTTATTTTGAGCTAATTGAAAAAGCCTTGTTAAGCTAACTTTTTGACAAGCTACTTCAAGTTCTACATTCATACATTTTGTTTCCAACCATAACCTTATACTTTATGAGACCCGTGGGTAGGGGCCGTCTAAGGACGGCCGAGACCCCGCCTAGTTTTCTCATAAGATCAACTCCTCCCCTAGAATTTTTTGTTGGATTTTTCCTAAATTTTGTTTAATTTTCTTACTATTTATATTTTTCATTTCATTTATTTCTTTCCATTATTCCACCAAACTCACATTAATTGAACACGTGGCTTCCATTATTCCCACACGTCATTCTCTCGTCTTTGAACACGTGTGCTTCTTCTCCAATTTCTCTCTCTTTTTTAAGAGGTAACCTAGACCACATTGCCCAGATTAATGCTCGGCAATTTTGGGCCGAATCCCGACTGCTAAAGCATGCAGTCCGGGGTCAAAGCCCCCGTACCCCAGAATGCGTTTTTCAGGTTGGGTTAACCACTATGTAGTACCCAAGTCTTACCACTACGCTAACACTCCTTTTGTTTCCAATTTCTCTCTTCGACAGATGACTGGAATGGAATTCTAAGAAAAAGTGAAACGAATCAATTATTCTATTAATGTAATAACCATTTTTTGCAACCCAACAATCAATTATTGAATTTATGTCAATCTCTTTACTTTTAAAGATGCAAAATGTCAAGGATTGATGTAAGAAATGAGAATAAACGAATTTGAGCATCAAAGTTATGTTGCACACCAAGTGTTTGCTGAAATGCCTAAGTGAGATTGTATAAGTACAAGTTTCTGTCAGTTTACTCAGAAATTCGTAGAAAATAACTCGTTTATTCAAATGAGGTGAATGAGATACCGGTTGGAAAGCCTGTAAGGTCCTCTAAAAATGTTATGAAGAGGCTAAAGCTTACTTATGAGTCTAGGGCTTTCGAAATACTAAGTTTCAGATCTGGTCACGTAGATTACGAAAACTGCATGCTGTTTTTGTAAAATGGTGTACCGAACTGCTTGTAGCTTTGAATTTCGTGAATCCTGTTTCTATAGAATCCTAAGATATCTATCTACAACTTCCATTTACGTGATGCTTTTCATTTTGGCTTCTAAAAGGGAGAAATATGTCATAATGTAAGGTATATGAGAGCTGTCAATTTCTGTTTTGAAGTGAAAAAAAATGAGAATTTGGAAATGTTACTTAGGATCTTAATGGTTGCGTTAGACTTTAATTAAATGTTTTATTTGTCCATAGTTTCTGATTTATCTAGAACTTGGTAGGTGTGGTCCGTGCAAGATGATTGCTCCGAAAAATTGAAGAATTGGCTGAGAAGCATCTTGGTGTTGCCTTTCTAAATTTCGACTGCAATCAAGAAAACAAGGTATGGTTATTATTTGATTTTTATTGATGTTTTTATCACTTCGGAATTCTGATAGGTAGGTATGACTGTATGAGTCACGAGAAATAGATAAACATGGTAATTTACTTCACACCTTTCTCAATTAAGTAACAATAAGATTATATACATTTTATTCTAATAATCATATCAATTAGATGTCTTGTTGTTCAATTTTCATCTAATTATTTTAACATAAATACTCAACAACTATTGGGTTAATTAACTTCTCTTTCTCAAATTGTGTGTCATTTTGTCCCATATTTGATCATCTGTGTTAGTTAATTTGATTGGAGCTGGATAAAATGATGAAATTGATATGATTGTAAGATCATAAGTATGTTGATAGATCCTTTTGATCGATTATATAAATGAATTATCATTGTGAACATTTTATCTATTTGTCTGCTCTATGGACCATAGTTGCCTAAAACAAAAATTAAAAGATAAAAAAATTAATAGACGGGTTGTTGTAAGTAAATGGTAATTTTGATCTTTCTTGGCAGCTATTGGCAAAGGAACTAGGCATAAAAGTGGTTCCTACCTTCAAGATTCTTAATTGTAAATAAAGTTAATGGGGGCTAAGTTTGATGATTTAGTTTTAGCTATGAAGGATGTTAGATCCAGTTGAACAACTATAATGTTAAGAATTCATATGTTCCAAATTGATTATCCCAAGATTGTTCCATTGTTGCCTTTCGTATATGCCTAACGACTATATCCCTTTTAAGTGCTTAAAATACACACGGCATTTAAAAGTAAGTCTCGGACTTATAATCGTTAGTTAAAATCTTTGGTTTATCATATTGTTAGTATGTACTCTCCAAAGGACAATTGACAAGATAAATGAGTACTTTTGTTAAGTTCCAATACTTACATTGGTTCTCCATGAATCTAAATTTAAACAAAAGAATCTAACTAAATTTTGATATCATACATTATGGTTTATGTAAATCTGGATATGTTGGAGTATCCAACTAAGTTTGATTTATGGTGATAAATTGATGACCATATCAATGAATTTTGTTTCTGATTCTATATTACTTTTATGCTTACTCCATCTTAGCTCATTCCATTTTCTCTACCTTATATGTCATCAAATTTGACATGGATTTTGTTTTCTTTTTCGACCAATTTGAATTTACTTTTTTTTTTTATAAATAAATTTTAACCCCTTTGTCCACACCAGATAGATCCCGCCAAAAATAAGATCATGATGAGGCTTTGGAAGAAAGGTTTTGAATATGAGCCCTACCTGGTTGTGAGATGAAACCTAGCTCGTGGATCTCTTATTCATTCAGACAAGTCCAATTAAGCTTGGTTGATTTTATTAAAAATAAAGTAGGTCTTTGTTGATATATATTATATGTTATAGACTTCAATATGTCTGTCTATATTTTCCCGAAAAGTTCTGAATCTACAAATCGACAACAGATTGTTCTTGCTTAAGAATCCATTTGAGCCAAAACATAACTATTTATGGCAATGGAGGAAGCATATATAATATTCACTCTTAAACTTATTCTTAATCAACAATTAAGTTTTACTTAAATTCCACCTACATGACTTTATATTTTTACCAATATAGCTAATTTTTGTCTATGTTCTATGTAGCTTTGAAGATCATTATATTCTCTTCAACATTTTATGTTCCAACTGCTAAAACTGTATCCATTTTTAAAGAAATAGATTTGGAGATTGGGTGATATTGATAGTAACAACTGGATTTGATTTGTTTCTTCCGCCAGAAAAATTGTTTTTCAGGTAAGATGATTACATGTAAATGGTTACCATGTAGCATTTGGATCCAACTTCATTTCCCGTACATATGAAGTTATTCATTTCTGGTTCAGCCCTTTTTGTTTCTATTAATTATAGACTTTTAGTGTAAGATGCAATTTGCATATATTTATGTAAATCTCATAACTTTACAATGGACGTTTTCGTTTTTATGGTGTTTCTATACAACAAACATTTTATTGTGTGTGCTCTTAGGACTGTCGTAATAGAATGAAATGTCTAATATCTTCGTACATCTCATCCCTTCTAAGCTTCAGGGACTCAAAACAATTCAATTGTTTTTCTTTTCTTTTTTTGTTGTTGTTTGGTTTGAAATGAAATGAGTAGATATTCTTGTGTTTTTGAGTTTGAAATCGATTTGGAATGTGTGTACAGGAGCAACAAATGGTGATGCCTCCTCTTTGTGACTTGAACCTCCAAAAGGAACTGAATTGGTAGAGCGGTCACGTTACCTTCATTTCTTGTACTACCTAGCAATCCGCCGTGGGTCGTGTTCAACACGACCCTAAGAATTACCTACTCTATATATAGATATATATATATATATATATATATACACACCCACGTGGGCAATACCAACAGATTTTGTAGGTTCCAAATTAACCAAATGATGAACACTAAGATCTATATGATTATAGCAAAAAGTACAAGATCCTTTATGAATTTAGCAAGAATCATGATAGAAAGATATGAAGTGCATGAAGTCATCAATAATTCTTTAGCATTATTTATAATACTCAAGTTGGGGGCCTAAAAGGGATAAATGGATGGGCCCTAAACAATGGGTCTAATCCACATATTACATAAATGGAACAAAGTTTAAAATAATTACAAATTGACACACCACTGTTATATTTCTAGCAGTTATATTTCCAATATGTGTGTGTATTTAAAACCCATTTTTATGGAGAAAAAACACACACACATATTACCCACCATCCACCACCACCACCACCCATTTTACCCACCATCATCACGCACCCATTTTATCCACCACCACTTATTTTACCCACCATCACCACCCACCACCCTTCGCCGGTGTCTTGAAGGTACATGAATTAAATTGGTGAAAATTGAGCTCGATTTTAATATAGGAAATTGGGGATTTGCTAGGGTTTGAGTGTGCGGATCTTCGTTGTGAGAATTGTCTAGGTTCTAGAATCTGCGATGGAGATTTGGGGGTGGATTTGGATTTGGGGTGAGGAATTTGACTATTTGAGGGTTTTTGGAAGAAGACTTTTTCTTCTTTCTTCTTTCTTCTTGCTTCCAATAAATGAATATGTTAATGGGTTGGTGAATCCATCGGAGATATTTATATGTGTAATAGCAGCCGTAATTGTTTTTTTAGGCTTTATGTGTGTGTGTGTGTGGTGGGTAAAAAGTAGGTGGTGGTGATGGTTAAAATGGGTGGTGGGTGGGTTATATGTGTGTGCGTATGTGCGTGTGTGTGTGTTTTGTAGGGAAGAAGAATGATGAAAAAGAAAAGGGTTAAGTACATGGGAGTGTATCGAACTTGTCACGTTTTATCATTGTATATACTCAACTTTAAAACTTACCGATTAATGTACCGAACTTGCTAAAATTGATATTGTATGTATCCAACTTTATCAAAAATCTACCATTTAATGTATCCAACTTGTCATGAAATACATTGAATGGCAATTTTAGCAAGTTCGGTACATTAATCGGTAAGTTTTAAAGTTGAATACATACAATGATAAAATGTGACAAGTTCGTTACACTCTCATGTACTTAACCCAAAAGAAAAAGACAAAAAAAATAAATTGTCCAGATTTGGTCCTTGTGGTTTGTTAAAAATGGAAAAAGACGAAACTACCCTGAAACTAACGGCCTCATTTAATGGCTGTTAGTCAGATGGACCAAAATTGAACGAAATCGCATACTCGAATAGCTAATCTGTATTTTTTAAACTGTAGGAACCAAAAGTGATATTTTTGGTAAACCACAAGAACCAAAATTGTATTTTATACTCTAAATTTAATAGTAAATTACACTTTTGGTTCCTATGGTTTACATTCATTATCAATAATAGTCCATCTTCTAAACTAATTACAATTTTGGTCACTGACACCATGACGAAGCCTTAAAAACGACATTAGTTGGATGTCAAAAAAATATGTCTGAAAGATTATGTCGTTGGTTGTCAATAAAGAAGACCGGGTTGTTTCAATTTCTCGAAATTATGTAAAAAGTAGTCCATATTATAAATCAAACCACTATACACAACAAAGATGGGGTAACGCGATTAGGAATTTCCAAAATGCCATAGAGCATCAAAGAGTCACTACTAGAAAGAAGGGTATTATCGACGGCTGAAACAGTCGGAAATTGGCTTTAACGACGGTTTTCTGACAAAACGAGCGTCGCTAAAAACCTGGTCGGTAAAAGCTACCAGCGGTTTTTCCGACGACTTTTACCGATTGTGTTCCGACTATTTCATTACTGACGGCTTTCTGACGACTTTTACCAACTGCTTTCCAACTGTTTCATTTACTGACGATTTTCCAAATATTTTCCGACGGTCTCATAACGAATTATTAAAAAAATAAAATAAAAAGAGCAGTCGGTGAACCATCATAAAGTAGTTAGAAATTTTCGAGTGCTATTAACAGTCGGTAACGGCTGTTGGTAATACACAATTTTTTAGTAGTGGGTATGGTAAAGACATTATGCACCATCGTTGAAAAGCGTTACCATGTCTGCAAAAGATTAAAGTATGTTATGATACAATGATTCAACCTCCGACTCGCATCTTGGATATAACACCCGGTGGAGATCAAAGCCAAGATAGTTGAGGTACTCCCGAACTCAGAGTTTACCAATACTAAGTCTCAAAATAAAGATGAGAACCATTAAGGGTGATGGCCATGCCGAAGCTCTTTGCTCCATGACCTTCTTTGCCATTCAAAAAAAAAAAAAAGAGCACCGTTAATGGAACAAGTTTACACCTTGGGGTTAAGACCCTATTGTCTGAGATACCAAGAATTTTCTCCTTAATAAGGCTGCTTCTTAATTTGCTAACCGAAGGAATCATCTTTGGTATGGGTGCTCAAACACCGACAAACTTGATCAACCCAACCCTACGTGATGTAAAATAATCCAACCCGATACAACCCAATGTCTAATCGGGTTGAATTTTTTTCAAATTGTACATAGGTTGACATCGGAATAAGATCATGTGAATCCAACCCATCCCGATGAACCCGATATCTTTTATTTTTTTAATTTAATTTGATTGTTAAGCCCCTATTAATAAGATGTACATTAGACATTACATCATCACATAGCCTTTTCATATGCATATAATTTAAATCTCTTATCCATCTCTATATAACTCATACATACATACATACATATAGTGGAAGGTTCAAACGAGAAGCATGTCAGTTTAAGGAAAAGTGAGGAGCAATCTCAGTCAGTCATCTAGCGGTTACGGTGGACGTGATCACGAAGGATTGACGCGATTCATGGGAGGGTAGAGATTATTAAGGGGGGACCGGCTAATGCCGCATTTGTTGACTGAGATGAGTGGCTGAGATTGCTCCTCACGTTTTCTTAAATTGATATGTTTCTCGTTTGAACTCCTTCTGTATATATATTATAGATTAGAGAGATAGATATGGAGATGGAGAAGAGGTTTAAATGTTATTGTTAAGAATATTTGATTTGATTTTGCTTCTTAACTTAAAGTCATAGTCGTAAGTTGTTTTTTATTTTTATTAAGCGACCACAAGGTCATGACTGTTGATCTTCGATCTTTTATTGAAAAATATTTATTTATTTGATAAAAGTATTACTACTCGGTTTGAGCGACAACATTTCATCAATATATAAAATTATAAACTTTATTTGATTTATTTAGATAAATTACTTCTTTTCTTTTATTTTATAGCTAGCGTTTATAGCGACTAGCTATAATTTATAGTAACGACAACAAATCGACGTTGTTGGATTTTCTGAATTTTAATTATTTGAAAACATATTTCTTTGTGCTAAAAAACCAATAAATAATTATCTGAACACCCACTGCTTGTCTTCACTATAAAAAATGTAATTTTAATACATGCGGTGACGTCGCATAGCTTTGATAGCTATAGCTAGTGATAACTGCCCAACTTTTAAATCCATGTTCCAATTATCCATCGTCTAAACCATTTCACCCATATACCTCATGCATACAAAAATCTATTTCAAGATTTCTTTAAATACTTTCTTTCATCAAAATTAACTTCAATCAGTGTCAAGCCAACGCTATTATTAACCCAGCAAATGCAAGGTCAGAAACATGAGCAACAAGGTTAGTGAATTCGGCATGCTACAGCTTGCCGATGTGATCGGTGAAAAATATGTAGCTGATATTGATTTGTCCGTTGCTGAGATTCAAATGCCGTTTGAAAAATGTAAGCTAATTAACATACGCAGGTCATACAGCCTCGGGTCGTTGTCTTCAGTACAACAAAGATTACATAATCCAGAACTTTCTTCCCTTCTATGGTACATAATGTTGCTTTTCTTTGTATTTGTAGTGAGTTTTTTGCACTTTTACTACAAAAAATGAACAAATTAGCAAATGTACTGCCTTTTTTTTGTTTTCATTTGTATGGTTTGTGGGACTGGTAGTCCCGGATACTTGGCTTCAATGCGTACACATGGCGGTCAAACCGAGTTATTTTTTATATTAAAACAAAGGGTCCAGGACTAGTACAACCGGACTCTTTTTTTGTCCTTAATTTGTTTGAAGTCTTGTGAGTGTATTACAAAAGACAAAAAAAGGGTCCGATGGTGCTAGTCCCAGACCCTTTATCTCACCTACAAAAGCAAACAATACACTATATCGAAAACTTCAAACAAATAATAGACAAAAAGAGGGTCCGGTGGTGCTAGTCCCAGACCCTTTGTTTTAATGTAAAAGAATTAGATTAGTTTGACTAGCCACGTGTATTGTTGAAGCCAAGTATCCGAGACTACCAGTCCCGGAAACATACACATGAAAACCCAAAAAAAATATTTTTTTATTTGATAAAGTATTCTTTTATTTGATAAAATATTTTATTACTGTATAAAATAATACACTTTATTTGATTTATTTAGATAAATTATTTTCTTTTCTTTTACTTTATAGCTAGCGTTTATAGCGACTAGCTATAATTTATAGTAACGACAACAAATTGACGGTGTTGGATATTTTGAATTTTAATTGTTTGAAAACATATTTCTATGTGCTAAAAAACCATTAAATAATTATTTGAAAACCCATTGCTTGTAGAGTCACTATAAAAAATGGATAATTTCATGTATATCTTCAATAAGATTCAAAATATCATGTTTGCTCAACTTAAGTTACAAATATCATACCGAAACCACCATTGATCGGCGAAAGGAAGGATAAGCTAATGGAAGAACCTGAAGATCCAGATCTGGAAAATACGAAGTCTGCCAAAGGGGTTAGGAACAAATTGAAGGCTGGGAAAGTAGATTTGAGCAAATCTATGTCTTCTGAGAAGATTAAGTCGTCTCTTGGGGTTGGTTTTCAGTCCCAAAAGCCGATTATGAAGAAAAATAACAAAAATCGTAAGAAATTGAAGGGGTTGAATTCGAAGTCTAAAATGGAGGTCGAATCTGAATTTGATGCTAGTGATGGAGAAGCGTTGTCAATTACTGAAGATGAGGTCCAAGCAAGAAGAGGTCGCACTCTTTCTGGTGGATTGGAAAATTCTGTGGATATGTCTTACCTTTTGCAATTGTCTCCAGATCGTGATGAAGGGGAAAACGATAACCCTAACACTCCTTATCAGGTTGATTCTGAAAAATTCATGGCAGATAGAATTGAAATGTTTGAAAGGAAGTCTGGGAAAGTTGATGTGGATTCTCTTTTTAAAGGGAATAGCCTTAAGTGTTATGATAATCCTTTACATGCTGCTTCTGTGGTATATGTGCCTAAGTTTGCTGATGATAGGGACCCAAAGGATGTTTTGAAATCCCCTCCTAGGGCTGATTGGAATGTGAAAGATGATCAAAAATCCTCTATCCAGGATTTGATGTCTGCTGATAATACTTTTGGGGGAACGAATGGTTTTTCTCACCCTCATTCACATGTGAATGGTGCGCAATTTTCCCCTGAACAGGAGGTAAAGGTTGTTGGTAATAAGCGATTGGAAGGGACAGGTCCTGAGGCTTTGAAATCGCAGAATGCGGTTGGCTCTAGTTTTGATATGAGTGTTGGATGTATAGAGGCGGAGAAAGATGCTCAACCCCAAGAAAAATCACGAATATTATCTGGTGCTTATCAGGGAGGTAGTTCAAGTGGTGGTACCACTAACTCAGGATCTAATCAAGGTACTGTTACTCTTGGGGAAGCTGGAAAGCCTAAGGATGTTAAGGATTCTGTTATGAATGATGTGGAGGTTCCTTGCAAAGACAAAAATGGTGGTTCATCAGAAAGGGTGAGTATGTATACCTCTTTTGCTGATGCGTTAAGGGTGCGTATGGGTGATGTTGAGTTTAGCTATGATTATACTCCATCTATTCGTGATGAAAATGGTAAGAGTATTGTGCTTTTATCGAAGGAGGTTATTTTGGAAGGAAAAGAGGATTGCTCATTATGTTTGTATGGTTTTTTTTGTTGGGAATGGTTTACCGTACAATATGTTAGTTTGGAATTTGAGAAGGATGTGGCGGAAGTTTGATTTATTGGAAGTTGAGGTGAATAATGAGGGGTTTTTCTCTTGAAGTTTAATTCGTTAGAGGGTATGAATTTTGTGTTGGAAAGTGGACCATGGGTTATTAATGGTGACCCATTTTTTGTAAGACAATGGGAGATGTGTTTGTGTAGGAAGCCAGAGCTTTCTAGAGTTCCGGTATGGATTAGTATTTTTGGGGTTCCTCTTGAATGTTGGAACTATAAAGGGATTTGTCAGATTGCTAGCGGAATTGGTATTCCTCTCACTTTTGATAAAGCTACTAAAGATCGATGTCTTTTAAAGGTGGGGAGAATGGCGTTTGCTAGAGTTATGGTTGAGGTGGCGGCGGAAGATGGTTTACCGGATTCAGTTGTGGTGAGATATCCATTTGGTGATGGTAAAGAGAATGAAATTTCCTTGGGTATAGAGTACCAATGAAGGCCTGATTGTTGTACATTTTGTAAGGTGTTTGGTCACAGTGAAGTGGCATGTGGTAAGAGGCCGCGTACGGAGGCAGAGGTGATTATAGAAGAAGTTAAAATTCATGAAAGTCGTGAGAACAAAGTGGTTGGTGATGATGGTTTTCATCTTGTGGGTAAGAAAAATAAAGTGGTTAAGCAAGTGGATGGTAGTAGCTTGGGTGATCAAGGTAGACTTTCGGGTTTGGAAAATGCTCATCAGAATCGGTTTGGGCAAGGAAATAATTGGAGGAGCAATTCGGGTGGGTATCAATTTAAGCAAAGAAGGCCAAATTTTAAAGGCGGTGATCAAAATAAATGGCAATTTGTACCAAAGAAATTAGGTGGAGATCACGTCAAGGGTCAATCTTCAGGGTCTAAAGCGGGAGGTAATTCAAACAAAGTGAATGGGAGTAATGGCCAAAGTAAAGGTGATCATATCAAGTTTCAAGGTAACGAAAAAGAGGTGAAATTGCATCCGGGTGGGGGATTAGCTGCGCACGCTGTTCAAGTGTTGAATGTGGGTGGCAATAAGAGGGATAATGAGGGTGAGAAGAAAGCTGATAAGGGTAAGGGGAAAATTGATGGGGTGAAATTAAGCCATTTTCGTCAACGGCTACTATAGAAACTGAGCAGAATGGTAAAGAGGACCTGTCAGGCTTGCATAAAAATGATCAGATGGGTTCGAAAAAGGGAGGGATAGCTACTGGTGGGTCCGTTCGGAGTGGTAATAATCCGTTTGCGGTGTTGAGTGAGCTTGATGACGCAGAAGTTGATTGGGAAAGGAGAAAGAGGATGGTGGATTGCTTTATTAAACGTAATTTGAAACCTTCAAATGATGTTTTGAAGCAGTGGAATGAAATGCAAGTGAAGTATTTTAAAGAGAATATTTCGGAGGATGCGGTGGATGGCATGGATATGGGTGGGGGTTTGCACCAGGTTTTCTATGCTTAGTCTACTTACGTGGAATATTAGAGGGCTTAATGAGTTCTCTAAAAAGAAAGTGGTGCGTGATCATATTAGTAGGCATGGTGTTAAGGTATGTTGTTTACTTGAAAACAAGGTTTGTTCCAAAAATCTTTCTAAAGTGTGCTTGGAGGTTTTTGGTGGTTGGTTTTGGTTGTCAAATAATTCTAGTGGTGTGGGTCGTACTAGAATTCTTGTAGGTTGGGATCCAAAGGTTGTGAAAGTTGAGTTGATTAGTCATTCGAGTCAAGTGCTTTTGTGCAAAATTTTGTTAATTGATTCACCCAAATGGTTCTATTGTTCTTTTGTGTATGCGGCTAATGATTGTTTGGAAAGAAGGGTGTTATGGGATCATCTTCGTTGTCAAAAAATGATGATAAAAATTGATCCGTGGTGTATTGTTGGTGATTTTAATGTGGCTCTATTTCCAGCTGATAGTTCGTCAGGATCTTCTTCTTCATCTCGGGGTATGGTGGATTTTAAGGATTGCTTGGATGATTTAGAGGTTGAAGATATAAATTCCTCTGGCGTGTTTTTTACATGGATTCAAAAGCTGAATGCTGTGGGTCAAGCTAGAGGTGTTTTGAAAAAGTTGGATCGTGGTTTGGGTTCTCTTAATTTTCTGGAGTGTTTTCCTCGGGCCCATATGTCTTTCTTGCCGTATAGCATTTCGGATCATTCTCCTATGCTCTTATTTTTGCAGGGAAAGGCCGTGTTTCGTCCGAAGCCTTTCAAGTTTGATAATCACTTAACGGAGATGGCTGAGTTTCTGCCTACTGTTGCGAGAGTATGGGACAGCCATATTCATGGTTGTGTTATGTACTCTGTTGTCACTAAATTGAAGCTTCTTAAAGGCTCGTGACGAAATTTGAGCAATGATAAAGGTAGGGTGTCTGAAGTTGTTTCTAAGCTGCGTTTTGAGCTTGAACATGTTCAAAATTGCATGGTGGATGAACCAGAAAATGTTGAGTTAAGGAAGGAAGAAGTTGTCTATTTAAATGCTTTTAAAGATGCATTGTTTCGAGAAGAACTTTTTCTTAAGCAACGTGCGAAGGTTGATTGGCTTAAGGAGGGAGATAGCAATTCGGCTTATTTCCATAAGGTGGTGAAGGGAAGGATTAATAGAAGTAGAATTGAAAGAATTTTGGATGCTGATGGAAATTGTTATGTGGGTAAGGATGTTGCTGGCCAATTTGTCAAACATTTTGACAATTTTCTTGGCAAAAGTGTGGAGGTTAAAAACTTTCATGATCCAGTTGGGTTGTTTATTAAAAAGCTTTCAAGAGAGGATGCTGATTTTATGGTAAGAAGAGTTGATGATGATGAGATTAAATTAGCTTTATTTAGTATTGATGATGAAAAGTCGCCGGGACCGGATGATTTTAATGCCAAGTTTTTTAAGAAAGCTTGGAGTATTGTGGGCGTTGAAGTCAGCGAAGCTATTAAGCAATTTTTTGATAATGGGAAGCTCCTAAGTGAGGTCAATGCAACTCTTATAGCGTTGGTGGCAAAAGTGAGTTCTCCTTCTTCGGTGGTGGATTTTAGGCCTATTGTGTGTTGCAACGTCCTCTACAAATGCATAAGCAAAGTCATTGCCAACCGGATCAAAGGCTACTTGGATTTTTTGGTTGATGAGAACCAATCAACATTTATCCCTCAAAGACAAATTGGAGATAACATCCTTCTTGCTCAAGAGCTTATGAGGGGCTATCATCGGCAAAGAGGGGCAAAAAGATGTGCCTTCAAGGTTGATATCCAAAAGGCTTATGACATGGTGAATTGGTCGTTTCTTGAGCAAAGTTTGAAATATTTTGGTTTCCACCCATGCATGATTCATTGGCTTATGAAATGTATTTCATCTACCTCGTATGCTATAAATGTTAATGGGGAGCAAGTTGGCCATTTTCGGGGAAAAAGGGGTATTAGACAAGGGGATCCTCTTTCTCCTTATCTTTTCACTCTTGTGATGGAGGTTTTTAATTTGATTCTCAAAAGAAAGATCAAGGTGATGGGTGGTTTCAAGTATCATAATCGGTGCGAGAAGTTGTCTTTGACACATCTTTGTTTTGCCGATGATTTAATGATGTTTTGTAATGGTGATGTGAGGTCGGTGAGCATAATGAAGGCAGCCCTTGAAGAGTTTAGTGATGTTTCGGGACTTAAACCCAATATGGGTAAAAGTACCTCGTATTTAGGTAACATTAATGGTGTGTGTAGGGAAGAGATATTGAAGATTCTTCCGTTTAATGTGGGTGAACTTCCGGTTAGGTATCTTGGTGTGCCGTTGATAGCTACAAAACTTTTTCATAAGGATTGTAAAGTTCTTATTGATAAAGTGAAGAAGCGGGTGTTGGATTGGAAGAATAAATCGTTATCTTTTGCAGGGAGGCTCCAATTACTGCAATCGGTTATTTCTTCCATTCAAGTGTATTGGTCTTCTCTTTTTGTCTTACCGGTCTCGGTGATTAAAGAAATTGAGCATATTATGAAAGGCTTTCTTTGGAATAATGGCGAGTTGATGAGAGGGAAAGCTAAAGTATCTTGGAAGGAGGTTTGTCTTGATAAGAAACAAGGTGGTTTGGGGCTGCGTTCTTTACGAGATTGGAATCATGCTCTTATGGCTAAACATATTTGGAGTTTGATTGAAGGAAGAAAGTCGCTTTGGGTCAAATGGATCCATACTTACAGGTTAACAGGGAGGAATTTCTGGGATGCTAATGTGGTTAATGATGCTGCTTGGGGCTGGAGAAAGATTGTTCGGTTAAGGGGCATGTTTCGAGAGCATATTGTTCATCAGATTGGTAACGGAGAGAACACTTCCTTATGGTTTGATAATTGGCATGCTGCTGGCCCGTTATGTAAGTTCATATCTCGGAGGGACATATACTTATCTGGGCTTAATGTGCACTCAAAAGTGAGTGATTTGTGGAATGGTGTTTCTTGGTGTTGGCCACGGAGTTTAATTGATAAGTATGGTGGCTTGCTTGGTGATTTTTGTCCAAGGTTGCGTGGTGATTGTAGTGATAGCATCAAATGGAGAGATAAAGAGGGAAGGTTGCAACAATTTGGTACTGGTGCTGTTTGGAGGGATTTAAAGCAACAATCTGTTGTTGTCCCTTGGGCTAAGAGGGTCTGGTTCCATCAGAATATTCCAAGACATTCTTTTATTCTTTGGTTGGCGGTTAAAGAAAAGTTGAGAACTCTTGATAAACTGGTTGTTTGGAACATAAATCAAGATCAGAAATGCATTTTCTGCTTGAACTACAATGAATCGCATAGTCACATTTTTGTGGACTGCTCTTATGCAAAAGAAGTCTGGTTGAATATGTTGGGTATATCTCGGATGGGTTTTTTATTCAGAAATGAAGGTGATTTGGTTTTTGGATGGCCAGATTTGGTGTCAAATATGAATGGGATCTCTTGTGGCAAATCTTGTTGGGGATTATTGCAAAGATGGGTTCTTGGGGCTGTTGTGTATTACATATGGCAAGAACGGAATGCTAGACTTTTTCAAGGGAAAGTTCGAAATGCCGAAGGTCTTTGCAATATCATAAAAAGTTGTGTGAAATTGAAAATGATGGGCTCTAAATTCAAAACAGGTCCTTCTTTGAAAAAGATGATGGAGGTTTGGGAGCTGGACAATATTTCGTAATGTTTGAGTTTACAATTGAGGCGTTGGATGGGATGCAGTTTTTGGGCTCCAAAAGAGGTCATATGTTTTTTTGTCATATGCCTTTAGGCTTGTATATGCGGGTCTTTATTTCCTTAGATTATTTTTGGAATAGGCCTTTACTTACTATGTTTCCTAAACATTTCTTAGGCCATTGTTCTATCTTGGGGTATGCCCCTCGTAAGTTGTAGTGTTTTTTATTTTTGTTGAATAAAGTTTTTCCCGGGGTTCCGTCCCCGTTGTCTAAAAAAAAGTTACAAATATCATATCTACTTTTGCTAACCTATCAAAATATCATATTTACCCAAAATGGCCATTTTTTAAGTTTTAATCAATTGTATAAAAAGAGGCAAATGACTATTACCCCCCCCCCCCCCGGGGCTCTCTCTCTCTCTCTCTCTCTCTCTCTCTCCTACCTAATAAGACTCAAAATATTATATTTGCTCAACTTAAGTTACAAATATCATATATATCCCTACTAACCTATCAAAATATCATATCTATCCAAAGGATTATTTTAACCAATTTTAATATAAAATCTTTATTTGTTTATTTGTTTGTTTTAACCAATATTGTAATTAATATTAAAATCACTACCTTGCTTATTAAGGGTGTACATGAAACCCACATTTAAACCATACAAAACTAATACGATTTTAACCAAATGATAGCATAACCAAGCAAAACTAATCAAAAAAGAGTGTCAAAGCATATTTTTTAACCCAAAAATTTATTTATTTATTTATTTATTTATATATTTTTGAAAAACAATCATTTATTTAACAAGTTCACTGGAAAAAAATAAGGAGGTAAGCTAATGGTTGTCGCATTAAGTTGGAAGAAAAGATGGAAGGCGTTGGAGTGGAGGTATTTTTTGAGCAATAAATGGTAGTGTTTTTAATATTAATTAAAATATTGGTTAAAATAAACAAATAAATAAATAATGGTTTTATATTAAAATTGGTTAAAATAATTATTTGAGTAGATATGATATTTTGATAGGTTAGTAATATATGATATTTTGATAGGTTATGTTGGGCAAATTTGATATTTTGAGTCTTATTGGGGGGAGGGGGGAGGGGTATAATAGTCATTTGCCTATTTTTTTTATAATAAAAAATGATTAAAAAATAACCATTTGAGTAAATTTGATATTTTGATAGGTTAGTAAGGGTATATATGATATTTGTAACTTAAGTTGGGCAAATATCATACTTTAAGTCTTTATTAAGGATATACATGAAATTACCCCTAAAAAATGTAATTTTAGTACATGCGGTGACGTCGCATAGCTTTTATAGCTATAGCTAGTGATCACTGCCCAGCTTTTAAATCCGTGTTCCAATTTCAAAGAAAAATATTAACGCTCATAATTTGTCCACCGTCTAAACCATTTCACCCATACACCTCATGCATACAAAATCAATTTCAAGATTTCTTTAAATACTTTCTTTCATAAAAATTAACTTCAATCAGTGTCAAAGCAACGCTATTATTAACCCAACAGACGAAAGGTCATAAACATGAGCAACAATGTTAGTGAATTAGGCATGCTACAACTTGCCGATGTGATTGGTGAAAAATGTGGCTGATATCGATTGGTCCGTTGATGCTAAACTAAGGTGGCCATGATCGCAAATAATAGGGGGCATTGCTGAGATTTTAACGCCGTTTGAAAAATGTAAGCTAATTAACGTACGCAGGTCATACAGCCTCGGGTCGCTGTCTTCAATACATCGAAGATTACATAATCCATAATGTTCTTCCCTTCTATGGTACGTAATGTTGCTTTCCTTTGTATTTGTAGTTATGACACTGCTAAAACTGTGTATTACCAACGATTATTATCGACTGCTGAAAGCAGTCGGAAATTTCCGACTGCTTTCAGATGGTTTTCCGCCTATTTCTTTTTATTTTATTTTTTAATAAGTCGTCGGAAAACCGTCGAAAAACAGCCGAGAAGTCGTCGGTAACCGGTCAGAAAGCCGTTGATAAATGAAACAGTCGGAAAGCGGTCGATAAAGTCATCGGAAAAACCGTCGGTAGCTTTTACCAACCAGGTTTTTAGCGCGCTCGTTTTGTCGGAAAACCGTCGGTAAGACGATTTCCAACTGTTTTTCCGACTATTTCAACTAGGGGTGAGCAAGGGACTCATATCGTACCGAACCGATACCATACCGAAAATTCCCGATACCGAAAATGTGGAAAACTTAATTCCAAATAACGTACCGATTATAAGTGTACGGTACCGGTTCGGAACCGATAACGGTAACGGTATTTTGGTACTAGTTCCCACTCAGTCCCGATTTTACACTTTATAACCTTCAAGCTTTGATTTTTTGAGGTTAGATATTAAAGTGGTTGATCAATTGTAAAAGATTTGATTTTTTTTAAGGTTTAGGGTTGGTATCTTCACACATTGATCGGTAATGAACCGTTTTATTTGTAATGAACTTGGGATTTGTTTTGTGATTTTTGAAAAAAAGTGTGTTTTTTCGAGTTTTGGTACTAGTTGGTATTTTGACTAATTAGAGGGGATCCGGTACCGATATTACCGAATACCGATTATAGGAAAAACATGGAACCCTATTACCGTACCAAAATATCCGGAATCGGTATGGCAATGGGGTCGATATGGTACTGGTACGGTACCGATTCGGTATTGGGATTTGAGACTCCTTGCTCACCCCTAGTTTCAACTATCGATAATACCTTTTTTTAGTAGCTTATGTAATTAACGTTCCAAAAGGTAGCAACTATATATAACAAATATAATATTATGGGTCTTTTCGGACCCAACTTTTAAGTTAATATTTTGAGCTCTTATTAGTACTATAGTATTATCACACCTCAAAGTTATGTTTTATTTGTCTAATTATGTGATTACAATTACATAACACGATTTAGAGTCGTAAAATCTTAATTTTATATTTAAATATATGCATGGACCATAAATGTTGTGGTAATGAAATATGTTGGATAGAAGCTTCGTTGATACGAAGATTTGTCAAATAATGTTATCATAATCAGGGTGGCGTTGGGCTTAGGTCAGGAGGGCGACGGCCCAAATCCAGCCTAAATATCTGTTAACAGGTTCATTTTTAGACTTTTAAAAAAAATTATTGTTATGTATCATTTATTGGCCCGTTCATCTACCCAACTACAATTATATTTTTTCAGCCTCCTTTGTTTTTTGATACAGAGTCCACCTTCGATTAATTGTCTAATTGGTCATACAAAATGGCTTAAGGATACCACAAAAATCCAAACGATTGAAGAAAATCATCAAATCAATCATACAGAACGTCAACGATTGAACGCTTGAACGATTTTGACTCACCTGCCTACCTTCGATTTCGATTTTCGACCCACCCACCTCAGTCTGAACGATTTGAGTGATTTGTGAATTGTGAACAATAAGTTTTTTTTGTTCAATAATCTAAATATCTGATTTTCTAAATTCTAATATGTTTTTGTTCGATAATTTGAATCTGATTTCTCTAATCTGATTTGAGGAAGTAAGTTATTTTCTAAAATATGATTTAGTGAATCACTAATTTGTCTAAACTCTATAGAAACTCAATAACTCATTGTTTTTTTTTTTTTTTTTGATAATCACTTAATCATCTATCATCTTATCTATTCAAGATTGCCCTGTTATTTGTTTGCGTTTGTAACTAGTAAACTGATAAATATTTTTGCATCAAAAAATGCACAAACGCATCGTTTTAAGTGATGTATTTTATGTTTTATTACATGAGGTTTTAGTTTATACCCCCCCCCCCCACCCCCGTCATATCCTATCCGGCGTAGGGCTTTGGTTTATGTCTCCCGTTGTTTTTTGGTTTATTGTTTGCATAATAAAAGTGAATTTTTTTGGCCTTTCACCCTGGGATCCAAAATCTGAGGACCGGCCCTGATCATAATTATAAAGTAAACAAAATATTATTGATCAGAGTTGTCACGAGGGAGGACGGGTCGGACGTACATTCAAGGCCCAAACGAAATGGGGGGCCCAAAATTCTTAAATATATACTATATAATAGTAATTTACAATTATATAGTAATAATTTACAAAAAGTGTAAATAAAAATACAAAAACAATAGTATATAGGAACCCCCAAAAGAACTAACATCATATTAAGAGTATCTCTAAGAGCATCTCCAACAGGTTTGCTATAATAGAAAAATTGATGTTTTTTTCCCCTAAATTGCTCCAACAGGTTTGCTAAAATGATTGCTAAAATAGAAAAAACTTGGGTTTTCTCTAAATTTAGAGAATTCTCTAAATTCTCTAAAATAGGAGAGAGAAAGTACTTCTTTTTATTTTCCACCAATAGAATAATTTGATTGTTTAATTTTCTTTTTTAAATTCATTGGAATAATAAATGTAAGTATATTTTAATAATATAAGTGATGATAGAATCTCTATAATAGAAAAGCTGTTGGAGATGAAAAAATAAAGTTTTAGAGATTTTGACATTTTATTTGCTATTTTAGTAAATTTATAGCAAACCTGTTGGAGATGCTCTAACAGCTATGTTAAAATAGCAAAAAATGAGTTTTTTTTTCTAAACATCTTCAATAGCATTGTTATCTTGTTTACTATAATAGATAAAACTTCGAGATTTCCTAAATTTTAAAAACTCTCTAAAACTTAATAGTATGATAGATAAATGAATATTTAATTAAATCTCACCAATAAGATTAAATCTTTATGTTTTATACTTAATTCTTTTTTATATGTGCATTGGGATGGTAAATTATAAAATATTATAATAATATAATTTGAGTTAAAATATCTAAAATAGAAAAAAATTTGAAGTTTGATGTAGAACTTTTTAGAGATTTTAACACTTGGTTCTCTATTTTAGAAAAAAAATATATAGAAATCCTATCCGAAATGCTCTAAGGACCCAAACATGTACTAATTAATTACATTGAATAAGAAACTTGTAATAATTGGTTTTCATTATATAGTATTGTTTATTGTTTCTCTAAATAAAATTATGTAGTATTGTATATAAAAATTACTTTTGCCTAGAAACATAGATATATATTCCATTACTTATTTTTCACATACCTTTTTTATTACTCCATCCACATGAAATTTGCTTTTATGTTAAAATATAGTAAAATTCTTGTTATTAACTAAAGAACTTCCTACCCTTTGAAATAATTACCAACTATGTGAGAGGACCTAACTACCTAAGTTATATTTATTTAATATTTCAAAACTACTTCATTTTTTCATACATTATTGACTCCTTATTACCTAATATCCTGTGCATTAATTTTAAAAAAACTCTCTTATCCCAAAAACAAGAATATGATTTCAAGCTATAATGAACATGAACTTTTGGTTCTAAGATCGATGGCTTTTGTATCTAAGATCGATGGTTGTTAAAAAAACTTTGTTTCTACCTGAAAAGTTCAAAATGATGATGAAATACATTATATTAATGGCCATATAAATAAGATTCACGGTTGTTAAAAAGTTTGATTGATCTTGCGCTAGGAATATCAGGAAAAAAAATGATAATGTGGTACTCAACCTGGTGCTTTTGCAAGAAATCCATCTTTGACAACTCTTTAACGTCTACCGAGGTTAGAAGATATGTTTCGATTTTGTTGTGGATAAGTCCTTTAACTGAATAATCTTAGACGAAAGCAGTGTCATAAGAACTTATAGAATGGAGAATCTCCTTGTAATTGTCTCGATAAGGTGTAAGTTCGTTCTATTTCCGGTAGCCCTGCTAACTTCTAATGAATTGTCTTCTAAAATAAGGAATATCCGGAAAAACCATTTCATATAAATTATTAGGATTTCCTAAATTCAATGTAATTTTTATGATATAAACAATATATATTCAAAGTAATTTCGTAGTTATCAGGGGCTCAATTTTATATCTCGTCCAGAGCCCATAAAATGTCAGGAACGGATCTGTTATTGATGGTAAAACGAAGTAATAAGTTTAAATCTATGAACGTGCTAATGCATTGTTGACCATGTATTAAGGGATTGAGATAAAAGTACCTAAGCCCCCAAGGTATATTTTCTACAGAAATAGAATAAGTAGATTCGCAAAGTGAAAATTTCTTCTTTTGAATCACATAGGATTGTGGTGAAGTTAACGTTGGATTGTAGAAAGTTTTAGATGATCTAAAATAGAGGTGGGCAAAATTTAGGTTAGGCCAGGCCTTAACCCTGCGTAGAAGGGCAGGGCACAAAAAGTGTTTGCTTTGACCAGACCTCAAAAGTTCTGGGTTGGGTCGGGCCTTGAGTCCCATGTTCGAGACCAAAATATTTTTAAAAAAAAAATCCCAGAACCATATTCGGGACCGGGCCTCGTAGGACCGATTTTTTTTCTTTTTCTAACATATAAAACTATATTTATTTTATAAATCTAATAATCTAAAATATAAAGTAAATTTATTTTATAAATCTAAAGTCTAAACTATAAATTAAATTTATTATATAAATCAAAATCATAAACAAACTTAATTTAACCACTAAAACTAAATTATATAAAACAAATATTCTAAAAAAATATATTTACTATAATTTCGATAATTTATGATACATCAAAATCAAATAACTCAATATTAATAAATTTAAAAATACAAGTAATTGACTATGTGAATTAAATTTAAATTTATTTTATAAAACTAAATCAGGTCGAGCCTGGACTGGACTGGGCCTTCTCCTTAACCGGTGTCGGGCCGAGCTGGGACTTTGAAAGTTGAAACCCCCAGATATCGTAACCGGGCCCTAACCGGCAGTCTTTAACCAAGCCTTGGTTGGTCCCGGTCCTGGTTAACCGACGGTCCCGAAATGTCTAATCTTGTTACTCGAAAGAACATTATAATGTCTCTCAACCACTTGCTATAGGTTAATGATTAATATTATGTCTAAAAGTTAATACTTTAACTTATACTATTCAATAGTATGTTTGCTGGGATATAAAAAGAGAGGAATGAGGTAATGGATTATGTCATCTTTTGTGAGTTTCTTGCCACAGAGATTGGTCCATGTTTTAAGACACAACATTTCTTGGTTGAAATCAATTACCTTCTTGTGATCAACTAAGCGGGTCTTGTTCCGCTGTACGATTTGTTGGAAAAGTATTGATGAAGTATTATCAATAAAATGTAAACGTACAAAAATTAAAATCCTTACAAACCTTAGGGCTATTTAAAATCTTTTCTAATATCTGGCGATTTATTTTATTTGAATATATCATTGTTAGTTATCGAGAGTATTTAGCATGATGCCAAAAATTAGAGTTTGACATATACAGACAAGTTTCAATGTTTATAACTTATCAGCTTAGTTTACAACGAAAAGGAAATATTCATTATCATAATTTATAATACATAAAAAAAAGGAAAATTTCATCTATGTCCTTAAAAACTTTGGATATTACACATATCTCCTTGTAAACTTCAATATTACGTCTATGTCCTTCTAAACTTTAATAACTCATACATATATCCTTCTCCTTTATTTAATGATATTTTAAATAAAAACAATTATATATAAAATCAATTTAATTTGTAAATGACTTAATTGCCCTTTCCTAAAATCAAATTGAGAGACCTAATTTATCAAATTGACAAATCTTCACAAATTGACCCAAGGACAAATCGATTTCAGAAATGGGGTTGTAGCTTTAATTGTAGATACACCAAATTGATATAATAAGTTTTCTTTGAAAATCATTTGCAACAAGTGGAATTTTGTCATCTTCTACCAAATTGATATAATAAGTGGGATTTTGGTAAAGTCAAGCAGGAAGTCAAAGATTCTTTCTTCTTCTACCATGGTACTTTAACAAAAGTTCTTCACAACTTATAAAAAAAACCTTCAAATAAAATTGCAGCAAATCAAAGTGAAGCAACTTCACTTTACCAAGACATCTTCCTTAATTGGGTTATTGCAATTTTAAGACATCTTAAAAAACTTGAAAAACTTTACAAGTTTATATTAAAGAAAACCTGGGGTGCTTGTCAAAAAGACCCAATGTGTGAATCCAGAAAACACGCACCCAAAAAAGATTGTTTTTCACAACAAATTTTTTTTTTTGGTAAAGTGAAGCAGCAGGTCGATTCTGCGGGTCGACTTAACTTAAAATCTGCAGGTTGATTTTGAGAAGACAGAAGCCGATTTGAAAGCGATTTTGGGTTTAGTCTATTTGTGAAATTCAAATCTGTAAAGCTCTCAATTCGATTTGGGTTAGATTACGTCTCTCAATTTGTGAAATTCGATTTGTGAAGAAATTGATTGTGAAATTCGATTTGGGTCGATTTCTGAAGAAATCGATTTGTCCTTGGGTCGATTTGTGAAGATTTGTCAATCTGATAAATTAGGTCTCTCAATTTGATTTTAGGAAGGGTAATTAAGTCATTTACAAATTAAATTGATTTTATATATAATTGTTTTTATTTAAAGTATAATTAAATATAGGAGAAGGATATATGTGTGAGTTATTGAAGTTTAGAAGGACATAGACGTAATACTGGAGTTTACAAGGAGATATGTGTAATATCCAATGTTTTTAAGGACATAGATGAAATTTTCCCTAAAAAATATTCTCTCAATCAATTTCTTTTGATGATAACAGATAATCCTATAACATCATAAACTTTATTTGATTTATTTAGATGAAGTGTTCAGTAATTTGTAGAAATGTAATTTTAATAGCTATGGCAAGGTCGCTATATATATAGCTTTTATAGCTAGAGCTAGTGATAATCGGGGGATTTTAAATCTATGTTCCAATTTCAATGGAAAATTTCAACACGCACATAATTTATCCACCGTCTTAACCATAAATTACCCACATACCAAAATCACTTTAAAATTTTCTATAAATACTCATTTAACTCGGCCTTCTTTCTTTCATCAAAACTGCGATTAGTGTCTAACCCAACGAACGAAATTAGGTCAGAAACATGAACAACAACGTTACTGGATTCGGCATGATGCAACTTGCCGATGTGATTGGTGAAAAAGATATTGGTTCGTCCCATGATGCTAAACTAAGGTGGCTACGGTCGCAGATAATAGGTGGGATGGCTGAGATTCAAACGCCATTTGGAAAGCGTAAGCTTACGTACGCAGATCATACAGCCTCGGGCCGTTGTCTTCAATACATCGAATATTACATCATCCAGAACGTTCTTCCTTTCTATGGTACGCAATGTTGCTTTTCATAGTATTTGTACTTCCGAATTACGTACCTAAATCGCTTACGTGATTAGATTTAACGTTCCAAAGGGTAACACTATAACAAATATAATGGGTCTTTTTGGACCCAACGTACATTAAGTTGATATTTTGAGCTCTTATTATTAATAGTATATGATAGCTTAAGTTTATACAATAATTGATATATAATCAATTGGTTCGTTTTTATGACTAGCTCTCAGTATCTGATTCCTAATAAAATTACCAAATATGAGTTATTTGTCTAAATATGCGATTACATAATGAGATTTTATATTTAAATTAATATGCATGGACCATAAATGTTGTGGTTATGAAATATGTTGGATAGATGATACGAAGATTTATCAAATAATGTTATCATAATTATTATAAACAAAATATTATTGATGGTCAACAAAGTAATAAGTTAAAATCTATAAATGTGTGAATGCATTGTTGACCATATATATACCTAAGCCCTAAAAGTTTCTTCTTTTGAATCACGTAGGATTGTGGAGTTAACGCTAGATTATAGAAAATTTTAGAAGATCTAATATACGAAATTACTTTTATAATAGGGACTATGTATATATTCCTTAAAGGGTGCGTTTGGTATGATGGACAGCATAGGACAGGACAGGACAGCATGTTTGGTGCAGCCCCAAATGGGACAAGCTAGAACTAACTGGAACAAGACATGGGACACGCTTGTCCCATCTCCACCCCCTGGAACTAACTTGGACAAGCCCCACCTGACAAATTTACCCCTCCCTCACCCTTCCCTTGCTTCTCATGAATCGTCTCCCTCTCAAACCACACCTCTCAAAACCATCATCGTCACCCTCATCTCTAGAAACCATCTCCGTCGCCGTCATTGCTCCCACTTCTCCAAACCGTCGCCGTCGTCGCTGCCCTCCCCTCCAACCATCGCTGTCATCGTCGGCCTTGCCTCTTCAAACCGTCGCCGACGTCCTCACAAACCCTCGCCGTCGTCGTCCTCACCAACCCTCGCCGTGTCGTCGTCATCCTCACCAACCCTCGCCGTCGCCCTCACCTCTCAAAACCGTCGTCGCCACCTCACAAACCCTCACCGTCGACCCTCACAAACCCTCGCCGTCGAGTATGCTTCTGCTCAAAATCGACGCTGTGAGGTAAATCGATTTCAGTGTTGCCCCAATTTCTTGCTGCAAATCGATTTATGGAGTCAACATGTTGATGCAAAATCAATTTCTAGACTCAATTTCTTGCTAGAAATCGATTTCTGAACTTAATTTGTTGATGCAAAATCTGTTTATGGACTAATTTGTTAATGCAAAATTGATTTCTGCATTCAATTTCAATTTCGTGTTGGAAATCAATTTCTGAATTTTGGTTCATGATTTTGAAAATGGAAGTCTGAATCGTTTTTGGTTGCTGATTATGGTAATTGTTTTGGTTCCTGGTTTTGTGAATTAATTTGAAGTAGATTTGGTTAATTGTTATAATTTTTAAATTAGGGGTAAATTGGTCATTTCAACGAGTTCTGTCCTGTCCTGTCCAGTTATATTATGGCTTACCAAACGCTGAACAACTGTTCTGTCCTATCCTGTCCTGTCCTGTCCTGTTGCGTACCAAACGCACCCAAAAAGAACACATAAGTCAAAAGGTACATATTTGTATAATTAGAAATCAATTTCGGCCCTCTTGGGTAAAATTGTCCATGTTCTATTCCTGTCTAGTAGCTAGACAGCTTAACAAATTATATTTATGAAATCGTACAATCAAACAAGACATGTAGAAAAAGTAGAAGTGTAAAACTATAGTCTCTTTTATATTAGACTTTTATCTATAAAAAGGGTCATATACATAACAACTCATCTATAACAAACTTGCAACAAAATATTACGGTGAGACTATAAAGGAAAGTAAAAGTTTTAATTTTCCCGTTATGACAAAATAAGAGACAGTGTATGATACACCATATATATGTAGGTTTGCCTTGGATTTACCCAAGGAGGCAAGGACGTTCGTCAGCTTTACTAGTTTTGAGATTTTGATTATCAATAATTTGGTATTCAGGTAACGGTCACACAAGCGACAGCTATGTAGGCAATCAGACCACGAAAATACTTCACGAAGCAACGGTATTTATCAAGAAATGCTTAGGCGGAACACAAGACAATGCACTCCTTTTCTGCGGTTCAGGCACCACGGCAGCCATTAAACGGCTCCAAGAAGTCATTGGTATTGCGATTCCATCGACTTTGAAAGACGATGCACTCCTTTTAGGATGTTTAAAAATAATGTCCTATTAATATATTTTTACATGACATATATTTTTTTTAAATTGTTTTTATATATAAAAATTTCGTACTTTAAAAATTGCGTTCATAAGACACTTCTAAAAAAGAAGTCTAATAACAATGCTAATGAATGGGTTATTTTATTTCAAAACATATGCCTTTAACTGAAATACCTAAAAGAATCATATCAACTTATTGCAACAATTTTATATATGATACATCGATTAGGACAATTAAACATATATGACATCTCATAAATTAAAGTTGATTTTATTGTAGTTCGTGTTTTATGTATGCAATTTATAACTTAATTAATAGAGAGGAGACTGAGATTGATATATTAATAGTTGTAATCTTGAATGCATAAATTACAGCGGTCCATATGTAGAGATTGACATGAGATCAGGTTGCATTGATGGGTATGATGCCATAACTTTGAGTCCACACAAGTTTCTTGGAGGCCCAGGATCACCAGGGATTCTTCTGATGAACAAAGCATTATACAAGCTAAAAGACTATCCCCCTTCAACATGTGGAGGTGGCACCGTTAGCTATGTTAATTGCTTCCATGAAAAAGTACGTCCTAAGCAGCTAATAAACTAGTCATGTTTCGAGCGATAAGTTTTTCAAATAGTTTGATAAGAATTAATTAGTAAATGGCTGTGAAATCACCAAAAACAAATCATCCTAATAAATAAGCATATTAATAAAATCATTACAACAAATTTGAGTTGGTAGTATACTTAAAATAAATAAGCATCCTAATAAAATGTTTTATAGGACACAAATTTATAGGAACAAACTTCAACACACTAGGTTTGAGTCCAAGCGCCAGGCTTAGTCTCAGACGGTCGTATCTTAATTATCAAATTGTCAACGACGTATTCTAGGCAAAGTCTAGACAAACCTTTTCCAAAAATATTTATAGAACCAAATAAAAAAACATCTTATCTAAAAGTGTTACAATAAGTTTATATATTGAACGTTTTTGGACGTCATAACAAGCTTTTTATGAAATTTTCAAAATAGAGTGTCGTATGAGCTAGATTTATACGACAATTTTAAAAACTTTCCTATAAATTCGTCTTTTTGGAGGACACTTCTATTTATGGAATTATTTTCAAATAGTGTCATGTAAAATAGTTAATAGGACGTTTTATTTGAAAAAGTTTCTAAAAAACTTGTTACGACGCTCATAAACGTTAAACTTATTGTAACACTTTTAAATATATGAATTTTGTTTGTTTGGTTATACAAAATACGCTATTAGGACGAAGCTTATTCATATTAAGCATACTAAAAACTCAATTTTGTTGTAGTGAACGTCAAAATTAATTGGATAAATATTTGGGGCATAAATGGAAATAGTTATTTAAACTACGAAGCTTATCAAGATGATACTAGAAAGAGGTTTTCAAAAAACTAGTTCATAAGGTAATTGATGCTAACCAAGGAGGGTAAAAGGAATAAGATAGGTTACGGTCGTTGCCAAGGCTTTGTTTGGCAAGCATAAGCTAGCTTATAAGCTAGTCCATCCAAACATGTACCAGGAAGCTAGCTTTTTGAAACGCTACTTTGAGTAGCTTATGAGGAGTTTATTGTAGCTTTTTCCAATTATACCCCTATTAATATTAATTATTAAATTCAAATATACACTTTTTGGTCATTTTACATACTCATAAGCTAGTTTTTGACAAACATAATTTGTTCAACAGCTAGCTTATCAGCTACTAGCAAGCTTATCAATCAACAGCTAGCTTATCAGCTATCCGCTAGCTTATCAGCTACCAGCTAGCTTATAAGCTACGCTTGCCAAACATAGCCCAAATATGGCCTATGGTGTATCGTATTATAGAACCAAATCAACATGTCGATACAAATTCTAGGATACATTATACGTTCACGACATTGAAGAAAGGGAAGACGCCGGAACCGCATCCGCTATCCAACGAGTAAAAGCAGCTTTAGCCTTTCAAGTAAAAGAGTATATTAGTTGTGAGGTTATTGCCAAGAAAGAGGTAGACTACATTGAAAGGGCAATAAAGAGACTTGTGAAAAATCCAAAGATATGGGTACTAGGTAATACAAATAGTGTTGTAGAGAGAAAGGCAATTCTATCCTTCCTTGTGTACACAACTACATATTCTACAGGCAAGGAGACAAGAGACAAGCTTCTTAGTGGTGCTTTTGTTGCCAAGCTTATGAATGACCTCTTTGGCATCCAAGCTCGAGGAGGGTGTGCGTGTGCCGGACCGTATGGTCATCTCTTGCTTCGTATTGAAGAACCACAGTCATTTGCAATGAAATCTACAATTGAGATGGTAAGTCGTATTTCTACATATGCTACAAGAATCGAGTTTTTATAACGTTAAATAAGTTTCACTGTCGTAATAGAGTATTTTAAAACTCAAGGGAGGCTATAGGTACAAATAATTGTGCATTTGTACCATAAGTTCATACGACGTTTTTGGACAACAAGTTTTTCGAAACACTTTACATGATGCTTATGGACATTTTAACAAGTTTTTTTTATGATCTTTTAAATAAAATGTCCTATTCGGTCTTTTATAAGATAGTTTTAAGAAATATCCTACGAACATATCTTTTTAGAAGACATTTCCCTAAACAATGTCACGTAAAAGATTAATAGGATACTTTATTTCAAGCTTATCCTAATAACATGTTAATGCGCCCAGAAGGGGTTTATAAACTTTTTGTATCACTTTTACATAGGACACACAAGTGTCTAGTCTTATAAACAGCTTATTAAGCCACTTTTACATAGCACAATTTTTGTGATATGCGTATCCGATTTTGTCATAGTGGGTCTTAATAGAATGTTTATAGGACTTAAGTACATGTGACCAAACAGTTATGTGTTAGGATGCGGAAATACGCCCTAACATCCTATTGTAGCACCTTTACATATGTTGCATAATGGTTTAATCCTATAAAACAGTCTATTTTAATATTTAGACATATTAAGTGTCCGATAAAAAGATTTTGTTGTAAGATCTTATACATGGACGGACGTATCCTTGGGGGTATGGTTGCCCATAAAACTATAAAAATTTTAAGGCTTAAGTGCAATTTTTTAATGTTATATAAATGTGAAACTATAAATGTTGTGTGCTGAAACCATAAGATTTTTTGGGTTGAAGTCAAAAACATTAGAAGCTTAGGGAATCTAAATGAAAGATTAAAAAATAAACCATCCAATGATTCCAAAATTTAAGGATGATGGAAATCAATTACACTTTTAACCCTTCAAAGACTTTAATTGTTATAAATTATTTCTCTTTCTTTTTAAATTAGTTTTATATTTTTATCGTATTAATTAATTATTAACTAAAGTACAATAATAGAATTAAGTATTTTTATTTACAAACTACATGTTAGAAAGATGTGATCGATGTCTTGAAATGAGACCAATATTGAATATCTTTTAAAATAATTATAAGTTTAATGTTAATACAAGTGAAAAATAATGGATTGCTAGAGCTTCTATTAAGCAGCTCCATCTTTGAAATTGGTCATAGAGGGTATAGATGGATGTGTGTATATATAATCAGGTTCAGATGAGAATAATAACTATTTAAAATAACACGATAACCAATAAAATCATATATGATACTACATTTAATTTTGAAAAAGTCACGCAAGCAATTTTGGCCGCTACTTGCAAAGTCACGTGAATCATGTATGATTTTGTACGTGATTCATATATGATTTTGTTAGTTAGTTTTTGAGGTTAATTTTTTCTTAGTGACTATTTTTTTTAGTAAAATCTTATCTTTTGATTAATTTTATTTTATAATATTATAGTTAATTCGTGCAACCACTTTGAACATTTTTCGGTTCCACCTCTAATCATATAGAGAGATGAAAGGTCTTACACATCATTTATATATATTAAAACAACAACCTATAGCAATGACATGGCACAATAAGAAAGCTACATTGCTATTTTTCTAATTTCTTATAGTTTTGATTTTTTTTTTTACAAAAGGTTGTAATTGGTGATTAGATGGAAGATTAATAGTATTTTGGTTGTCCCACATTGGTTGGAAGATGAAAAAAAATAAGAAATGGATGTCTATATAATGGGTTGAATGTTGTTGCCATGAGAAACAAGTTTTCACCAATTGTTTGGATTGTTGTGAAATCTTTTTTGTTCCACATTGATGGAAAAAGTAAAAAAGTTGGAAGTAGAAGTGATTATATAAGGAACATGGTATGGTTTGAATGTTCATTCAACCTTTGATCCTTTTTGGGGTTTGAACCTATAGAATAACTTGGCATAATGAAAGAGTTTCATTGTTATTTTTCTAATTTCTTATAATTTTGACTGTTTTTATAAAGGGTTGTAGTTGGTGATTAGATGAGAGGTTAATGGTGTTTTGGTTGTCCAATATTGCTTGGAAGATGAAAAAAAATAAGAAATTGATGTGTAGATAATGGGTTGAATGGTGTTGCCATGAAGAAGCATTCACCAGTTGTTTGGATTGTTGTGAAATCTTTTTTGTCCCACATTGGTGGCAAAAGTAAAAAGTTGGAAATAGAAGTGATTATATAAGAAACAAGATATGGTTTGAATGTTCATTCAACCTTTGATCCTTTTTTGGGTTTGAATTGAATCTATAGAATAACTTGGCACAATGAAAGAGCTTCATTGCTATTTTTCTAATTTCTTATAATTTTGATTTATTTTGTTTACAAAGGGTTGTAGTTGGTGATTAGATGAAAAATTAATGGTGTTTTGGTTGTCCCACATTGGTTGGAAAATGAAAAAAATAAAAATTGGATGTGTATATAATGGGTTGAATGGTGTTGCCATGAGAAACAAGCTTTCACCAATTGTTTGGATTGTTGTGAAATCTTTTTTGTCCCATATTGGTAGCAAAAGTAAAAAGTTGAAAGTATGAGTGATTATATAAGAAACAGGATATGGTTTGAATGAACATTCAATCTTCGATCCTTTTTTGGGTTTGATGATTAGTTAATTTTATCCTTTTTGTCTCACATTGGTGGCAAAAGTAAAATGTTGAAAGTAGAAGTGATTATATAAAGAACAAGATATGATTTACTTTTGATCATTTTTTGGGTTTGATAGTTAATTTTATCTATTTTGTCCCACATTGGTGGTAAAAGTAAAAAGTTGGAATTAGAAGTGATTATATAAAGAACAAAATATGGTTTGAATATTCATTCAACCTTTTATCTTTATTTGGGCTTGATAGTTAATTTTTTATTTACATGATAAAATATTTCATGTAAATGTAAAATATCTTATTTTTTATTTGATAAAGTTTCAAATTCAATCAAATTGATATGAAGATGAAAAAAGTAAGAAATGAAGATGTGTATATAATGGGTTGAATTGTGTTGTCATAATATGTGAAATGGTGTTAGCTAAATATAGTTACACCAATTTTAATATTTAAACAAGTTAATTTTATATCAATTTTTTTTTTCTTCAAAACCATTTCAAACAATTGTTTAATGATTATATAAACAATTAAATAATCAACATAAAAACATATATTTTTTGAGCTAACAATGTTTATAAATGAAAACTTTTGTTAAATGATATCAACTAATATATAATGATTTTAACATCGATATATAAATTAAACGATAAACATATAATTTTTTTTTGTAAGCTAACAATACCTATAAATCAAAACTATGATTAAATCTAATACAAAAGCAACAACTAGGAGAGTTGAGGTGACATCATGCGAAAGCAAACATTCACCAATTGTTTGGATTATTGTGAATCTTTTTTGTCCCACATTGATGGCAAAATGAAAAAGTTGAAAGTAGAAGTGATTATATAAATGATAAGATATGGTTTGAATGTTCATCCAACATTTGTTCATTTTTTGGGTTTCATAGTTAATTTTTTATTTACATGATAAAATATTTTATGTAATTAAAAATATTTTATTTTTTACTTGATATATAAAGTTGAATTCAATGAATGTTCATCCTAATTTTAATCCATTTTTGGATTAAATAGTTATATTTTGTTTACATGAAAAAACATGTCATGTAATAGTTGAACATTTCAATTTAGTTTTATATAAACTAAATTTATATAAAAGAATCAAAATATCAATATATAAAGGAAAAACTTTTAGATGATAACATGATACAATGATAACAAAGTATTCATTAAATAATGAATTGTAATAGATTCTTTATTTGTCTCACATTGTTGAAATGTGAAAAGTAAGAGGCCGGTTTAAGTGAGTATATAAAAAATAAGATATGTCTTGAATGTTCATCTAAATTTTAATCCATTTATTGGGTTAGATAATTATCTTTTGTTTACATAACAAAACATTTAATGTAATAGTTAAACATTTCATTTTTATTTTATATGAATGTATCTCGAATCAAGTATCCATCAAATGGTAAATTTTGCTAAAATATTTAAAAAATGATTCTTACCACCGCGCAACGCGCGGTGCACAACACTAGTTTACATGTTAAGAGCATATCCAATAGCTTCTCTATAATAGAGAAAAGTGACTTTTTGTTCTCTAAAATGTTTCAACAACATCCCTATTTGATTCTCTAAAATAGAGAATATTGAGAAAAACTCCCTATATAGAGAATTCTTTGTATCTTAGATAGAAGTGAGAGAAAATATTATTTTAATCATTTCCATCAATCACATTAAACTATTATTATTTGATATATATTTTAAATTAAAGTGCATTGCGATAATAAATTATACAATATTTTAATAATATAACTAGTGTTGAAGTCTCTAAAATAGAGAAGTTGTTGGAGTGAAATGTAAATTTATTTAGAGATTTTGACTTTTAACTCTCTATTTTGGAGAAAATGGTAGAAAATTGAGATTTTAGGTTGATTTACTACTCCAACAACTTCCCAAACTTATTTCCAAAATGGAGAAACTTGGAGAGAAAATGTTTTCTCTCCATATTTGAAGATCACTCAAAAAATGATTACAATTTGGAAGACCTCCTTGAAAAGTTATTATTTAGAGAGAGAAATAGTTTGTTAATAAATTGGTGAAATATTTTAATATTAAAATCAATGTTGAAATCCCCAAAATGGGGAAGTTGTGGATGAATGCAATTTTTTAAAAGATTTTGGTTTTTAGTTCTCCATTTTGAAGAAAATATGGAGAAGCTGTTGGAGATGCTCTAAGTTTGATGTCTATTGGATGGTTTGTTATATTAGATCTTTTATTGATAGGGCTACAATGGAGCAAAGTGGGGTTGGACAAGAGTTAGCTTTCCATACTACATGTCCAATGAGGAATACGAATTCATTATAGCTGCAATAGAGTTCGTAGCTCTTTATGGACAAAGATTTCTTTCGCTCTACCACTTGAATTGGAATACAGGCCGTTGGAGTTTAAAGGATGATGCTTTCGTGAAGACTTTGGTTGACAGTAACCTTTATGTACCTAAAGCATTGCAAGTGATAAAAAAGAACACAATCGAAAAGGTGATGGATTGTGAAATAGTGGATGACGGTGAAGATAAGATGTATGCTTTGTATCTAGAGGTTGCAAAGCACATAGGGAACAAACTTCCTAAGTTCCCATCTCAACGTATTGTTCCGAAGGAGATAGACCTCAACCATGGGTATTTTCGACTTTAGTTGCAATAAAATTGATTAGGTGTGAGTTGATGCAAAACAAATCGTAAATTTAGTATACTCTTTTGTTGATCAATAAGAGAGCAAATAAAAAAATACCATTACTTTTGGTAGGCTTGTTTATAAAAGTACCGCTCTTTGTAACCTTTGAGATTGATATGAATGTAAAATATATGCATTTCCCTTTTGTACAGGAGTCAACTCTGCAATACTCATTCAACCTAACACACTAACAACAACTAAATTCAACCTTTCAATCTATCACTAATATATTATTTTGATAAAAAAAAAATTATATATATTTAAACACCCCCCCCCCCCCCCATTTAATTTAGACAAACTCTATAAACCATTTTAAACTACAAATTTCATTGATGAATGTTTTAGATTAGAGTGAATTGCAATTTTGGTCTATGTGGTTTAAAGATACCAGCACGTTTGGTTCCTACAAAATTTTTATTGCAGGAAAACCACTGTGGTATGTCTTTTTGCTTGGTTTTGGTCCCTCAACACTAACAACGTTAGTTGTCTCTGTTAAATCCTCCCAATGTGCATTGCATATGAGGGCATTTTAGTCTTTTTACTAAAAACAAACTACAAGGACCAAAACTGTAATTTACGTTTAAGTTAAAGTAGTTAATTTATATTTAGAGTAAAATACATTTTTGGTCCTGTGGTTTATCAAAAGTCTACTTTTGGTCCCTACAGTTTAAAAAATACACATTAGCCACTACAATATGCGATTTGGTCCAATTTTGGTCCCTTTGGCTAACAGTCGTTAAAGAAAACCGTTAGCTCAAGGTTAATTTCCTCTTTTACCCTTTTTGTCTTTTTCCTCATTTTTGTCTTTTCCTTTTCTTTTTGTCTTTTTCCTCTTTCTTCTCTCTCATCTCTTCTTCTTCCTTACCCTTAATTTTACCCACCACCCATTTTTACCCACCACTACTACCACCACCAACCACTCATTTTACCCACCACCACCCATTTTTACCCACCACTACCACCACCAACCACTCATTTTACCTACCACCACCACCACCACCAACCACTCATTTTACCCACCACCAACCACTCATTTTACCACCACCCACACACATTTTACCCACCACCAACTACCCATTTTACCCACCACTACCATCCACCCATTTTACCCACCACCCCACCACCAACCACCCATTTTACCCACCACCACCAACCACCCATTTTACCACCACCACCAACACCCATTTTACCCACCACCACCAACCACCATTTTACCACCACTACCCCCGACCTATTTTTACCCCCACCACCAACCACCCATTTTACCACCACCACCAACCACTCATTTTACCCCCACCACCACCACACACACCCATTTTACCCACAACCCATTTTATCTCCACACCACACACCACCCATTTTATCCACCACCTCGTTTATATGCTCCACGACCACCATGGAAAAATAAATTAAACTCAGAAATTAAACCCAAAACTCTAATTGTAAAAATTAAACACCACCAGAAATTAAACTAGTATTAAGAGAGGAAATAAACCCAAAACCCTATGTAGAAATTAAACACCAACTAAAGAGGCGGCGAGGAGCAACGGACTATGAGTGATGGCGCGGTGAGCAGTAGCGTTAAGCGCGGCGAATACAACAGAGTTGGAGGAGTATGTGGCGATGGTGAAGATGACGAAATAAGGTTCTTCATTAGGGAGGGTGGTGGTGGGGTGGGTAAATTAAGGGGGGGGAAGAAGAAGAGATAAGAAAAAGAAAGAGGAAAAAAACAAAAAAAAAGACAAAAATGAAGAAAAAGACAAAAAAAGGGTAAAAGAGGAAATTAACCTTGAGCTAACGGTTTTCTTTAACGGCTGTTAGCCAGAGGGACCAAAATTGGACCAAATCGCATATTGCAGTGGCTAATGTGTATTTTTTAAACTGTAGGGACCAAGAGTGAGACTTTTGATAAACCACAGGGACCAAAAATGTATTTTACTCTTATATTTATAAATAAGAGCCACTAAAAAATTGACACGTGTCCCACTTATATTCCATTTTCATTGTCTTCTCTCTCTCCCCTCTCCCTCTCTTCCAGGAAGAAAAAACCCATTTCCACCCCTTTCTCCTTCTCTATATTTTTCGGTAGCCCCCAAATCACCCTTCAACAAGGCGGCCTGTCGCTCCACCAAACCCCTCCATCTCTACTACCCTCCACCCTATTCCACCCTCACTCTACCCTCCCTCGCTTCACCCTCCCCGTTTCTTCCTACCCCACAAAACGTCTTCCCCGACGGAGTCTCCATAGAGACCAACAGGCCCTGACCTGCTCCTTCACCATCCGCAACGTCCTTCCCCCCATGTGCAGGGCCGCCACCATTGGTTTCCAGAACCCTATCATATTAGTTTGATTATCCCAAAATACTTCTAAACAACCATCAAATCTTCCCCAATCCTCAATCTCTCATCCCTAAATTCACACAAACTAGAGTTGTAATCACTTAGGTTTGGTGATTGGGAACCAGCGATCATGTTTCAGTAGGGATTCGTGCCGTCGTCGCCACCGCCGCTTCCCATAGCCACAATTTCAAGCAATTGCGAACGACTCACCATCGCCACTTCATAAGTCGAAGGATTGAAGAATATGTTTTGGGTTAAGGGAGTCATCGAAGGGGGTTAAGGGAGTCATCGAAGGGAGAGGGAGTCGCCGGAAAGGGTTTTGGGTTGGGGGGTCGTTGGAGAAATGTCTGAGATGATGTATGAAATGGGGTTATTGACACACACACACATATGCGTATAATTATATGTTTGTGTGTGGTTATATATATAGATATACATGTATATATGTGTATTGTCATATGTCTGTGTGTGGTTTATATATATTTGTGAGATGGGGTAAACAAAAAGGTACTAAACACAACAATAAGAAGACAAAAAAAAGTGTAAAAGAGTACATTGCAATTTTGGTCCCTATAGTTTATTTTTAGTAAAAAGACGAAAATACCCTCATGTGCAATGCACATGGGATGACTTAACAGAGACAACTAACGATGTTAGTGTTGAGGGACCAAAACCAAGCAAAAAGACATACCACAATGGTTTTTCTGCAATAAAATTTTTGTAGGAACCAAACATGCTGGTATCTTTAAACCACATGGACCAAAATTGCAATTCACTCTTTAGATTATTTTCCTTGCTTTTTGTTAACTAAATAAAAATTAATGGCCATAATCAATGAAATGACATCATAGCAATAAAGTGGTCATATATATTCCCTTAAAATACTGTTAAAAAAAGTAGAAAACCAATCACATTCATAACGGAGGTTCTTCACAAGGTTATTCTTGTAATTTTTACAACAACCTTTACTAGTGAGACAGAGGTTCTTGTCCTGTTATAGATTCTTATTAGAACTCATGTACTTGAATAATAACCCATGTTCTTTTAATATTTTTCTTTTACTTAATTGCTTTACTTATTATTTTTATTATTTCTTTACCATTTTCTTTTAATAAATATGTAAAAACATATATAATTGTGCAATATAACATACATATTAAATAAAATAAAATAATTATTTTAAAATGCTTTTTTTCATATAAATTCTTATAAAAAACTTGTAAGTTGTTTTTAATAAGTTTGATTTTTAATTATTTCATTAATTTATTAAGTTTAGATTATTTTTAAATATTTTCTACATGTAAATCAAAATTAAATGATGAATCATATATTAATAAGTATATAATATATTTTCTAATTTTAAAAAGTATATCAAATTGTTATACATAGGTGACACCACATGATTCATTCCTCATGCCTCAAAAAAATGGAAAAGGACATTGAGAATCATGAAGGCTCTCAAATGCCCACAAAATGCTCTATATCCTTGACATCCTCCAAGACCAACGACTTTTCTTAATTTTTCCTATATTCCACTATATCCTCCAAATTTTCCAAACGTTTACTCATTCTCCAATTTTTAATTCTTGTCATCGATATTGGTCGGATATACCAAACCAATTTGGTACGACAAATAATTATTTTCCGAATCAATTTACACAACCATTTTTTATGTCTTCCAATGAAGTATGAAGTACTACTATTAATGTCTCAAGAAATGATGAAGAGTATATATCATCATCACCAATCGAAAACTACTAATTCCCCTACATTCGACACAAGTTGGGTTGGATTCAACTGATCAAAATAAAAACATAGGAAAAATAATAAATTAATTATACTACCACCTCCCCCACACTCGACACAAGTTGGGTTGTAGTATAAAATTATGTTTGTGTTTTAATTGTTTTTCATATATATATTAATAAAATACATAGATTGAAATTTTAAAATTAATATAAACGTGAAAAATAAGAAATTATATTTGTAAACTTTTAAATATATATATTTAAATATTAAATTTATATAACAGTTGATAAATAAGAAATGAAAAGTGAGGTTTTTTTAAGCATCCATTGTAGAGTTTAAGGAGATTCTTAATTTGTTGGGGTGGCAGTGATGTGACAGAGAAAAATATGACAAGTGAGGTTCGTAAAGATTCTACCACTGTTTGAACCATTATTCTTATTTGTTCTGAATTAGTCTCAAGAGAATAACATTCTAAAACTGGCGATTCATTTATTTTCAAACCAACCCACTTAGTATCTGTTATTTGGTTTACTATCATCCAAACAAAATTTCTCAAGAAACCCATCGGTTGAAACACAAGCACGCTGCATAATTTAAACATTTATGAGCTAAAGAATTTTCCAACTTTCAAGATAACACTCATACAAAGTTGCTTGGAAAAATTCAATCTTTTTCTAGTAAAGTCCTTCCGACACATAGTGATTAACTATGCATGCAACTATGCAAGTGGTAAATTAAAGTTAGGAGCTTTATGAACTATTAACCAAGGCTCCCACACTTAATAATCAAACCATCACAAAATTTATACATGCAAAAGCTAATGTTAGCAAAATCCTATTCATCCTATAATTCTGATCATCTTTATCATGCAAAAATCTATGTCAAAAAGCCAAAAAGCGTAAATGTAACAATGGTGCATATATTTCATCTACATGCTGAAATACATCATAGAAATCAAAATCAAAGCTTTTAATTCTAATCTCTAGCCATAGAAACACATAGAACGATGATTGCTCATAGAAACGTCATCAAAAGCATAGTGAGAAGTAAAGGGTATGAGAAGAACTTATCTTGTACCATAGAAGAGAGAGTTGAGATTATACATACCTTGGGGCCTTATATTGAGATTGAAGAGATTGGAATGGAAGAAGCTTTGCAAACTAAAATTAAAAGAAATTTGGGAGGATTTCGTGGTGCTAGAAGAGAATAGAATGAAAGAAGAATGACGTCAATTTAGGGCTTTAAACCCCTGATGGGTCCCAGATTGAAGATGTAATGAAATTGATTCTCAAAAGTAATTGATTACATTTTATGCGATGAAATGCAGCGGAATGATAGTAAACAGTAATCAAAAACAGTTCTAAACATAGTGAGATATCTTACTCAATTTATATGATGAATATAGATGATGATTAGGAGCAGGAATGAACACAATGTAGCTTCAAAGATTATCCAATTCATTTGAATGGAGTTTTAACAATTACAGTAAAAGGAAGCACACACTATAATGAGGAAGACTACTCCTATTTATACAAGCAAAAAGTTCGACACCTAACTAACTCTCTCCGGATCTTGACACGTGTCCTAATCAAGAGCGTTGAAAGTAAGTCGGTTGCACATTGGTCACGTGATCTGCACATGGAGATAACCGTCATCTGAGAAAACTTCTAAGTCTGAACTTTGCAGATGACCAATGTTCCTCAGAGCCTCTGTGATGCCTGCGACAGAGCCTCTTTCGGATGTAAAAGCTTGTTTGCAGGACTTCTGATGAGTCTGACAGAAGCTCTGATAACTTTTGTGATCACGAACTTTGCTTCTTAGGAGTGCTTCTGGAAAGACCACTCTGCATTCTTTTTCTATACTTTTACATAACAAAACTTTGAGCTAACAACCTCGTAGTGACCATCTCGCGACGCAAGGTTTAGAAATCTTTCATCCAAATCTGCAGATCTTGATAGGCTTCTTTCATTTGGGGATAAAAAGGGTGATCTTAGAACACATATCAATCAATTTGATGTATCACTTGTTCCTAATGATATCCTTGACCTAAACCATTCAAAACCCTCAATTTTCCTTTTTGTCTTCCTTTGGTCAATACGCATCTCAATGGTTGATCTCTAATCCTGCTGTATAAACTATTTTTGTCTTTATCACTTGGTACCATGGTTGTCGATCTCATATTTGGCCAGAACAACTACCACTGAGAGACATTTCTAGTGTCTCTAATAAATCATTTTGTGGTGCTTGGTCGAGTCATTTTGTGGTCTAAACTTTTACTAAGAAGTTTTTTGATTTCTATTCGAGTCTATTTTGAACAAGATCTCTGAGGGTGTTCCCATATTCGAAACCAGAGATTTCCCACATAGTATATCTGATTAAGTTACATCGGACATACTCAACGATGGCTCCAAATCGAAGGGTTTTTGAACGCGATTAGAAATCAAAAACCTTAGGATCCATGTTGCAGTTCCAAATCACCAAAGCCATGAGATTAGAGGATTTCCCGAAGTTGTATTCAAGAACAACCTTGTGCAGTATTCCAATCAGATTAGGTCATAGGTTATGGTTAGACGATCTCTAGATAGCTTACGGACTAAAGTTCAATCAACATCCATAGAACAATCCCATATGCCTCAACAGCCCCACTCATATCACATCTGCTCAAGATACTCACAAAAAAAGACACTCAAAACTACTCGATGAATCATAAGGATACGTATATCTTTGGAACAACACGTAGGAAATAGTCCAAAGCCTCACCTCTGAACGAAGAATCAGAAGAGAACTTTGTTTCTCCCAAGCTATAGTACTCCACTTTTTCAATCCTCAACTTCTCAAACTATCAGATTTAAAGGCAAAGTACTTCAGACCACGTAGACCAACAAATCAGATGAAATTTTGAACCATAGATGATTGAACATGGAACATGACAGACTCTTTCCCTTGATCAATTGACACAACCGGGAGAACCATTGAAGACCAAAGCTGCCGGTTATTAGATTGATCAAACTACAACTGAAAATCTGCATATTAGACCACATGATCTGATCACTCGACATAAAGCTCTAAGCTCTAAGCTTGTATCCGTGAAGAAAATCGAGTCCGAGTCCTGATCCTGCTAAAAAAATACTAGAGGATCTGAGTTTAGATTCAGAATCAGAGGTCATATGACCCAGAACGTGTTGTTCAGTGTCGAGATGTACCAAGGGAAAAGAACTAGAGAAGACTTAGCTCACGTCAGCAAAATAAATCTAGTGAGTTTTATGACCTTTATAAAGAGTCGGGTAGAAAATGAACAACGCCTTAGAGGACGGTGAGCTAGGGATATAGCAAATCAGAGGTTTTTGGTTCAGATGTCATAGGGGATTCAAACCCAGAGCCTGACCCTAGATCACAACGTACAGTCGTACACTGATGTAGCTTTTTTTAGCATAACTCTCTACTCAAGTGCTCATTATACATCCTAAGTTGGGCTATACACACCCTTTTCAAAAGATCATAGCTGATATGTGCACACCTGCTTAAAGTTCAGAGTAGGAGTCAATCTCTCTAATAATCTGATCTCAAACATCTTAGTCTGTCTTTCACATGTAGATGGGCATTGGAAACTCCGAATGCTCTCCTTATTCTTTTTAATTGGAAGATACACACACACCTCAACCTTTATTCGCAAGGACATCAAAAAGACCCCTTTGCACTTAAAGAAGAAGCTCCAAAAAGAACTTACATCAACCTGCTCTAAGAAGACGGATCAATCTGAACTTTACTATCAAAACTTGCTAACAGTCACAGTAACGACAAGGTTGTACAGGAAAGCTGAAAAAAGTGTTCCAGACTTTCAAAGATATGAACTACGTTCAAGGGTGAGCTCTAAAGTCAATGAAGCTCAAAAGAGGTGTATGCTTGAGAAACATGGAAGGGTAGAATAACAAGAAGAACTCGCCTACAAAACTTTAAGGGGGGGGGGGATGTTAGTTTAATTTGCTTCCAAATTAATTTAAAAGTTTCTAAGTTAGTTTTTTGGGATTTATATGTGTAATAGAGATTTAGGTATTTTACTTGGGCCGAAACCTAATTGTACACTATAAATATTGTTAGGTTTTCTACTGGTCGTAAGGGAATAGAGGGAGAGAGCGCACAATACACACTATGTGAAGTTCTTTAGATGAGAGTCGTTTTCATTGTGTAATGTGGAGTTCTTTATAAACGATGAGAGTCGTTTTATCTTTTGTTTATTCATTTTCTGTTTAGGTGGTACATGGACCAGCTGCAAATGTTTGTCGAAGCTTCATTGGGTCCTACAGTTTCAACTACATCATTTGATGACATATTCGTCTCTCTATCTCTCCAATACATTAGTGAAAGTTAAGCAGATTAAGAATCAAGATTTTTTTCAATATGAAGTCACATTTTGCTACGCTTATTTCTATGTGTAGCTCTTGTATTCATGGGATGAAAGGGTCTTGTAAACCAATAGTAAAATATTCTTTCTATCTGTTTTTCTTTATAAAAATATGTTACCTAATATTTTCATCATAACAAATATAATTTACGGGTATTCTTACTTTTTTTTACACATGGTTTGACTTTTGAATATGTTACACTTACATTTTAAACTTTAACATTTTAAGAAACTAAAAAAATGCAAAACCACATATACATAGGTTGGTTCATTGGAACAACAAGTATTACATATTTAAATGCCTCACTATTAAACTAATTTTATCAAATTCTTAGACCTCAAATTCATACATCCATGGTTCAAAAACACATGAAAGAATAATATTTGCATCGAAAAATAAAACTAAGGATGAAACAAGACTATTTCTAGAAAAAAATTCGACTTCTTGTTAGAGGTGTTTAAAAAAACCGACGAACCGAACTGTATGATCCAAAATCGAGAAAACCGATACCTGAGCAACCTGTGATCTGAAAACCCCGAATATAAGGGTACCCGCTCAGTCGCAGGTCTCGGTTCTCTAAGTACCCGCGGATACCCGCCCCGCCCTATATATATTTAGTTATGAATGCTTCATAATAAAAAATTAATCTAAAAATCTCCATCAGATACTGTGTTTTCTTCGTTTACACCTCACTAGCATTGGTCAATGGTCAGATTCGGTTTAGATCGTTTTTGCACGTTCGTATCGACAACAATCCTCCATACCCTCATTTTCATTCCTTAATATTTTTTAGTGTTAAGTGTGTTATTTTGTCACAAAATAATTTCATTTTATAGTATATGTTTTGTATACATTAAAACACTCGACAAAATAATGCAGGTAACCGTGAACCAAACAATGGATACCCACTCTTTTTCGTTTCAGTTTGGTGCGGACATCCACGTGGTTCGATTCAAATAGTAAGGGGGCGTTTGGTTGGGGGTATTGAGGGGTCAGGAATGGGAATAGTAATAAAAACTGCTGTTTGGTTTGATATTATATAATGAAATTATTCCTGCAGATCCATTAATTTCCATTTCTAACCAAATTGGGGGGAATGAAATTTTTATTTTTACTTGGTTCTTTTGAAACATCTAAATGAAACATCTTTTGTAAATACATATTTTTTAATGAAAATCTAAATGAAACATCTTTTGTATTTTCAAGTTGGAAAAACATATTTGTTTAATGTAAAACAAATTTTTATTGATTATATTGGGTTAAGCCAAACAACATTAATATAGGATGCTCATGATTAGCTTGTAACAAATTGTTGAATTTTGAAAATAAAATCTTTGGGTTTAAACAAACCCTTGCAAAGGAGGAAGTAGGAAGTAAAAGGTTGCCAATTGCCATATGATGGAACAATTGAAGGAGCTTGAACAAGTTCAAAATGTAATGTTGAAGATGCAATCAGTTGGTGCAATCGATTCTTCCAACAACAACAACAATGCCGATTCCAACCGTTTTCTTGCCAATTTCATCCTCTTCATGGTACCTTCTTCCTTCTTTTTCATCTCAACCACTTATATATATGCTAAATAACTGTCATTAAAACCTCAAAAATTCTAAGAAATGAATCAATTTTGTTAATTCTAACTTCCACACAGTATAAATTTCACTCTCCTAACTTGGATTTATAAAAACAAGAATAAACCTAGCTATTTCAGAGATAATATCAACAATAGAACAATATTAGGTTTTTTCAGATGAAGAAGAAATGCCCTATTGGTAATGAGTGGGGGTAGTGTTTGTACAAAATCGAATGGTCTTGGGTTCGAGCCCGGGGCACCCCCATAGTCACAACCATTGTGTGAGTCAGGTATGCCGCCACGTTACGGAATTGGCAGACGGTTGTGGGGTACTGGTATCAACCTTTTGTACAAAATAATGTGCTTAAGATTGGTAGTAATCAACTGTCTCTTTATGTCCTGGGCGGCACACGTGCTATTGTGGCTGGGACAAAGGGTCACGATCCTGTGAGGATGAGCCAACTCCAAGAACTCATCCGCAGTTTGGATTGTAGAGCATACGTATGTTGGGTTTTAGTAGACAATGAACAGTCATGGCTTTGCACAGAGAATGACAAACTTCTCTAGCTTGTGACAGAAATGGTAACTTGGATTGTTTACCAAGAGGAAAGTCGCTACAATTTAGATCTTTACACTTATTCATCACCTCAGGAAAGAACGTAAAGTGAATTTTCTTAACATGTAATAAAGAACAAATGCAAAACAATAGGATCCACCAGGGATTTCATAGTGAATATGGGACATTTTTATTATAAACCCTAGACTTTTATGAGGAAAAATAGATATAGAGCCCTTGGGTTTAAAAATTCACTAGCCATCGGAAGCTTCTTGTTTTGGCCCTATAAGACACAACTTGCTTACTGATGGCAAGTTGCAAGCAAAATTGCCAATGTGAAGTACATTATGAACTTTGAAGTGTAGATTAATATACACAAACCTGTGAATTTGACTGAATCTTTCTTCAATTGGAAGGGATACATAGACATGCTTATTCATGGACCGAAGATGATGCATATTACTCATAGATTTGCAAACATAATCTGTGGCTTCATTCTCTCTCTATTACAAAAGCAGTATGATATTTAACAATGAGACCTGTTCTATTGTTAATTTGTTTCATCATCCTAATTGGTTCAGTGATTACCAGAATCGATTCAACTCTGCATCGGGAGGTTTAACTCATTAATACTTATGAACCAACTTCATAGGGTTAGTAGTTGACACTAAGATCAATCCCTCGTTAGCCCTTGTTAAACAAGGATCCTTAGTGCAATTATTAGGTTGCCATTAGGTAAGGGGTTACCGTGTTTTGGGATCGGCCTTAACTTTTATTCTCTCTAAACAAGTGTGTGTTCATGTGTATGAGGAAAGATTTAGCATTTGTGTTGTTCAGACAAGGTTTTGGGGCAAAACGTTTTAGTTCTTTTACTTTTCATTTTTAGAGTTTAAAAGGAATTCTGATCTTTAATTGGTTTGGAAATGTGATGTTGAAGATGCAACCATGTGGTGAACTAGATATGAATCAGAAGTGCAAATTGATATCTGAGAGTTTGCCAAAGGTTGGTATAATATTCTGATGTTATTTCAGTTTGTAACTTCTTGAGGATGCAATAAACATGTCTATGGTATTTGATATGCAGATTTCTTCTGCGTTTCTTGAGGATGCTTTATGCCAGCTTTATGACAAAGGTCTGGTACAACTAAACAATTTGGCCTTCTTCAGTAACTACTACTTATTTTATTTAGAAGCTGCTCTATTTTCCATGTTCATATTTAATATCTTTTGAGTATAAAAATTCCCTTTTTTTGTTAAAAGGAAATTTTATCTGTTCATGACAATTTGATGTCACTCCTTCCATGGTTTCTCAAGGAACCTCCTAAATAATTGCAAAAACAAGGATATGCAGGCTATTTAAAAGCATTCCTGAAATAAGGAAATGCTGGCGGTCCTTAAATTTTGTTCATTTGCAGTGTCATTTATATTTATAATGATAGAATCGGTAGTCTTTTCTTTCGCTCTCAGAATATACAGTATTATACATACTTGTAATCTTTTCTTTCTATTTTCTATTTATTCTTTTTGGTTTCTCTCTGAAATGTGAACTTGAAGTCTTGGTTGTAGTGTTTGTTGAGATAAACAAAACAATAAACTGGTCGTTTGTCTATTGGAGAAAATGAATTTTCAGCCACCTTTATGACCATTGTCACATCATTCAACTATTAAGCTCTTGCAGGCAATTTTCATATTGAAGATTCTATGTCACATCATTGTGAGGATGAAAAGGGTCTTGGATTATTGCACACTGATAGTGAAGATGTGGCGATGATTGCACTTGATTCAATGCAACGGGCAAATTCTACTTTAGAGGATTTTGTAAGAATACCTACCATTCCGATTACATTTTTCCATGCTGACCTTTTAAGGTTTACTATTTTTTCATAGTTATCAAATGGTTGAGTATGAGTAGGATCTGCTTGCAACAGTTGATGATGATCTCTGGTTATGTAGACTTCTTATCTGATACTGCTTGTGTTAAAGTTATGACCACAGTCATCATTAACAGTGAGTCACATGCTGAGGATTAAGTTTAATGGCTTACATAATAGAAGCTCATTTCACTTCTAGATTTATCGGTGAAAATGACCTCTTCCATGAACTGTGAATCTGTGACCTCCAGCATGGACAGTGTTCACCACATAGTTGTTAAAACCGCACCTAAGGCGTGCCTAGGCTCTGAGGCTTGTAAGGCTCGTGAGGCTCAAGGTCTTGGGCCTTTTCGAAGTTGAGGCTAGGCATATTTACGAGGCTCCCTTAGGCGCCACCCTTGGTTGAGGCGCCTTGTGGGCTTCTACACGCCTCAAAAAGAGTTATTGAATTCTTAGTCAAACCCTAATATTAAAGAAGTTTCCTCATCTTCTCGTCTTCTAGACTTCTTAAAAGAGAGTTATTAAATAGATGACACAAGTCAAACCTTAATATAAACACCCAATCCTTTAGGTAGTTAATCAAATCTCAAATAGAAGAATATATCCGACTCTAATTCTTTTAGGCAGTCAATGAAGGATGATCCGTTTGACAATGTGTATCTTTGATGTTAATTGAGCTCTGATACCATGCAAGTATTAGAGCCAAAAACGTAATATCACTATTGAGATTATCAACCACCTTAAATAGATTACATGATGGCTGAAGATAGAGATTTAAAAATTGATAAACATAATGAAGATGAATACTAAAATTCATGAACTATTATGACCATTCTAACACAAGTAATTGCTGTGAAGTATTCAGTTTACTTATACTGGAAATCTTTCTGGTTCTGGTAACTGTATTTCCCGGGTCCTGACTTTGCCATGTTAAGTTTTTCTGTGGCATTTCTATTGACCTGTTACCTGCATCAACAACTACAATCAGGGGCGGACCCATTATGGTGCATACATTGGCATGCGCAACCACTTCATTCCTCCATATATTCCTTGAAACTGCAATAACAACACAAGTTTCTCTTGGTTGAGTTGGTTTGCAGAGTTTTTTCTCACTTTTCTGGCATGCGTTCGAATTCATTTGTATCATTTTCTTAGTTTTTAGCTTCTAATTTCAGGTTATTATGTTTCTGAAAAAATTGGGATAAAAGACTTGAACACAAGACGTCAAATACAAAAAGCAAGGAACAAACCAACAAAATAACGATGATTTTGTAAAAGATATCCATAACTTTGTCTTTTTATAGTCAAATGGTGCCACCACTTGAAAAAATTTCTAGGTCAGCCTCTGAGTATAGTTGGTAGCATGCCTTTGCATCATGAGAGAACAGCATTGGTCCACTGGTTGCTTGTATCAATTCATTTTCTTCTTGCATGCCATCTTTCCCTTCCCAGTGTGCGTGTCTTCCGTGAGTAGTTCTGAAATCAATTGTAACTAAGTTTTCTTTGTTATGGTGTTATGCTTCAAGGCTCAAGCTTTACATGATGCCTAATCTATCTTATTGATATGTGAATAAACAGTGCAGATCTTACTTTATGTTTCATGACATGGATGCTAACAGTGCAGAATCCATATTCAAATACCTACCACTGCTTTCCTTCACCGAGAGCTACATTTATCAGGTAGTGTATCCTAAAGAATGAAGTGAATTTTGTTAGGGATGACATGAGGACCAAATACGTAATTCTGGGATCCTCCATTTCTTCACTGATCTTACCTTAATGTCCGATTTCACTTAATGTATGAGTTTCCAATCAACAAGATTAATGAGTCTAGCCTTGCGAATGTTAAAAAATTGCTACTATTGTCTTTCTATCAAATAGTTTAATGACACAGTAAATATAAAATGGACAATATTGCTGAAACAAAATGTTAAATGTCTTTAGCACTGCATCTCAGAATTCTTTTCTGCTTTTGTGCAGTTGGACACCATAAATGAAAAACTACTACAATATCCAGATTTCGACAGGAGGCCTGACCGGGTAACGCCATAACTTTGAGAGAACATGGAGAAAACTCTGAGAGCCTCTAGTTCAGTTTGTTGATCTGCTTTAGTAATGTACAGGTAGCTAATAGCAGTTGGGTTCTAAGATTTGTGAAGTCTTTTAGAACTGATGCATTCAGACCACTTGCTGTTCTTCTAGAACGCTATGGGATGTTTACAGATAGGTTAAAACCCAACCCCTTTTCTATTATTCCCATTTCCTTAGATGGTGCCATAACTTGCCCTTTATTTGGTATCTAAATTGCTTGTAATAATTTCAGGATAAGAGATGAGTTGAAGTGCGGGGAAGAATACTGGGCTTTAGAAAGAAAGCTCTGTCGGGCATTGACAAACAAACAAGAGGTATACGAGTTATTACTAGTCACACTACCATCTGGCACTTAATTATTCATGTGAATGATTGTTATGCTTATCTAATCATATGCCAAAGGCTCACACCAGCACTCTTGAGATGAGAGGGTTGATAGCATTCCGATCATTGAGAAAATATTTATTATTTAGGATACATCACTTGAAAAGTTCACTTTCACATGTAGTAGTTCTCTTCTCATATGCTAGGAACCATCTTCATTAGCATCTGAGGGGGAATTGTCACTTAGTAGTTTTCTCATTGTGACACAGATTCAAGTAGAAGACATAATGAAAGCAATTCATCTGAAGTCCTTCGACTATCGGGTGCTGAATCTACTCTTGTACCATTTGAATGGCAAAGAGGTAAATGAATCGGTTGATTTCTTGGTTACGTTATTCTAGATTATTTTCTTTCATAACAAAATTAAAAATATATGAAAATTCCATGACAAATCAGATTTTGTTTTAAGTTTTCTTTAACTTTTATGAGGGTTCCTTATTTTTCTTTCTTCCATATAAAGGAATAGGGTAATTAGGTGGTATAGGTCTTTTTACCAAAACAGAATACTTGGCTTGTACATAATAGTATATTAGTTTTATAGCAACATCATTAACTAACTTTATACTTGAACATAACAGAGACTCTTCGTTAGGGTTGTCAATAAAAAAATTAAACCGATTAACCCACCCGAACCAAAATTGTTTGGGTTATTCGGTTTTCGAGTTAAACGGTTTATTCTGTTTGATTTTTGGTTAAATTTTTTACTAATTCCATAAACCAACTAATACAGTATGCTTTCATTTTACATATTTTATTTCTATATAGATAAAACAACTAGCACATTACACTATTTATATGTTATGTGTTCTTATTGCTTGATACTAGATACTTCATTTTGCTAGATAATATTTGTACTTAGTAATGTTTTTTGCTTGATATGTGCTGTGTGGTCAAAGAGATATTGTTTTTTGTGTGCTAGTTAAATTGTCAACTATGATACAATTATATATTGGAAGCAATGCTGAATAACCTGAAAACGATTGAACCGAACCTTATTCGGTTTGGTTATGGTTTTGTTGTAAAAAGTTGAAATACCGATTAACTCCAACCGAATAACCTGAAAACCGATTTAACTAACTAAATAACACTCCTACTCTTCATTTGTAATTTGGCAAGAAATTTAAATTCTAATTTGTTTTGTTGGTTCCCTTTGAAGCGACATGAAGATTAATGAAGTACATATGGAATTCTTATCGGTATCAGAGTTCCTTGTGGAAGTAGCTGATGACTTGTTAGTAATATCCCTTATCTGAAGTTTGTCTACTTTTACATTAACTTGGGAATATTGGATAAATAATTCCAGACGGAAGAAATAGCTAACATATTATATTTAGCCTGATCTCATTGATAATTTCTTATTGTATGAGGACTTAAAAATATTTTCCAACTCGCACCTCCCAATTTAATGAAAGAAAAAGAAACGATCACAAGACGAATGTACCTTTTGGCTATGAATCTTGCTGGGGTTCTGGTAGCTTGTCAGATTTTTGTGGTTTTACTTTTGATTAACTCCGAAAAATGTTTATTCTACATGAGGGAAACATAAAGGAGTCTTCGATGCTGTTAAGTGATTAAATGTCTGCCGTAGGTTTGACTATGAGGTGAGTCCATCTACATCGTGGCACCAAAAATTTTATTTCAATTACCATTAATCCGTTTTTAAAGATAATTGTTCTTTAATGTAGGATGATGTGTTGGAGAACAATTTTAATATCCTGCGCATGTTTGTGAGAATATATGGAGCTTCTTCAGCACCGGCTTTTCTTGTAAGTTATCTATTTGATATTGTATGAATGCTTTCTTGGCTACTCTTCGACACCATTAAATCCTTCACCATACCATTTCCATGTTATTAAATTTTGATGATAGTTCTTAGAGGGTGTTTGGTTGATGGATATTGAAGGAACTGGATGGAATTGAAATGGCCTATTCCTTTGTTTAAATTCCAAAAGTGGAACAATTGAATTCCATCTCTTTACATCCAATTTAACCAACATTGCCCACCCCCTCCCCCAACCATGATGACTGGAGGCATGGTTGGATATAGGAGCAAGGGTGAGTGTACTGAGAAAGTAGTAGCAATAGCATTGTTGTCGGTGGGGTGGGGACGGGGATGGGTGGCAGATGTGAGGATGGCAATAGCAGCCTTAAGGTATTAGGTAGTGGTGGGGCGGAGGTTTAGGGTACAGTGGGGGCGTTGTATAGGATGGGGTGGGGTGGTTGTGACAGTGACATTAGTGCCATGGTGATTGGTGGGGTGGGCGGAGGTAGATGTGACGTCGGCAGAAGTGCCATGGTGGTCAATGGGGTGAGGGTGGGTGGTAGTTGTGACGTTGACAGAAGTGCCATGGTGGTCAATGGGGGCAGGGGCGGGGTTGGGGTGGGGTGGTAGTTGTGACATTGACAACAGTGTCATGATGGTTGGTGGGGTAGGGTGGGGTTGGGGTGGTAGCTTTGACATGAAAGTAGTGTGAGTGGTTGGTGGGTTAGGGGTAGGAATGGCAACGGGGCGGGTTCGGCTATCCCCGTCCCCGAACCCGAAATCTAAAAGTTGCCCCGTCCCCGCCCCGTTCCCCGTCGGGGATCTTATCGGGGCGCCCCATTGGGGATACTGCTTACCCCGATCCCCCGATTTTGCCCCGATAAACAATGCATATAAGGGTGTTGTGTTCTTGAAATGTGAAAAAAAAATACCTAACAATTTCAAATTTTAGTGAAAATACAATCAAGCATATACTCAATCGAACTAGAAGAGGCATGTATAATCATCTCTCATATAGAAACACATTGTCCTAAAGGTGGCTTCAAATATTTCCATTAAAATTATATAGCAGAAAGAGTGGAGTGAATATGTGAACGATTTGGGTGAGCGTGAGTGGAGTGAATCTGTGAATGATTTGGGTCAGGCGTCGCCGGACCTGCAGTGGTGGTAAGTTGAGGGCGGCGGTCGGCGGGGATAGGCATCGGCGGCGAGTGGTGGATCTAGCGTCGGCGACTGATGAGTTGAGTGAATCTGTGGATGGGAATTGGGAGCCCTGAAATTCAAATTACAATCGCATATATGCCATATACAATTGTTAATTATAACTTTTTATTTTTATATATGTTAATATAATAATATTTATATATATATAAATATAAAACAATATATATAATATACTATCGGGGCGGGGCGGGGCACGACCACCCCAGTCACTGCCCCGATCCCCGAAAAATTCCCCGTTAATGCCCCGATCCCCGCCCCGTAACCTGATAAGGCTTGCCCCGCCCCGCCCCGTTAAGATCGGGTTTCGGGTTTCCCCATCGGGTTCGGGTTTTATTGCCATCCCTAGGTAGGGGCGACAGGGTGTCGTCATCATAGCTGCCACCGCTACTCTCCCTCGAAACAAAGATGGAGATTCCAATTCTTTTAAGAGATCCCATTCCAATTCTATCAAACATTCAAACCAAAAGCATGGTCAAATTCCAATTTTCTTCATAGTCAAATTCCATTAATGGATTCCAATTCCACCAAATTCTATTCTACGAACCAAACACGACATTAGGTTTCGTGTGGTTTGTAGGATTGGATAGAATAGGATTGAGAGGGATTTGGAATTCGATTCACTCCAATCCCATGTTTGGTTTGAAGGATTGCTTGGATTTGAAGTCCCGAGATCTTACTGAAATCCCACAAACATGGGATTTAGATGGGGTTGTTGATAGTCGTGGGATTTTGTAGGATTTGTGTGTACTTTTTTCTTAAGACTGAAATAAAAGATTTAGCTCTGGAACTGAATCATTTTCTTGTATCTGAGAAGACTTTCTAGATTAATAGGAAGGAAGCTTAATCGAACGGAAGATCAACTGAGGTTATTCTAAGCTGAAGCTGATCAACTTACCACCCTTCCTTTTGGAGGAATTCAAAAATACTATGATGGCTCCGTTATAATTGAAATATGTTGAAAACATTTGTTTTATTATAATCAATTAATAAAGAAGGTGATTTAATTTTTTTTTCTATAATTATTTATAATTTGTTTTATAAATTATTTATAAAATATCAAATTCAATTCCATTCCAAATCCTACAAAGTACAAACCAAACACACCAAAGATTCCGAGTTCTTCCAAATCCAAATCCAAATCCAAATCCCTCATTTCCAAATCCTTCCACGAAATCCACATCCCTCAAAACCATTCTATCAAACCAAACCCACCTTAGAGGTAGGGTTAAAAACAGCTATGTATCAGAAATTTAAATATGCGATGTTGCCTCATTTTTATAGCACAACTATTGTACGGGAACTAAATGTAGAAATTTTTGACTTCTATCCTAGCAATCAAACCTCTTTTTCAAAAACAATCACACCTCCTTTCTGATAATTTCTCCCCTTGGATAGTTGGATATCATCAACATGGCTATAATCAGTTGGAGGATGACTGCCGCTAAACTGCCTGGCTAACATCTTTAGTTGTCCTACCATCACCTTGATATATAAGCTACTTCAGTAAAAATATTATATATATATATATATATATATATATAAGAGGAGCGTTCAATTACAAACCACTCTTAGAATACAAACCGTGCAATCCACTTAATCACCATGGATTAAAAAAATCAATGGTGAAAATGAACCCTCTCCTATTTTTGGTATGTGAACTTTTTAATACCAAATATAGTTTATATTAATCTTGGCCATTGATTTTTTTAATCTATGGTGATTAAGTGGGTTGCACGGTTTGTATTCTAATGGTGGTTTGTAAATGAAAGCACCTCATATAATATATATATATATATATATACAGACACACAATAGTTGATACAGGTGAGATTATGACCTCATCATTCTTCAACTGATTGATGGTTGGCTTTCTGAACTCTGATGCCAACACTTATTGCTTGCGATCTAGGCACCGACAATCAAATCAGTATTCTTGATTTAGAGGGGAATTGTACAGAGGATGTGTGCTTGGGTGGGTGGCTGAATGATTGATTCCTTCATAGTGTTTGTCTAAGCTCTTCTAGCCACGCCCACGCTTGGTATGACTTGGACCCTTCATTCTTTGGTCCATCAAATTGTAGGTCCCTTTGAGATTTCTCTCTATGAGGTTGGGCCTACGTCTACTTCCTTTGGACCAATCTTTAATGATCCGTAACCGGTTTACCAGATTTGTTTATATTACTAGTAATTTTATTGCGGGGATTAACATGTGTTTTCAACCTTTTTTTTGGAAGGGTATCCTAGGTTATGACTTATGCCCAGACTAATCTCGGAAAATTATAGCTATAAGACATCAACCCTTGATAACTCAATGGCCACAATTGTTGTGCATGCCTAGAATAGAATCCTGGGCAGATGGGATATTCCACCACATCCCCTAGAGCCTTAACCACTACACCACAACCCCTTTTGGTTGTTGTTTTCATGTTCTATTATTTCAGTGAAATATAGTATCATGTTTTATAGTATTTAGAGAATATTTAATTTTTTACAATAAGTTGAATACATAAACATTTAATTAATTAAAAATGTAACTAAAAAATCTATGTAAATATATATATATATATATATATTATGGATTTAAATAAAACTATTAAACTTTTAACACCTTATGAAAACATTTCAAAATTGAGGAACCAAAATTGTAACTGTGAAAATAGCGTAATGAATAGCGTTACACCAAATTTGGTGTAAGAAATGGTGACCGCATTGGAGTGCATCGGTGGAATATTTTGGTGACCCCATAGGTGATGGTCTTATTGGCTTAACCGAACACCAATCTTATGTGTGGGTTAGTTGATCATAGAGGAGTATGTGTAATCTATCCGACTGGATATCATGAAATGAGTTTAGATCATTGCTTAGTTAGATATAAAAAATATTGGCATTTGATTGCCAAAATTTACAATCTTTGGTTGCTTATGACATCTAGGTGTGTAAAATGTTAAATTCTTGTAGTATCTGTAACTTATGTAGCTCTTCATGTGAATAGGCAAAATCAATAACAGAGGCCGAGGAGAAATACAACTGCTTACTAAGCACTTTGGATCCTCAACTCTCTCTCAAATATCAAAAACGATGTGAAGAAGCCACGAAAGAAGGTTAGAACTAATTACTAAAGATTAAGACCATGGGGTCGTTTCCGAATGCTTACAGGGTAAGTGCTTACCAACAAGGACATTACCCTAACTTACCTTTTGATTGTTGGTAAGCGTCTTAGACCCGGTAACCACTTACTGAGTAAGAGTCTTTTCTCTCGCTTACCAGGTAAGCCTCATGGTCCCTGTTATGTCTCTGGGTAAGATTCTCAGTAGTTTCCTTGCTTAATATGTAAGGACTGTAAGGTAAGTGATACTTCTAGTTCTAAGCACTTGCCTGGGTAAGTGTTTAGTAAACGGCCCCTATGTTTCATAAGCAAACTTATAAGCTAGCTTTTTTTAAAAACTACCTTAGATAGCGTTTCAACATGTTCTTGCTTTTAGCGAACATGATGCTAGCTTATCAGCCAAGCCAACAGTTAGTTTATCCTCTAGTTTGCCAAACGCGTTGCATTTGGTTTATGTTCACCAACCAAATTTCATTACATGACCTTATTGAAAAAACCCTTTGTTTGGGTAAGTTAGCTTTTTGAAAAGTTACTTAAGATAGCGTTTTAATAAACTCTTAACTTTTTTAAACTCTTTCCTTTTTTCTTCCAATTATGCCCCTTACATCTTAGAATCAAGTAATCTTTCAACATGTCTTCAAAAATTATTTAACGCTTGTCAGCTAAATTATTAATTTATTTTTTCAAACGATATCAGCCAACAACTAGTTTATCAGCCAAGTTTCCAAATGTAGCCTATGGTGTTGTATGTGGTTTATATTTTCATCAAACGCATTTTGTACGTTGATGTTTGCAGGTGGAAAGTTATTGGGTCCGCCTCTGGGGACATGGAGTATACCGCCTATTATCGAAGATGAAGAATTATATAGATATGAGGTCTCAAAAAATGCTAGGCCACCAGCTAAGTGAGGCCAGGTACATAATAACAGCATAAAGCCTAAACATTTGGTAGTTTGGGGTCCAAACTTATGCTGCACATGGTTTCAGTTTTGTCTTTATAAAGCCAAAAGATTCATGCTTGATTTCTTCTGAAATTAAATATTATTTCTCTTTTCTTTTATGAAGTATATTAATGATATTAATTATATTAACAAATGAAACTTACAAGGACCCAATTTATTAATTTTTCAAAATAGGGACTAGATTTGCCGAAAACACTGGACCGAAAATATAATTAATGAGTAAGCTAATTTCATATGGTGGTAATGTTGAAAATTGCTGTTTTTAATTTGTTAATTAAAATTTACAAATAAAATTGAAGATTCTTGATGTCAACTAGAGGTGCACATGACTGGATTTTTATCCGATTCGGATCGGATTTATACTAAACCGGTTTTTTTCGGATCTATCAGAAACCGGTTTTGTTATAAACCGGTTCGGATTTCAACCGGTTTTTCGAAAAAATCCATATCCGATGGAACCGGTTTCGGATCGGATTGAAACCGGTTTCCGGTGGAACCGGTCCTCTATTGGGTCTTTTTTTGGGCTAGAAAATTCAGAAAATTCAATTGAAATCTAATATGAATTGGTGTGGGCCGTGATTTTTTATGGTCCGTGAATTTTTTTTGGATTTCAGGCCCAACAGCAGTAAGCTCACATAGACATTACCGGTTTGATTTGAAACCGGTTCGGTTTAAATCGGTTATCCGGTCAAACCGGATCGGATCCAATCCGGTTTGAAAAAATTCCGGTTTGAAAAAAATCCGATCCGGTTTGAAAAAAATTCGGTTTTTATAAATCCGGATTCGGATAGTTTTTGCGCAAAATCGGATAACCGGATTTTCTGTGCACCTCTAAATTGTCAACCAATTTCCACTTAATTATGATGCATGATAGAAATTCAGGCGGTCTGGTTTCCAATTTGCTTTCTTTTTCATAGTTGTATCTAATGGCAATGAAAATATTATTAGAAGTATGTGAGAAGTGTAAGTTTTAAATATGTATTCTTAAATTTCAACACTTATATAATTAGAACAATTTTTTCTCGAATTCTATTAAACCTATTTAAATGATAATTTAAAAGATATAAAAATCTTAAATAAGTCAATAAATTTATTAATTTTAGGAGATTTCAGCCTAAAACTTTGAGAAAAAAGACAGTTGGTTCCATATTTTAATTTAAGAATTTCATTTATTATTTTGGTCATGGTTTTCTATTAATTCATTTAATTTAATAAAAAAGATATCATTTTTGTTATAGCTTATTAATATACTAAATAAATTTTAATATAAAATTATTGATGAATTAATGATACCTTTTTTTTTTTCTCTTTTCAAGGTTTTATGTAAAAATGTCTTAAAACTAATAGCTTTTTATTCATTCATTTACCTAAACTTTTTATTAATTTAAATAATTTGGAAAAAAAGATAGTGTCATTCTATAGCAATCTTTTTTTTATTAAATGTACTTTAATCTCATTATTTCATATTTTCATTTAAACTTATTTTTTATTGATAAATTAATTTGTTTAATATTTAAATCTAATACATATATATATAGTATTAAAATATAATAAAGAACAAAAATCAAAAAAGATATGATAGATATAAGTGTTAAATTTATTGAAATTTAAGGATGAATATTTAAAACTTTAATACCATAAGAACTAAATATGTAATTTCTCAAGTCAAATTTTAAACTCTTTAACAACTTTTGTTAATGGTGTTAGATGCAAGGATGAAAATGGAAGAAACTAAAAACCACATGGATGAAAAAGGCAACTTTTAAATCACATGAACAAATAACCTTATAAATTTCAAACCAAAGGATGAAAATGTAGTTTACTCTGTTTTTATCATCTCATTTGGTCATTTTCCTCTATATTTTGTAAAAAAAATTTATTAATTTATATACATTTTTATGTGTTCATGTCTAATTTTAGATCGGAAAAGTTGTTATGCATTTTGAACTATTTACATAATAATTGATTTTATATAGTTCTTTTTCATAAAACATAGAAATACTTTAGATCCGTTATCTTGTGGACAGTCAAGACTTGTTTATATATGTTTTAGATTTAAATATTAAAAAAATCGTAAAAAAAGTTTGAATTTGAAAATTTGCCCTTTACCGGCTACAAGATTCTCATAAAAAAGGCTTGTTTATGAAGGGCAAATTTTCAAACTCATAAAAAAAGGTTTGAATTTGCTTTATCAAGTCCACAAGTGTTCAAAATCGTAGGTTAAGCGATGGTGATAGATTTTTTAAATTGGAGAGATGATAACATATGATATATTTAGATAATAGGAATCGATATTACACTTGATATAAAGTTGCATCATCTTTAGTTGTTTATTTTTTTTATATATAATTCACTTATAACTTATAAGTTTTACATCATCAAACTTTGTAATTGACTCAAATGATAAAAGAAGTGTGTGAAGGCTTGGGCACTACATGGTGGTGAACCTGAGTTCGAGTCCTGGGGGACGCATTCTGGAGGTACGGGGGCTTCGACCCCGGGCTGCATGCTTTAGCAGTCAGGCTTCGGCCCAAAATTGCCAAGGATTAGTCTGGGCCCAATGTGGTCTGGGATACCTCTTCCAAAAAAAAAAAAGTGTGTGAGATTATTGATTATCATAAAAAGGTGTATGATGGGTATTTTTTTTTCATGACTTGTGATATATCGACTTATCCCTAACATAATATTCACCATGCGAGTTGCAGTAATGCTACCTAGTTTTGTATAATTGCAGGACCTTTTGGTAGTTTACTTACAATTGTTGTAGTGTATTCGTTTACAACTCCAACTAAAACCATTCTAGAAGCCACTTCCCGACCCACGGTCTGAGAAATAGAAATAATGTCGCCGCTATTGTGATCACTTCGACTATAGGCGAGTCTGATTGAATTGTTAATATATCCATGTTCGAGTTTTTTGATCTACTTAAGGCTATTTATCCACAACTTACTTTCCCAGTAAAAAAAATCTTGAAAATAAGGTTTTAGTCATATTATGTAAAATAAAAAAATATATATATAATGTTATATAGATAAAAGTATTAGAATAAATAAAAAAATTTAGGTGAAACAAAAAAGAGAAATTATTTTTTATAACCATTTAGAAAAAGGTGTAATACCTTTAAACCATTTTCTCCCTAAAACTCCCCAGATAACCATGAACCCCTTAAAAAATCTGCCCCTGGTGGATTTCCACTTGAGTAAAGTTCCGGTGAGACCAAACCTTTTTGGTGAGACCGGTGAGACCAACATATTTTACTTGAAACTTCACATCAAAACATTTGTGAAGGTAAAAAAAATTGAACATTCATCGTTAAAACATACTAAAAAACACTATCGAAAAAAAAATCCAAAAAAGGTTAAAAAACGAAACCTTCACAGCAGTTTTTTTGTGAAGGTTTGCATTATATATATTTAACCTTCACAGAACTTGAGCTGTGAAGGTTTCGTTTTTTAGCTTGTTTTTCGATATTTTTTTGTATCGAAAGTGATTTTTAGGTCTGCATATTCGAGTTTTATGTACATTCACGGTGTTTTTTTGTGAAATTTCATACGTTAGGTATTGGTCTCACACGGTCTCACGGTAACAGCTTAGTCTCATCTGATCCTAAGTCTTTCCACTTTTTCGGCCAGAATCATAAAACTTCTTTAAAAAATCTGGAATGGTGAATTTCCACTTTTGTGGCAAAAAAAAACCCCGTTTTCAGCCAAAATCATAAAGTTCTTAAAAAATTCAATTTTGGTCCCTACAAATCAGCCCTTGAAGAATCAAAATATACAACTTTGGTCCTTATCCACCCTTGGCGTATTTCTTTTGAGTTCCTTTTTTGCCACGTGTCACGACCCGGTTAACCCTATTTCATTTTTTTTTTCATTTTTAATTGCTTTTAGCCAATTTACACTGCTTTTTCCACGTTTTTGGTGCTTGAATTATTGATGATAACACTGTTTTTTCAACAAACCCTTTTTTTCTTTTCGATTGTACAATGATTATACTTTTTGCAATTTAGTGGTTTTGTTTATTCAGTTTACATTTTTTTTTAAAATGGAGGCAAAGTTGAGCAATGAATTCACAATTTCAGCTTCCTAATTTGCTTTCTCTCTTTCGCAAGTAAATCTTTTTTACCAATGTCTTTATCAAAAATTGGTAGTTCAAAGTTAGGAAACTCCCCTGTTTGCTACAAGGTATAAGTAATACAAACTATTGGTCTTCTGGACAACCTATCCAAAACACACGAGATAATTGGATTCCATTTAAAGCCTATATCAGATCCCCTTTGAAACAATACATTTCAAATATCAATATAGGATTTCAATTTTGAAATTATACGTATAGGATTTCCATATAGGATACACGATTTCAATATCCAACTCTAAATCCGAATGCGACGGTTGTATGCAAAATCGATTGATAAAATCCTCACAATCCTAATACGATATTTTAAACATTACCACTAAGAGCATCCACAATGATGGTTCTTCCAAAGGTTCTTCGTGGGTTTTTTACAAGAACCTCCACTGTGAGACAGAGGTTCTTACCCAGTCACATGTTCTTATTGGGACCCGGGTGCTTGAACAAGAACTCAGGTTCTTGTAATAGTTTCATTTTCTGTTATATAATAGTTTACATAAATAAAAATTATATTATAAACTGGTTATTAAGAGCCCGGGCTTCGCACCGGGTGATAAACTGTGATAGTTTTTATCATTTATATGAAATATAAAGTTTATATGTATGTTGTCATACGAAAGGTTAGTATGACAAATTTCATGTATTGTGTTGGGTATTTAACTATATGTCTACAATCAAAAAGAGGTATATGGTGTAGTTGATGACTATTTTATGTGGTTGTTAACATGTATATAATATGGTGGGGGAGGGATTTTTTTATATGCTACTGGTTATTTAAAAGAAATAAAAATATTTAATAAATTAATAAATAAAAAATATTTATTTTAAATCTAAAGTTTTGAAAAAAAAATATCATGTACTTATTTGATAATTTTTTTGATTATAGTTATAATGGTTGTAACTAACCAATAAAACAAAAGACTTAATAAAATAAATAAATAAAGTAAAAAGTAACAAAATGTGAATTATTTAATTTGAGAATAAAAAATATAAAGATGGTGTACTATAAGGACCATACATAATTTAATCAAACATTTTTGGATGAGTTAACCACTTAATTTAATAAAGTTGGATAGAGGGATAAAAATGAAATGAAAATAAAAACCTCAAAAATTAAAAAATGAAATGAAAATAAAAACCTCAAAAATTAAAAAAAAACAGTTTTTAAAGATCAAGAACGAAAATCGTTGTAAATATAAAAGTGGAGGGACTAAAGTTGTACAAAGGACATTTTCCCTTGCAATTACAATGGAGTGTAATGTTCATTTATTATAATTACAAGGACTAAAATTGTAATTTTGTTAAGTTCATTTTTTATACTATGTTGTAATTTGTAAATATAAAAGTAGAAGGATTAAAGTTTTACAAAGGAGATTTTTTATTGCAATTACAATGGAGTGTAATGTTTATTTATTAAAACTGCAGGGATTAAAAGTGTAACTTTGTTAAGTTTACCGTTCATTCTTCCTGTTAAATGTTATATATACTAGTTATTAAGAGCCCGGGCTTCGCGCCTGGTTATAAGATGTGATAGATTTTATCATTTATATGATACACAAAGTTTGTACATATGTTTTTATACGAAATGTTAGTATAACGAACTTCATAAATTGTGTTGGATATTTAACTATATGGTTACAATAGAAAATAGAAAAGTGGTATATGGTGCAATTGATGTGGGTATATTGACGAACAGTGTTTTGTCTTCCTAAATATATAATCGTACTATATATAATATATAATAAAAAAATTAATAAAAAAAATGTTCAATATTAGGCTCATTTCGAACGTATCGGTAATACAATTATAATGACGTAATTTGTTAAAATTAAAACGTATTTTTTAACATATTTCAGCCAACATACGATATATGACTAAAACAAAAATGAAATATAGAAAACTAAAAAGTATAAAGTGAATAAATATTATAAGTTAAGGGCTAAAATGTAATGTTTTTAGATACATAATCGTACTATATATAATATATAATAAAATAATCACATCAAAATATATTCAATATTAGGCTCATTTCGAACGTATTGACGATACGATAATAATGACGTAAGTTGTTAAAACTAAAACGTACTTTTATTACATATTTCAGCCAATATACGATATATGACTAAAACATAAAATGAAATATAAGAAACTAAAAGCTATAAAGTGAAAAAGTATTACAAATTCAGGGGCTAAATTTGAAAATTATAAGTTGAGCACTGTTCAATGAACAGTGTTTAGAGTTCCTGATAAATGTTATTATATATAATAAGAAGAGAAAAATGAGGTTTTTGTAAGAATCTCCATTATAGAGTTTTAAGGAGGTTCTTGGTTTGTTGAGATGGCAATGACGTGGTAGAAAAAAAATATGGTAAGTGGAGTTCTTGAAGGTTGCACCACTGTAGATGCTCTAAGTGTATAGAAGCTGAAGAGCGATTCTCTTTAAAAGAAGTTTAAAATCTCAATTAACAAGTGTAAACTACTTAAAACTTTTCCTAATCTTCTTTGGTGGGTTTTAACAAAATACCACAATCTTTTTAGGATTTAACAAAAGAAGAAGAAGGTGGTAGGTTACCAAATGAAGATGAAATAATCACTTCCCAAGCAATCAACCTTCAATTTCCTTTCTTCTTCCCATATAATCGCCCTAGTTTTCCCAATTAGGTGTGTATCCTTCAATTGCCACAAACATATAAATATGCTCAATATTTACCTAATAGGCCATGAGGTCTCGAACTTGGCAATTTTGTCCCTCACTTTATAATTATTCATATCCGGTTATTTACATCCACTCTCTTCCATGGGTTTCAAAACAATTATTTTCTATGTTAAAGTTGGGTTTGCTCATACAAAAATGATAACATTTTTTGAATGTGACAATTGTTTTTGAGCAATTACATTGAAGAGTAAATTGTGTAAAATATAACTAAATTTCTATTTATCAAAATTTTAGAAAAACAAAATAAAATCAAGACTGAAATACATTTTTGGTTCTTATGATTTTATATGAAGTTGGTATCTAAAATGAAATAGGTAGAGGCGTAGAGCATCTCAAACAACTTCTTTAAAATGGAGAAGGGGAAAAGTATGAGGAATTTGGGTTCCAAGAGTTTATCCGAAACTATCTTTAAAATAGTTATGGATTTGGTCCATGTGGTTTACACTTTCTTGCATTGTTGGTCCCTATGATTTACACTATATTCACTGTTGGTCCATGTAGTTTACACTATATTGCAATATTGGTCCCTATGCCTAACAGACTGAAAGTTAGGGACAGGGACCAACAGTGCAATAAAATGCAAACCACAGGGACCAAATCCATAATTATTTAAAAAGAGACACCAACAATGCAATAAAGAGTAAACCACATGGACCAAATAGGTAATTTTACCCTAACATATATAATTCATTAAGAAAAGAATCAAGAATACAAACCATAAACCTATAAAACCTATAGTAAATCAAAAAATCAAACCTTAAGAAACCCCTAAACTCAATGAATATATAGATGAAAATGAGATAGAGATAAAGACTAGAATGGTATCTATGGAGTCAAATTCAACTCTATCAATAAAATGAAATGCAATCTCCATAACCATAGAGTACAATTATTCCACTTTTAGGACAGAAATATGGACCAATATAACTCTCATTCTAAAATAAATTATGTGCTATTATTTGATGTTTGTATCAAATTTAATGTGATGATGATATACTTATGGAAAAAGAAAAAGGGTACGAAATAAATAAATGGGTATGAATGATAAGGACAGTTCAAAAGAAGCAGTACCCCCCTCTGTCTCCCCTTCCCCTAACCCTAAATCCACCTACCCCTACTCTACCCCTACTTTCTGTCATTCAATTATTCATTTCTTGATCATTTAATTTGCTTGGAATTACATATTTATTAACAAGAATGTATTTTAATGGCCAATTTAGTAAACTAGTCGATAAGATAACTGATAGCTGATAAGTTAGCTGATGAATACAATGCGTTTGGCAAACACTAGCTGATAAGGTAGCTTATTTATGACTGTAAAATGATAAAAAAAAAATGCATGTTTAAAAATTGAAAGTGTAAACTTAACAAGAGTATATTTGGAATAAATTATAATAATTAAGTCTCATAAATCATCAAAACGCTAGTGAGAATAACTTTTCAAAAAGCTAGCATGTAGGCTACCTTATAAGCTGGTTTATGTTTCATCCAAACATGTATTTGACTTATAAGTTAGCTTATAAGTTACCTCATTTTTACTAAACAATGCCTAGACATGCATTTATTAGCAAGAAAGTTAGTATTTTTATTTACCTTATTGTATAGCATCAATTCCTGATTATCATAATTGATTGCTTGTAAGCATTTTTAACCCAACAAATGTTTATCGGATAAGAGTCAATTTCATCACTTTTCATGTTAGACTCTCGGTATTTGTTATGACTTTTTCGTGCTTAATTGACAAATATCATAAAATAAATGGTATTACTAAACGCTTATCCAAATAAGTGTTCAGTAGACGGTCTCTCAATTATGTTTTCTATTTCTTAGTGTCTTAATTCCTAGTATTTTTTTTTATATAAATAACTTTCTTTTTTCTTTGACAAAATATACAGATTTTAGCTATTTTAGTTAATAAGTCTTATCCTTAAAAATTATTACTTTTTCAGAAACACAAGTATAGAATATAATGACCAAAGGAGTGTTAGCCTAATGATAAGGCTTGGGCACTACATAGTGGTGAACCCAAGTTCGAGCCCTGGGGGACGCATTCTAGAGGTACGAGAGATTCGACCCCGGGCTGCATGCTTTAGCAGTCGGGCTTGGCCCAAAATTGCCGAGGATTAGTCTGGGCCCAATGTGGTCCATGATACCTCTTCCAAAAAAAATATAGAATATAATATAATTTATTAAAGAGTAAATTACATATTTGGTCCCTGTGGTTTACACCTTTTACCCACAATGGTCCTTATTTCAAAATAAATACATGGATGGTCCTCATGCTATACAATTTTGCTATTTTTTGGTCCCTCTAACCGCCATCTCATTAAATGCAACAATTAAATAAAGAGAGGGACCATTTTTATAAAGGGTAATTTTGTCTTTTTTACTTTTGTCTCCTATTAAAATAATGTAAAACCACACAATCCACAAGGACCAAATCCGCAATTATTTCTAAAAAATAAAGTTTTAATTTTCAACTTAAATTAATTAATTATTATACTTTAATTTACATTAATTATTATACAATAAGTTTAATGTTATATTTAAACATATTTTCTTGAAATAAAAAATACTTACAACAATATTTAGTTAATTATAATTCTAAATTAACTAATAATTATATTTTAATATATATATATATATTAATAATTATATTTTAGGTTGAATTTTAATATATAATATAGCTTCTTTCAAAAATTTATGTATTACGTTCACACACATACACACAAACATGCACACACATACACACACACATAAAGAGATTCTGTAGAAAATGAAATACATTGATCATTTAGGTTAACTGATTTAGCACATATGATTAAGATTGATCTTTACAATAATCAAAAATGTGCTTTCCAAAAAATGAAAATAAAAATAATGTATACAAAACTGAGTGAAATAAATTAGCCAACGGGAGTGTCGTGTATGCGTGATCGTTATACAAAACCGAGTGAGATAATCAATGTATACTAAATATTGTTGTAAGTGTTTTTATTTAAAAAATATGTTTTAATATAAAATTAAACTTAGAGTAAATTACATATTTGGTTCCTGTGGTTTACACCTTTTACCCACAGTGGTCCTTATTTCAAAATAAATACATGAATGGTCCTCATGGTATACAATTTTGCTATTTTTTGATCCCTCTGACCACCACCTCATTAAATACAACACTTAAGTAAAGCGAGGGACCAAATTCCTAAAGGGTAATTTTGTCTTTTTCATTTTTGCCTCCCATTAAAATAATATAAAACCACACAAATCACAAGGACCAAATCCGTAATTATTTATGAAAATATAAAAATATTAATTTTCAAATTAAATTAATTAACTAATTATACTATAATATATATTAATTATTATACAATAAGTTTAAGAGTAAATTACATATTTGGTCCCTGTGGTTTACACCTTTTACCCACAATGGTCCTTATTTCAAAATAAATACATGGATGGTCCTCATGGTATACAATTTTGCTATTTTTTGGTCCCTCTAACCACCATCTCATTAAATGCAACAATTAAATAAAAGAGAGGGACCATTTTCGTAAAGGGTAATTTTGTCTTTTTTTACTTTTGTCTCCTATTAAAATAATGTAAAACCACACAATCCACAAGGACCAAATCCGCAATTATCCCTAAAAAATAAAGTTTTAATTTTCAACTTAAATTAACTAATTATTATACTTTAATTTACATTAATTATTATACAATAAGTTTAATATTATATTTAAACATATTTTCTTGAAATAAAAAATACTTACAACAATATTTAATTATTTTAATTCTAAATTAACTAATTATTATATTTTAATATATATATATATATTAATAATTATATTTTAAGTTGAATTTTAATATATAATATAGCTTCTTTCAAAAATTTATGTATTACGTTCGCACACATACACACAAACATGCACACACACACACACATAAAGAGATTATGTAGAAAATGAAATACATTGATCATTTAGGGTAACTGATTTAGCACATATGATTAAGATTGATCTTTACAATAATCAATAATGTGCTTTCCAAAAAATGAAAATAAAAATAATGTATACAAAACCGAGTGAAATAAATTAGCCAACGGGAGTGTCGTGTATGCGTGATCGTTATACAAAACCGACTGAGATAATCAATGTATATAGAGTTAAGTACATCATTACCAAATTAAAATACCTTCACCGGTTTACTTACTTAAAGCTCGGGCCTTTATAGCCGGACTTTGGACTGGGACTTTTTTTTTAGCATATAAAAATAGAATTACTTTATAAACTAAATTTATTTTATAAATGTAAATTATAAATTAAATTTATTCTATAAACTAAATTATAAACAAAATTTATCTTATGAAATTAAATTATAGACAAATTACAAATACATTTTATAAACTAAATTAAATTTAAAAGAAACTAAAAGTCTAAAACCAAATTATATAAACCAAATATACTAAAAGATATATTTATTATAGTTTCCATAACACCATAGTTGATACTTCATTTTAACCGGGCCTTGATCGGGCCTCCATTTTAACTGGTCTCGGGCTTAATCGGGCCTTACAATCATTCGAACCCATAACCAACCCTTAATCGATGTGCCTTAACCAGTCTGGTCAGACCTTCCTTAACCAGTCTCGATTTCAAGCGGGCTTAGTTCAAGTGAGTTTTGCTCAAGCTTTGGTAAGGTTCGAGTCTTAATTCGATTTGTTCGATGGTTGTGGGTTTGGTTAAAATGTGGTTTGGTTGTCGTGGTTTTGGTTTAAGTCTAGCAGGTTGGTTACTTGGTCCGAGTTTTAAATGGATTTTTTTAGTTGTGTTAGAAGCTGTTCGAGGTTGTGTCTTGCAACTTGGAGATCTTTGGTTGTGTAACTGGTTGGTTTTTAATAAATTTGTTGCCTTTAAAAAAAATAATTTTCCTATTGAAACGCTGGTTGGTGTGGCATTTTAAAAGCTTTTTCGGTGTGGCATTTTTCCCAACTTTAATTGTTATTAATGCCTATAAATTAAAATTAATTAGCGTTATTACTATTTATTATAAACTAACTATCGATTGTTATCTTTTCAATAATAGTCTCATTTAATTATATGAATTCTTTATTTTATTATTCAGTTAAAAACTTGTACCCCCTTAATCTTTAAATTAAGGAGTCATTTATTAAACAGTAAATCGGGTAAGGGTTTATTGGTATCACTTACTTTACGATCATTGCCAATTAAGCATGGAAACCATCAAGAATCTTATCCGACAAAAGTCATGACAAGGATTGAGAGTCTTACTAGATAAGTAATGAAAATGACATTTACTTGGTAAGCACTTACTAGGTTAAAGACGCTTACCAACAATCCATTTATATGGTCGAGAATGTTATACGATAAGGTAAGTGAAGGTTTTATTTGCCGATAAGCGCTTATTCGCTAAGTGTTTGGCAAACGAAAACTAAATTATATTAAAAAAACCAAAATTTTAATTAAACAAACTACATTAAGAAAACGAGATTTCATTCTCTTCGATATGACATCCATCTCGATATTTGTTTTCGTTCTTGGTTTTTAAATAAGTTTATGTGAAGTATTAATATGTGTAATATTCATTATAAATATTCATGTACATGTGGGTGTGTATAATAGCTCGACCGTTAAAGTCCATAACTCGACATCATCACGTTCTTCATACATTCTTCAACGTCGTAAATACATAACCTGACACCAAGTTCTTCATCACCATAATCCAACGCCTGTCAAGAAAACTGATCGAAAAAGCATCAAGACCAAGCGAGAACCCATAACTACCAGAAAATTGTGTATTACGTCATCCCTCGCTAAAGCGATGAATTAGCGAAAAATTAACCACTAACCAAAGTTGTAGCTAATCCCTCGCTGATTAGCTACGAATTAGCGACATACACGTCACATTTGTCAATAATTAGGGATTTATTTATTTTTCATGTTTTCTCATTGCTAATTAGCTATCAACTGAAAATTCGGCCGTCTGAGACTATGTCTTGCCACAAGATGTGCACGAAAGGGATTCAAACCTGGGGTGAATGGGATACTATCCACATCCCCACATGCCTTACCGCTGAGCTACAAGCCTTGTGGTTACTTTAGGTAATTAGTATGACTGTATGAATCTCTCATGCTTTTCCCAACAACAATTTTTTAACAGGGTTAGTATTTACTTGGAATGTTTCATAGTCCTAAATCTGATTGCAATATGCTATTTGTTTCAAGTTTATAATACTCAATTTGCAGTTTCTGCACAATTTAAAAGAGTGCCCGAGGTAACAATAATTCTTCATGACGTCTAGGAAACTATAATTGTGAACAACAAAAACATCATAAAATTCAATGAAAATCAACTACTTTAATTTATGTTTGTTGGAAAAATAATTTGATTTCAAAACCTTTGTTTCGTTGTCTGACTTTGTTTGGTTCATTATCTTTAAAAAAAATCATAACTGAATCCAATAATATATGTGATTAGCCTCAAAACAGACGTTTGGTTTTGCATCTGCTTCGCGTTTCACACGAACTCGCTTGCTCTCGCTTTTCAATTCCACGAACTCGCCGTTTTTATCTAAAGAAATGGGCTTTAGAGGGAGAGGGAAGGAAGGAGAGAGGGAGAGGGAGAGGAAAAGGAAAAGATTTCTTAAAATTCGATGACACACATTCTAGCAATGACCATCAAAAAACAAGAAAAGAGAAAATACCAAAAATCCATTAAAACTTAGTTTAAAAAATAGATATAAGAAGACATAAATTCCCTTAAGGTTAATGGAGGAAGAAATGGTCGGTAAGCCAAATGACCTAATGTAACGAAAAATGCATACTACAAGGACCAAATCCGTAATAAATGAAATCTAGTGACGAAAAACTAGAGGGAATGAATCCATAGTTTACTCCAATTTTAAGAGTATCTTACACTTTTGTCCCTACGGTTTGACAAAAATAACAAATTTGATCCCTACAATCTAAAAAAATACACTTTAAACATTGTGCTATGCATTTTCGACCAAAATGTTCCTGCCTCAATCAGTTGTTAGAATAGTCCGTTAAGTAAAAGGCATTATTGTCTTTTTCCATTTTCCACCATTTTAACAATTTTTAATTGATTTTTTTCTTTTCTCCTTTTGCATCTTCATCTTAAATCAAATCCAAAACCAAATCAAATCAAAAAAATTAGAATCTTAACCAAAATCAAAAATCAAACCCCAAGTTCCAACACAGTGATCGCAAATCAGTCACTTTACATCACCGATAAAACCAAATTAATAAGTTATTAGATCTACAAATTTCCTAGAACTTGAAACTAAGAGCATTAATCATATATTCATATTACCAGTTGAATTTAACTCGACTCCGCATTGTTCACAAAATTTCGGGTCTTCCTTTTGATCTCCGATTACTCGATAATTTCCACAAGCACAAATTCCACTTTTGATATGCCCAAAAATTCTTTCACAAAATAATCCATCTTTTTCTGGTTTATTGGTTTTGTAATGAAAGGTATAAGGTTTTGTCACCTCTCCAACTATCTCGCCATTAGGCATGTGCCTTTAACCTACTGGATTTATGGGAGAAACCCCCAGCCATTAGAGTAAACTGAACCAGAAAGAGAACAAAAAACAAATAACAAGGAAAATAAATGGGATCTACAGAATTCTATCATGATATAAATGGACTATCTTGTTGGCGACCAACACCATCTCTTTTCTTCTCTGTTGTATATATGTGCACACACAAAAGAAAAAAAAATCCCAAATCTAAAGTTCTAAATCATCTCGTCGGCGACCAAACTCTCAATAATCGGCACTCCAAAATCGATACAAGCTACAACCCCCCTTTCCAGATGAGCACTCCCATAAAAAATGTCAAGAATATCGTTCAAAAGATTAATCTCTTATTTTTTCTTCCATATGAAGTTCTAATTCGTCATGATTTTTGGAGGGGTTCTTTCCTTAATTTGTTGCTTGAAGTGGTGGCACGTGGCGGCTGAGGTGGTGGTGGGTTGTTCCGACAGAAGGAGGGGAGGATGTGGTGGGATCAAAACCCGAAACAAGATGGATAGGTGGAATTAGGGTCAATATGTTATGAATTTAAAGGATCATCCATGGCAGAATCTTGATGGATTGATTGATTTTTTTTGCAAAAAGAGAATGTTGGATTTTGAAATGGGGTTTTTGAGAAACTTAGAGAGGGAAAGTGATGTAGAGAGAGAAACAAGAAAGTGATGATGGAGCTTTAAGATTATGAACAAAACGTTGATATGAATAGTAGGGTTGATTTTGTCTAGCTGCAACCGATGTGAGATTTCGGCTGTAGAAGATGATCGAAGAGATGGCCGGAGATGGTTCATTGTCGGGAGAGTTTAAGGGGTGATCAGAACTTTAAGTGAGAGGAAGAGAGAGAGAGAGAGAGAGAAGGAGAGAGAGAGAGAGAGAGAGAGAGAGAGAGAGAGAGAGAGTTGTTTTAGGAGCACAACTTTGGTCCCTAAGTTTATTTTTAAAGAAAAAACAATTTTTTAGAAAGGAAAAAATACCCTTCTACTTAACGGGCTCATCAAACGGCTATCGAAGGCAGGGACCAAATCCAGTCAAATTACAATGTTTAAAGTGTATTTTTTTAATCGATTCATTTAAGCCTATATGATTGACATGAGTCTTCTTATTTAATACCCTAATTTTTTGGTTTTTATTTTATTTTTAATCTCCTACTTTTTAGTTACTACTCATATAATTAGTTATTTATTTTACTTTTAATACCTAACTTTTTCATCTTTTTTATTTTACACTGTGATCATATAATATAAATAATCGTATACTATAAATTAAAATGCATCACACGATACCTTTCTTTTTTACAAATTATACAATTATAATCGTCTTGTCAATACATTCGAATATTAAATGTTTTTTTTATTTATCTTATTATTAAATATTAAGAATATATAAGGAGTAATATGTTTTATATTTTCTTATGTTTTCATTTTTCATTTTATACATTTATCAAATGAAAAATACACAATCATGGATTAATTAAAAGACGTTTATTAATTAATTTTTTCAGTTTTAGATTCGAAAAACTTTGGCGGCATGGCGCACAGGTAAAGTTTTTTTTGAAGGGTGTCCGGGCCAAACCTTGACTAATCCTCGGCATGGCACGCAGGTAAAGTTTAGTTACATATAAACTAGAGTAAACTACAATTTTGGTCTTTGTGGTTTAACAAAAATGACGGATTTGATCCTAAAGTTCAAAAGGTATAATTTAGCCATTGTAGTTTGCAATTTTGTTTGATTTTCGTCCCTCCTACTAACAAATGTTAACTCCCATCCGTTAAATAAGGGGTATCCTTTTTTTATATATATGTAGAAAATGAAAAGTTAAATACCCTAATTGAAAGTATTATATATAGCATATCAAAAAATGAAAGTTAAATACCCTAATAAAAACCAAACCACCCACCCCCATCGGTTGTTCCCTTTGGCCTACTTCCTCCATCTCCGGTCTCCTAGAGCCAGTCAATCTCCATTATCCGATGCTTTCACCATCGAAACACCTTCCCCAAGTTTCCTCTCCCTCCCCCTCTCTCGACCTGTCCATCTTCTTCGCTAGGTTTCCTCTCCCTCCCTCTCTTTAGACCTGTCCATCTTCTTCCCTAGGTTTCGTCTCCCCCTCCCCCCCCCCCCCCCCCGGCGCGTCTCTCTCAACCTGCCTATCTTTTTCCCTAACCCCGCCCCTACTACTCTAATTCCAAACTAAACCATGTTAAATCAGAGAAAATGCCCTTCTACTTTCTCTCATTCATTTGGTGAACACTAACACCACACCACCACATCTAAAACCCACAGTTACAGGTTTTGGTTCACTTTGACTAAATAAAAAATCTGAGTTTAACATAAGGCATCAACAACTAAAATCAGGTATTAATTTGAAATTAAAGAGAGAATGTTAGAGACATGAACGATATTCGTGATTTGCTTATTTTCTAGCTACTAAAAACCTAATAATGATTTCATGTGATGTGTTTCCATTATTTGTTCTGTGGGCTATTGTTGAATGGACTGAATTTATTTTGGATGGAGCAAACCTCTAGTTTAGTTGACCAAATTAGAGGCTTTAGGTTTTTATATGGTAAATAGGCACTTGATAGTCTTGTGAGTGTTTTATGGCACTTTTGTGTTGAGAAATGCAACCACCACAACAACATTTATGTATCAATATTGCTAAATTGAAAAGTCAGATAATCAAGAAGCCTGAACATAACAGATCTATGCAAGTTGAGACTGGTGAGTGGTGGCCGTGGATAAACAGATGGTTAGTGATAGCATGATGTTGTCCGGAGTAAGTGGCATCGAAAACAAAGAGAAAAGGGAAGAGATGTTGGAATGGGATTGGAGAGAGAAGAAGAAGAAAATAGAGAGAAGTCTTGAACCAAAAGTGAAAATGATAATAAAATATAGATTTATAGAAAAAGACAAAAATACCTCTTATTTAATGAATTGAGTTAACATCCGTTAATAAGAGGAACGAAAACCAAACAGAATTACAAACTGCTATATTTTTAAAAACTGTAAGAACCAAATTCGTCATTTTTATCAAACCACATGGACCAAAATTGTAGTTTACTTTATAAACTACATCGAGAGAGAGTTACTGTATCGTAGTACAGAAAGTCAATCTCATTTGGTTCATCATGATGTCTATGCTGACATAAATGCACTGTTTCTATACCTATATCTGTACACACATACACCAACACACCCTATTTAATTTACATACTTTCTTTCACCTCTTTTCTAATATAACTCCCAAAATAAAATAAAATAAAAGTTCAAGATGTTGTGATATAGTATTTAGTGATTGGAGGGTACATAGTGTTCATCTAAGTTGGAATCCCCTTATGCGTAAATTAAGGGCATTTGTCAATTTCTTTGTAACTCAACGGTCGGTAACATTCATAGGGGGGCAGTGGATGGTATCCTTCGGGCCGGGCATGGACGAGGCTATGGGCCGGTAACGGTTTTCATGATCGAGAGAATTAGTCGGGTGCCTGAATGAATCCCAGATACCTCTTCGACTTCGATCGAGACGTATGTGTGTTTGACTGTCATCTAAAACAATAAAAAATAAAATCCCAAAATAAAAAAGTAAAGGCTTCTTCATCCCAACAGAAAATTACTTATATGGTTCATTGGTCTACTTTATTTTGGCCCTTTCTATCTTATATTTTGAGATACAATTCCACAAAGTTTCTTGATTTTACTCCCTTTTCCCTCTTCCTGTAGTCCTGTTCTTTTCACCCACTTTCTCTCTCTAAAATACTTGGATACAAAAGGCTGGATTAGAGAGACAGAAATTAAGACAGCTGTATGGGGTGGCTTAATTTTTAATACCCAGTTTTGTTCACTAGATTCATTTCATTCCTGCCTGCCGGCCGACTAAGCCGCCGCCCTTATAAAATGCTTCCATCGCCATGAATTTATTCACAACTTTCATCCTCTTTTTCCTCCTCTATTTCACCTCCAATTCCTACCTTTTTCAAATCAAGTCCATCGCCCACTCTAGGGTCAGTGTTCAAACAAATATGATATATATAATTGTTATTTATTTTTATAGATAACAAATATGATATATATAATTGTTATTTTTTTTAGATGGGAAATATGATATATATAATTGTTATTTTTGTTTTCAGGGTTTATTATATGAAGAAAAGACGAGACTGGGTTCGACGCCGCCGAGCTGTCACAACAAGTGCAACGTGTGCCACCCATGCATGGCGGTGCAGGTGCCGACGCTGCCCGGAGGACGGCAGCCGGCGGTGGAGTACTACTACGACGGCCAACGGCCAACTCCGTCGGAAAACAATAGGTACTCCAATTATAAGCCACTTGGGTGGAAATGTAGATGTGGGGGTCACTTGTACAACCCCTAATTTCATTTTTCTTCATTGTAGCTTTCTTTCCTTATGATGTTACTAAAAATCAGTTTCTTTTTTTTAATGAAAGTTGTGTTGATTGTTTATGCAATGTAACTATTTTTTTTTTATATGTATACTAATGGTTATTTGGATGATTATAGATAATTTAATAGTTTATATTGGAATTAAGACAAAATGATTTTACTTTTTGTAATTATTTGAAAAAGAAAGTTGATAATTACTAATCATCCTTATTGTGTTTGTCGTGTTATATCTGTCACGAAATATGTACATATATCTATTTCCGTGTATTTCAATTCCTTCTTCCATCATTTATATTTTGTGGAAGAAAATATGTAAAATTACCTTTTTGGGTCAGATTCAAATGTGAAGTCAATTTTGGTTGTGAACGAATCTCAGCTACACATCTTCGGTTACAATCTCAGCTACACATCTTCGGTTATAGTTGACACGATCACGGAGCATTGACGCGAGGATGAAGATTACTAAAGAATGGGACCCGGTCAAAACCGTCTTTATTAACCGGATGAGTGACTGAAATTCTTACTCGTGTTCACACAAAAAATGAGTTTATATTTGAACTTTGTACCAAAATTTAAAAGTAAAAAGCTGTGTCAATAGGTGTAAATGATTACATTTTTTTTTCTGTATAGGAGCATTAAATTTTATGTAAGTTACCGTAGGCCCAATTGGTTTGTTCACAATTTAGATAATATGGTTCTTAAAGTTTAAAAAAAGAAAGTACATTGAACACTTTTGGTTAGGTATGTTCACATTTATCTATTTAAAACAACATATTATGTGACAAGTGTCCATCCCATTGACCATTGACCCTTCACCAACCCCAACTACCTTATCTTTTTTTTTTTTCACTCTTCCATATTCTTCAAGAATTGAACATCTTTTTTTCACTCTTCCATATTCTTCAAGAATTGAACATAGAGATAGTGGTGTATATGAATGTTCTTGAAGGAGGATAAAAAAGAAATATGTAAAAGCACTAAATTGCCCATCACGTGAGGGCACATGGTAATTTAGGGGAGCCCAATCTAACGGAGCTAATAAAAAAGGCTAAAATAGGCTAAAAACATGATTTTTAAACCATTGGTGTACTTTATGATTTCAAGGATCTAATAAAAGAGGCTAAAATGGGCTAAAAACACGTTTTTTAAACCATCGATTTAGTAAGTTAAAAATAATGTTTTAAAACTTAAAAAAACATTTTTCAAAATAGTTTTTGATATAATTAGAAAAATTGTTTTTCAAAAGTACTTTTCGATTTTGGCTTTTGGGTTTTTCTTTCACACATAACCTCACTTTTTAATTAAACACTTTTTAACCTATTGACTTTTATTACCACAAAAACTAATCTAAACACTTTCTGTTGGAGACGTGATAAGGAGCTTTCTGCTTTTCACTCCCAAACACTTCAAAACTCCTTATTAGCTTGTGTAGAACGCAATAAGGAGAAAAATAGTTTCAGAACGCACTCCCAAACACCCTCTTAATCTTTTCTTAGCCACATATCTTCACCCAATGCAAGCAAAAGAAGATGAGGTGGGTTTCACCAGTGATGGGTGGTGTGGGGAGTTGAGTTGGTGCTGCTATGTAGTTCTACTTTCATATCTGATAAAAATGTCTCAGATTGATGAAACGACAACAACTTCAAATTCATTATTCCACGCATGGTGGATAAGCCATTACAATTCTTAAAATTCAACTAAGTGATGGTCGAAGAAATGGAGGCTTCGGATCTGCGATGGGTAGCTCGTTGCATTTCTTTCATATCGACAAGATGGGGTTCTCTGGGGGTGAGGATGGTTGGACTTGACAGGATTTGGGTGAATGTAGGGGATGATGATGTAGGTTTGTATTTTTTACACTTTTTAGTCTTTTTCATATATAAGGATCAACCTAAATCAGATATCAAATGTATAAAACTTAAGATCAGCACACTACAAAAAAAAATACCACTGACTGCAAAACAGTCGATAAATCATAAGAAACAGTTGTGGATAATACACAGCTTTTAGCAGTGATGTGACCAATTGGTCAAAAAAATAGATTCACTCGATAGTGGGCCTTTAAACCCATAACATTTGTTGTTCTAGCAAACCAATGTATGCATTAGTGGTTTTTATTTGTTGTAACTTGTAAAAACTTTAAATCTAAAATTTATGTTTAACATACTCAAAAAACAAATCATATATAGAAAAAAAATGGTAAAAACATTAATAAACTATGTATGCTATGATGAAAACATAGAGTAACATCATTTCAGGAAGAAAGATTGATAGAAAGAACATTTCATTATTGGTTCTAAGACTTTAATATCTCATTATTTCAAGAATTAGGCTTGAAAAGAAGCTCAAAAAATGTGACTTCATATCAAAAAGAAGTCTGCTTAACTTCATTAGTTTATTTAGGTTAGAATCAGCATTCTACTCATGATAGGATAACTCATAGTATGGTTCGCAAAGTCTAGGTAATTTGGGAGCTAGAGAGTCAAAAGGCATCTTGGGCCATTTTCCTTCAATTTATATTTCGAAGAAATCAAGAAATTGATTAGGGATGGATTTCTCAGTGAAGGTTATAATCGAAAAGAATGACCTTCACTAGTTAGTATAAGAGTGGTTCACGATGTGAGATGTGGTTGATTCGAGGGAGTTGTCTTAGTGATGTGGGTTAAAGGAGAAGTTCCAGGGGGAGGATGGCCGATGAAACGGAGAAAAAAGAGGGAAGCGGTTGGATTGTATACATGTACCTGTCTTAAATATTTCTTGAAAACTACATCTTTAATTTTTTTAAGACAACTAAATAGTTATTTCTGGCATTATAAGTTTAACGTTACACTAGCTGCAAAAAGACTATGCATGTAAGAATAAAAATGAACAATCAATTAGGTAAGAATGAAAGGCACAAGATTAGGCTAAGAATGAAAGACAGAAGATTGTTTAGGGAAATCTGAAAAGAAAACATAAGATAAGATATAAATAGTCCTAATTTAAGTGGAAGTTTGAGGACCAAACTTTCTTTTAAGAGAGGAAGAATTGTAAAACCCAAATTGAATATAAAAGTAAACAAATAATGTTATACAACTCTTTAATATTTTTATAGAAAAGGACCTAAATATCTAAGTAAATATATAAATTAAGTAGAAGTCTTAAAGTATTTATGTACTAGTCGAGTGTTAGTTGGTAGAAATCTTAAAATATGAAAGAGTAAAAGACGTGTGTTTGGTAGGCGGAACAGGACAGAACAGACAGGAACAAGGATTGGTGTCCCATGTTTGGTGGAACTTAAGGTGGAACAGAACAGAACTAACTAGAACTCGTCTGGAACAAGCTTGTTCCACCAAAATACATGGAACAAACTAGAACAAGCCCACTTTTTACCAAAATACCCTCTCTATTTCTGTAAACCTAATAATCCTTTCTTCAACATCTCGCCTCCATATTTTCTTCAAGAATGAGACCTGCAAATCGAGACCTCCAAATCGTAACCTGCAAAAATCGAGACCTGCAAGATCGTTGATTTCGATCTTGAGAAAGGTTTTCTTCTCAATCAAGAGCTGCAAATCACTTCTAATTAGATGGTTTTTGTTTCCATTTATGATTTTTGCAAGTGGCTTCTAATTCGAGATCTGCAAATGATTTTTTTTTTTTCCAATCGAGAGCTGATATGATTTTTGTTTCCATATATGATGTTTGTTTCCATTATGCAAATCGTTGATATGAATTTTTGTTTCAATGTATGATTTGTGTTTCCATATATGATTGTTGTTTCCATTTTGCAATTAGAGGACCTGCAAATGATTTTTGTTTCCAGCCGATTTTTGTGGTGATATAAAGCTACTTTGGTTCTATTTGGTAAAAATACAATAGACCATGAACCGGGGGTAAATTGGTCATTTAATTGATTATGTTCTGTTCTGTCTATTTTAGTTTTGTCTTGCCAAACACTGAACACTGTTCTGTTCTGTCCTGTTCTTTCTTGTTCTGTTCTGTCCTGTTCAGTCCTGTCCTGATACCAAACGCACCCTTAAAGAAGCCATTTTTTATTTAATATAAATAGGAGTCCTGTTCAGTCCTGTCCTGATACCAAACGCACCCTTAAAGAAGCCATTTTTTATTTAATATAAATAGGAGGATTGAGAAGTTTGAGAAAATTTGGAGAATAAAGGGGTTGACTTCTTGATTCTACAATGGGTGGCAAGTTCTCTTTCCACAATTGTAGCATTCTATCTTTGAATTTATCATAAAAAAGCAAGTCGATTTATAGATGATACCCGTCTAAAGAATCTTCCTTTTGACCTACCTTCAAAACCACATTTTTAGCAACTCTCTTAAAGTTTGATATAACTATGGATAAAAAGTCACTAATGTCTTGCATGAATAATATGTGTCCTACACTTTTACTATTAGAATCTTCGGTTAAATCGATAGTAATATTATCATGTAGATTTTTAGAATCTTAAGAATTTATCATAAGTTGGATGTGACATTGATACAAACTTTTGGAATCAGGAGAAATAAAGAGCAATATTTGTATTTTTGGAATCTTGAAAGAAACTTATTTTAGGTAACTTGGTTTGTTCATAGTTGTGCAAAGTTCCATGCAAAGTTCCATACAAAGTAGTTAAAAGCGTGTAATTGTTAGAGGTTTTTAAACACAATTATATTTTCCCAAGCATCTAACAAATAGTCCTTAAATTTGTGTAACACCTTAGCCTTATCAAAATACTTGTCATCTGCTAAAGATTCTTTTTACTACATATGAAAACATTTTATATTGTTTACTAAGACTGATCTTCTTACTTGCTTAACTTCTATATGTGCCTTCATAGAATAGTGTGAGTGTTCCACGTGTCTAAGGATGGTGATTTGCCCTGCCCCGGTAGAGAACCCTTAACGAGACCCTCAAAAATAGGTCTGCGGGTCAGGGATCTCTGGTAGGCTTAAACCGGGATTGGGGTCTGAGCCGAGTAAGGTATCCCTCCAACCCACCCCATACCCGGTAATATTTATATATTATTTTAAATATTTTATTAACATATTATATACTTATTTTCCAGAATTAGGTTACTTTAATGGTCTTCCAATAAAAGAACGAAAAAAATCTTGAAAGTATACAAAGCGTTCCAAGTATCTACCTAATATTTGTTGTCAACCCACTTCTCTAATAAACCCACATTTGCCCCATTCAATGCCATGTTCCAAATAGTTGCAACTACATGCTTATAAGGCATTTTAGTCAACTTCCACCTTCTATCGGAACAAACACTTTATTCACATCCACAATTCATTGGTCCATCCATGGATATAATCAAAATTGCATATTAAACATTTTTACATGTTATTCAACAAAACATTGTTGTGGTATCTTCCTGAAATGGAATATATTAATTACGTAGCACTGAAAGTTGTTGAAATGGGATAAAGTGGCATCTTATTGGTATGTTATAAAGCATTACCTATAAAATGTGATCTTGACCAATTAGGTGGAGGTATTTTGTTCAACTACTCATATGGAAACACACTAATGCTTTTAAATTATTCGTGGCTTGTTGGAACTTTGGTAGTGTTGATGATGTTGCATACTCCAGTAGTTCGGATAGAAGCCCCAGAAATATTGCTTATCCCCAAGCAACTAAAAGAGAACTAAAAATTGACTCAATTTTTGAAAAAAAATGCTAGTTAATGTAAATAAGTGCATACATAATGATGATCAACCTAAGAATACATCATATAGCTGGCCAAAAGTCGAGAGTGAAATAATCCTATTCTAATTATGAGTATGAACCATAACCTAGCATTCCTTTCTTTTTGTTATGGTCAACACATCCCACATCTAGGATTAAAAGGGCTTCGAAGTAATTGGTTCATTCTTTTGGCGTATTCTTTTGTCACCTTGCCTTTTCTTGGTAAGATGAAAATGCCATGATCGACTTTTAAAAAAACAAGCTAGGATGATCCTCCGATGATTGATTGTATTCATTGAAGTGTAAGTTATCTCGATTACAAAATCCCATGAAATAACTAGATTCGAGGTTCGAAGAACAATTGTATAAAAAATGATTTTGGTCATAATAATTATAGAAAGCAGTTTCACACAGTCCAAAGAATGTCCCATTGAATTCATACGCATAGAAGGATATACATGCTCAAAAGATATGCACACATAAAGACGTATAACAAGCAACAAATATAGTAGAAAAATTAATTTCTCAACACTGAATCCCTCAACAACTACATATTTATGTTTATAGTAACGACTTTAACCACTTGCCATAAAACCCTTCTCCAATGCTCCCAGGCTTATAGTTTTGAACCTTTAATAGGATCGTGACACATATCGCTTATGGTTTTAGTATCTCATGGCTTGGGATTTTGATATTATAAACAGATTGTTCTTTTTATTTATTTTTCAAATTTTTTGACTGTTATTTGAATTTGTCAAAAAAAAAAAAGACTGACATTGCAAATAAAAGATGGCGTACGGCATGACATTTTTGGAAGAAAAAAAAGTCAAATGAGTAAGGAGCTGTTTGGTTGGTTTTCATTAAATCATGTATGGATTATGTGGATTAATCTATTTGTATAGACCACAAAGGTTTTGTTGGAGAGAGTTTTTCAATATACGAAGGAAACATGTTCTTTAATTAAGATAGACATGTTTGGAGAAAATAGCTTTTTGCATAAGCTCCTCCTTAGAAACAGAATAAATCACTTCCTATACCACTAATCGCTACCAAATAATTATATATAATGATAGAATAAGTTATGAGATTGGTTAAATTCTTTTAAGGCTATGTTTTGCAAATTAGCTAATAAGTTAGCTGATGAACAAGTTGCGTTTGGCAAAAACTAGCTGATAAGATAACTTATAACTGTAAAATGACAAAAAAAAAACATGTTTAAAATTAGTAATAAAAAATTAGCAGGGGTATGTTTGGAAACAAAATAAGTCTCAAAAAATAGACATGACAAAAACTGACATGACATAGTAACCCGACACGAAATAAACGGGTTTGGGTAACATTTTCAACCCGTTTAAGTGAACGGGTTGACACGACACGACACGAATTAAACGGATAAGGTCAGAGTCAAATATATCAACTCGAAAATGACCCGACTAACCTGTTTATACATATATGTATGTGTGTGTATATAAAATTTCTTTTTACCTTTTTTACTAATTTATTGTTTATTTGAATTTTTAGTGTAATAATGTTAAAGGATTTGATTCAAACTTATAACTTTGAATTATAAAATTTGGATTCCAAAATTTTCACAAATTTTCCATTTTTAACTTTTAATATTATAAATTTTAAACAGGTTAAACGGTCGGGGTTAGGGTTGGGATTTCTGACCCGTTTATTAAACGAGTCGGGTTGGAGTAAAACATTTTCAACCCGTTTAACTTTGAACCTGATACGAACTCGATACGACGCGACACGACATGTTTGCTAGGTCTACTCAAACATCACCAAAATGCTAGTGAGATTAGTTTTTAAGAAAATTAGCTTATAAATTAGCTTGTAAGCTAGTTTATAGTCGATCCAAGTATGTACTTAACTTATAATTATAAGTTAGGTTGACCATCCACTGTGGTAGATGGTCTTGCCAATGGTACTAGTTTTCCACTATTTTACCAAAACCTTACCAAACCTTACCAATTTAACCACACTCGTACCAATCTAAATAATGAATTAAAAAAAAGAAAAGAAAAAGAAAAAGAAAAGAAGAGGGAGATGGAGAGATAGAGAGAAAGGAGAAAGAGGGTGGGATGGGATAGTCTAACAAGTCGACAAGCTCATGCCTTTTTCTCTCCATATCAATCAAGCATGACAGTGTAGGTGGGTTTGCCGATCGGTAAAACATGCTTGTCGCATGGCTTTGCCATGCGGGCCGCGGGTTAGCTTATTTTTACCGAGCAATACCTATGATTTGCTATCAGACCTTAATTCTTATATAGAGGAAAAGAATAGAATGGTAAAAACTAATGGCTGCAGAAGGAGTTTCCCTGAACCATGTCTCCAGAGAATCCTCAGATATCGATCGTCTTGCCCAGTTTTACCAACAGGTCATCATCATCAATTCATCTTCTTCAACATCTATACTTTTGTTTCATTCTGAATACCTATTTTGATGGCATACAGATATTTGGATTCGAACGCATAGAAAGCCCTAATTTTGAATTCAAGGTCATATGGCTACGGAAACCCCCATCTTTCTGCCTCCATCTCATCGAGAGGGATCCATCCACGAAGCTTCCAGAAGGTCCATGGAGCTCCAACGCTGCTGTTGCAGACCCTGCCAACCTTCCAAGAGGCCATCATCTTTGTTTCTCAGTTTCCAATTTTGACTCCTTTGTCAAAACCCTCAAGGTATATATTCAATTATTCATCTTTCCCTTTTTTTTCTTCAATTTTTAATCATACTCACTATTATTTACTAGCTTCTTTTAACTGATAAGCTAGCTTAGTAGCTTATAAGCTAATACATGTTTGAATGGACCAGAAGCTAATTTAACGAAACGCTAGTTGGAGTAGCGTTTCAGGAGCTTTTTGTAGCTTTTTTGCTATTGTGCCCTTATTAATATTGATTATTATATCCCAAAGATACAATTTTTTGGTCATTTTACATGATCATAAGCTAGTTTTTGTGAAACATAGTTTGTTCATAAGCTAGTTTTTGCCAAACATAATTTGTTCATAAGCTAGCTTATCAGCTAGTTTGCCAAACACAGCCCAAGACTCACAAATGAACTCAATCGATTGTTTTGTGATGCCAAAAAGATAAACTCCATTTCTTAATGGAAACAATAATCATCCACATGACAAATTAACATGAAGAAAATTAAACTAAAGAGAAGAATAGGTGGAAAACCCAAAAAGGGGAAAAACCATGGGCGGAGGAGAAGTCCAATATACTTGATGATGTTACAATAGTTGAAAAATGGAGAAACACAGATGTTACGCTAATTGAAAACATATCTCAAATTTGGGAGAAAACTATCCCATCTGTTATGGAGAGCGCTACAGCAAAAGATGAAGAAACTGCATTAGAAGCCATCAAACAGCCTCTAGGGCAACTTTCTGGCGACTAAAGTCGCTTGGGAAGTCACCCGACACTTTAAACCAAAATTACCGAGTGTCTAAGGGCTGTTTGGTTGGTTTTTCCATTAAGTTTTGTATGAATAAGCTCTGTATGGATTAATTTGTCTGTATAGAATGGAAAGGTTTTTGTTTAGGAGGGTTTTTCATAGATGGAAGGAGCGCATTTTTTAACTTGGAGAGATATGTTTGGACAAAACTTGGCTCTCTGCATAAAGCTCCCTCCTAAAAGCTTACTAAATAAGTCACTTTCTATATCATTAAGCCACTACCAAATAGTCATGTCCAGCTGACCGAATAAACTATTGAGTCCCATTAAGCTTGTTAAGCTACTAACAATCAGACTCTAAGGCGACTTGCTGAGTGGGTTTGGAGGCTTGGAAGCTCGCCTGGAACGTACACTGCCCAAATAGTTATTCAGCATCTTTCAGATTGGAATCTTTGACAAAGTGCGGATTCTAAACTCGAATAAGTAGATCATTTTGACCTATAGTTAATGCAGTAAAATATATGAAAAAAGTCTATAAAAACCCCAAGGATTTTCCGATTTAAAGCAAATATTCCCTAAACCCTCTTTTGAACGAAATCCCTAGACTTCCTATGTTGATTTTTGTAGCGTTTGTTTGGAATAGAGGGTTTAGAGGGGAAGGCATTTGTGGATTGGGTTTGTGGGTTGAACACTGTGTTTGTAGATGATTCTTAGATAGCTCAAAAATGGATCTAAATAACTCTTGTTAAAAGTATTGTGGGTGGCAGAATTTACACATGCCCGAAAGGTGGCAACATCTGTAACGGTCTACGCATGGTGCGTTTGGTGCGCAGATCATATGGAACCTAAGCTGTTAACGTGGTCCAGACCTTGATCTGAAATAACAGTTATCGCGATATAAAAAATCATGCTCATAAAATAAATACGAATATATATGAAATATAAAATAGTAATAGAGTTTATAAGGTCAAACAATATTAAGTCAAACAGTTCAAGTCAACACAGAAAGACTCGAGCATGGGGTGTGGAGTGTTGACTCGAGCAGGAATGTACGAGAAAACCTATGGAATCATGATGGAATCAAACTAAGAAAACTCAAGTTGTTGAAACGTTTTGGACTTTGAATCGATGAGCAGAGCTTTGAACTTGGAATTAATACCAAAGTTTGACCTAATTGTTTCATTTGTTGATTTAATCGATTTCTTTTTTATTTGCTGGCCTAAGTTTGACTCTAACTAGCCCACACAACAAAAACCCAAATAGAATTGCTTAAAATATAAATTAAAAGAAGAGTCCAAAACATCCCAAAAGAAATTTGCTAATAGCTACTGTTATGTTGTATGAAAATTTGCTAATAGCTACTGCTATGTTGTATGAAAATTGCTGTCATTAGCGGTAATAAGTAATAACGACCACTATTTAGTCCGGGAGCGCTATCTGCCATTTCGCCACTATATATCACAACTATAACGCACTATTAACTGCATAGGATGGCACAAGACGAGACAAAAAAACTCTCATGTTTGGTGTGTCATGGAACAATAATAAGGTGGGGCAAAAACTCAATTTCATTGGACAAAAAAGATCTTTTGTTCCATCAGAAAAGGTGGAACAACCTTCCAAAAAACGGCAAATGACAATCTTACGCTTTTAAATCTAAATCCCAGTCAAGCCTTCATCGTTCCTCTCCCCCTTCAAATCTAAGATTTCTTCATTGATTTCGAACTTTGAGTTCTTGACTTGGGGTTGGAATCATGTTTAACACGATATACAATTAATTAGTCATGTCGAGTCCCATCCTATTTGCACACCAAAGGTTAGCTGAAAGACATTGTAGAGGACCAACACTTTTAAAAACAATACATGTTACTTCTTCTGAATACATAAACCTTTTTCTATAGCAAAGATCTGGGTGCATAATATAATATATTATATAGTATTCATGAATCTTCAAAGCTCTCTTAAATTCATGAATCTTAAATTCTTAATTTGATATAGAAAAATCAACAATCTGAGTGGATTAAAAGTCAACCTTGATAGAATGATTTCTGATTTAGATCTGATTTAGCGTTCAAGTTTGTAAAATAAAGGATTAACACAAAATGTTTACTAATTTTTAATTCA